>OZ010791.1:187615762-188223262 GCA_963932465.1 Maratus speciosus
ATTAACCCTACTCATAATAAGGTCAAAGTAAATATCAGATATATATATATATATATATATATATATATACATATATATGTGATCTTTGTCATACTGTAACTCTCGTATTTATGAACCGATTTGGATAAAATTTCGTGTGTACATAGTACATACCAATGTCTCGACTGAGTTCGTTGGCCAGCTTCATCCGCTATCTTGTTTCAAAATGGCGGCCATTTAAAAATTTAAAAAAAATTTAAAATTTAAAATGAGGCACAAAAAAATTAGACATTGAAAAAAGATTTTTTTCTTATGTGTTTGGGCTTGATACAAAGATTCTGGAGCATTGTTAGTTTCATCTATATCTTAAAAAATGGCTGAGTTATAGCACTTTGAATTTCTAGCATGGCTGACATTTTGAAACGATCTGATTTTTGTCACGCGATAATACACGTATTTATGAACCGATTTAGATGTGACAAAGAATGTGCATAGTACATATCAATGTCTCGACCGAGTTCGTTGGCCAGCCTCATCCGCCATCTTGTTTAAAAATGGCGGCCATTTAAAAATTTAAAAAACAATTAAAATTTAAAAGTGAGGTACAAAGTAATTAGAAATTGAAAAAGATTGTTTTCTTATGTGTTTGAGCTTGATACAAAGATTCCGGAGCATTTTTTGTTTCGTCTATATCTTAAAAAATGGCTGAGTTATAGCACTTTGAATTTTTAGCATGGCTGACATTTTGAAACGATCTGATTTTTGTCACGCGATAATACACGTATTTATGAACCGATTTAGATGTGACAAAGAATGTGCATAGTACATAGCAATGTCTCGACCGAGTTTGTTCGCCAGCCTCATCCGCCATCTTGTTTCAAAATGGCGGCCATTTAAATTTTTTTTTATTTAAAATTTAAAATGAGGCACAAAAAAATTAGACATTGAAAAAAGATTTTTTTCTTATGTGTTTGGGCTTGATACAAAGATTCTGGAGCATTGTTAGTTTCATCTATATCTTAAAAAATGGCTGAGTTATAGCACTTTGAATTTCTAGCATGGCTGACATTTTGAAACGATCTGATTTTTGTCACGCGATAATACACGTATTTTTGAACCGATTTAGATGTGACAAAGAATGTTCATAGTACATATCAATGTCTCGACCGAGTTCGTTGGCCAGCCTCATCCGCCATCTTGTTTAAAAATGGCGGCCATTTAAAAATTTAAAAAACAATTAAAATTTAAAAGTGAGGTACAAAGTAATTAGAAATTGAAAAAGATTGTTTTATTATGTGTTTGAGCTTGATACAAAGATTCCGGAGCATTTTTTGTTTCGTCTATATCTTAAAAAATGGCTGAGTTATAGCACTTTGAATTTTTAGCATGGCTGACATTTTGAAACGATCTGATTTTTGTCACGCGATAATACACGTATTTATGAACCGATTTAGATGTGACAAAGAATGTGCTTTGTACATAGCAATGTCTCGACCGAGTTTGTTCGCCAGCCTCATCCGCCATCTTGTTTCAAAATGGCGGCCATTTAAATTTTTTTTTATTTAAAATTTAAAATGAGGCACAAAAAAATTAGACATTGAAAAAAGATTTTTTTCTTATGTGTTTGGGCTTGATACAAAGATTCTGGAGCATTGTTAGTTTCATCTATATCTTAAAAAATGGCTGAGTTATAGCACTTTGAATTTCTAGCATGGCTGACATTTTGAAACGATCTGATTTTTGTCACGCGATAATACACGTATTTATGAACCGATTTAGATGTGACAAAGAATGTGCATAGTACATATCATTGTCTCGACCGAGTTCGTTGGCCAGCCTCATCCGCCATCTTGTTTAAAAATGGCGGCCATTTAAAAATTAAAAAAAAATTAAAATTTAAAAGGGAGGTACAAAGTAATTAGAAATTGAAAAAGATTTTTTTCTTATGTGTTTGAGCTTGATACAAAGATTCCGGAGCATTTTTTGTTTCGTCTATATCTTAAAAAATGGCTGAGTTATAGCACTTTGAATTTTTAGCATGGCTGACATTTTGAAACGATCTGATTTTTGTCACGCGATAATACACGTATTTATGAACCGATTTAGATGTGACAAAGAATGTGCATAGTACATAGCAATGTCTCGACCGAGTTTGTTGGCCAGCCTCATCCGCCATCTTGTTTCAAAATGGCGGCCATTTAAATTTTTTTTATTTAAAATTTAAAATGAGGCACAAAAAAATTAGACATTGAAAAAAGATTTTTTTCTTATGTGTTTGGGCTTGATACAAAGATTCTGGAGCATTGTTAATTTCATCTATATCTTAAAAAATGGCTGAGTTATAGCACTTTGAATTTCTAGCATGGCTGACATTTTGAAACGATCTGATTTTTGTCATGCGATAATACACGTATTTATGAACCGATTTGGATGTGACAAGGAATGTGCATAGTACATATCAATGTCTCGACCGAGTTCGTTGGCCAGCGTCATCCGCCATCTTGTTTAAAAATGGCGGCCATTTAAATATTTTAAAATAAATAAAATTTAAAAGTGAGGTACAAAGTAATTAGAAATTGAAAAAGATTTTTTTCTTATGTGTTTGAGCTTGACACAAAGATTCCGGAGCATTTTTCATTTCGTCTATGTCTTAAAAAATGGCTGAGTTATAGCACTTTGAATTTCTAGCATGGCTGACATTTTGAAACGATCTGATTTTTGTCACGCGATAACACGCGTATTTATGAACCGATTAGGATGTGACAAGGCATGTGCATTGTACATAGCAATGTCTCGGCCGATTTCGTTTGCTAACTTCATCCGCCGTCTTGTTTCAAAATGGCGGCCATTTAAAAATTTAAAAAAAAAATTAATTTAAAATGAAATACAAAAAAAAAAAAATAGAAATTGAAAAAGATTTTTTTCTTATGTGTTTCAGCTTGTTGCAAAGATTCCGGATTATTTTTTGTTTTACCTTTATCTAAAAATAAGCCGAGATATAGCAGTTTGAATTTCGAATGTGTGTGACATTTTAAAAAATCTGATTTTCTGCCTGCAATAGCACTCGCATATATCAACCGATTTGGATATGAGTGAGCATGTGCACAGGAATTACCAAGGTCTCGACCAAGTTCATTGGTGAGCTTTGCTGCACCCATTATGTTGTTTTAAAATGGCGGGGTATCACCGATAATTCGGGTTAATATAATTATTAATATAATTCGGGATATCACCGAATTTGGCGACAAATATAAATCACTTTAATAAAACCAGCTTTGATACGCTGACTAATTTCGCGAAATTCTCACTCATATTCAATATTGACAAAAATTAGTATTTAATCTTCTATAATCGGGCTCCACTAATTTGAGCTCCGTGTGTTTGAATAATATAAGCTGGCTTTTAAAAAATAAGGAATATGAAAGCTACCTCTTCCTCCCGGCACTGACCGGAAGGACTTTTTGAAATGCATGTGGATATGTGTTACCCATACATGAGTTCAAGGGTTGAACTATACATACTATCCTCTACGGCCAACATTGTTAACCTTCTGCACCATCGCAGGTGAAAAGTTTATATTACTGTTAGTGGTCGCAGTTTTCAGCATCTATTGCTGTAAAAGAGTACTTTGTGAAGATGTAAGTAAACATTGTTTGTTTTTAGGTAGCTTTCGTATGAAATACTACCTATTGGGATCTCCCCTATGTTGAAATTTCGGAAAATTTTTTGCAGATCATGACCCCTAGAACCCAAAACCACCCAGTAAAAAACTTTATATCTATTTATCTATTTATACATATATATGTATATATATATATATATAATTTTTTATGGACACGATAACTTCCATAATTTGGCACAAATCTTTTCCAAACTGATACATAAAATTAAGGGGCATAAAATCTCGGTCAAGTTCATTAATGGGCAAAATCGGATCAAAGGGGAGAGAAATAGGGAGGGGTTTTTCGAAAAACGAAAAAAAACCCCATAAGTTCTTAATTATAATACATATAGACTCGGTTTAAAATTATTATTACTTCTAAAAATTGGCCAAAACTTTATATATGACAGAGTTTTAATAAAACTAAAAATGGGCTCAAGGGACGCAAAACTAGGGTTTTGGGGAGAAAAAAAATTCAGAACTTCATCAATTTTCAAGATATCAAATCCAATTAATTTTTTTTATAAATTGTCTTAATACTATCTTCAACTTTTATACTGACAAGTTTTTGATATGACCAATTCTTAATGCAAAAAAATAAAAATAAAAATAAAAACGAAAACAAAAAGGGTGGGGGGGGGGGGTGTGAAGAAGAAAAAAATCCATAACTTCGTCAATTCACAAGATATCAAATCCGCATGAATTTATTATATATCTTTTTAATATTATCTAGAGCTTTTATATTAACAAGTTTTTGATAGGACCAACGCTTACAGCAAAAATAAATGTAAAATTACATCGAGGTTGACGAAAAAAGATATCGTATGAAGGATGTACTCAAATCCAAACTGCTTGTTTTCTGACTCACTTTTAAATTCATTTTTGCTTTAAAACACATCAAATTGGTTGGATCTCTTTTTGCAGAAACTATATAATGTGCCGTAATGGTTTATTTTTTTTGATAGATGCAGAATGTATTTTTAAAAATGATGTCAAAAAGGGCATTTTTAACAGAATTTCTCTAAGTGATTGTGTTGGAAACGAAAAATATTGTCCGAGTGAAAAAAGAAGTTTTATAAATTATGTTCTACTTAATTGAACGAAAAATAAAAATATAGGTTACTTATAAATGTCTTTAAAAATCACGTCAGCAAGTTTCACGTTTTTCATTTTAAAAATGAATCAGAAAATGTGTCAGAAAATTTCGAGTTGTTGAGCATGGAAAAATATTTTTTGAATACTGGCCTTAACACGATTCTGAAAAAACCAGCTCTTACATAAAAATGATATTAGAAACTGTTCAAGAGTGGCCAGATAAAAGTGTTAAAGCGGGTTTATCTCTAATCATGATTTAGTATTTGTTATTTAAATTAGTACTTATCTTCGAAATCTACCTGGACCTGTAGGTCGAGCCGTCAAGGATTTTCTTATTATTCATATCTGATTTTTCCTATGTGTGTCTTAAAGTATCACTTTCGTCCATACATTCAAATACAAAAAAAAAAAAAAAAAAAAAATTGCTTTAATGCCTTGTACTATTCCCCAAAGATTGTGCCATTATTTTAGAATCAGCCTGTATTAATTTCTTTCAAAGAGAAGATTACTTATCCTATTTTAAATGAAATGACAACCCAAGACACGTTTCTGTTTTAGAAGATGTTTGTCGATTTCGATATATTTCTTTTGCTGATTCTCTCCACAATAGAATTTATTTTAAATTAAATATTGAAAAATAATTTGTGTAGTACGGTTTTGAGAAAACAGCTAAAGTTGCAAGTAATTCTATGAGATCTTAAAAAATTAATGCATTTAAAAATGTGAAAACTTAATAAAAAAATTACAGATCATATTATTTAAAAATTAATCGAACTTAGGTAATGTCATGAAGATTTTCAGAATTTTTGCATCATCTAAAATCTTGGCCGAAACCATTACATAAAATTTTATACAGTGACTGGTCTGCTTAAAAAATACATCATTATATGCGATTTCATAGAAAAGTTAATGAAGATTTTTAATTATATAGTGAAAGATTATACGAGGATAATAATTGAAGAATGAGTAGCTTGGCATCCAAGTCGATTCCTAGAGTTTATACAGAATTTTCGAAACTTTTCGCTCACATATTCCCACATCTCTTCTTTTTTTTTTTTTTTTTTTTTTTAATGGAACTTTAATGATGCACAATTATAGAGAAATGCAAATTTTTTCATGCACATATAATGAAGAACAACATTTGAAATTATAAAGCTAATACTAACTGTTTAATAATTAGCTATTGGTCTATTACAAGAAGGGACACTCTGCATGTATATTCTTTTTTGCCACTTGAAATTGGCTTGCAAAGCCCCAAATTGTTTCGAAATGCATAATATTAAAACTGTTATCATCGGGTGAAGCATAAGTATATTTTTAATAAAGATACGCACGCACACACACACACACACATATATACACTGTTAAAAATTTACAGAATTCTGGCAGGTCATTTAACCGTTTTTTTCCGAAAGCGGTTACACAACTGTAATTTTAACACTATTCTGACCATATTATTGGCCATTTTATGGTCAGAATATAGTTAAATTATGGTTATGAAACCGTTTTTTCATAAAACGATCGAATGACCTGCCAGAATGCTGCAAAAATTTTTAACAGTGTATATATAACATCTTGAATGTTAAATTAAATAATTTTTTACCAAAAATTAAACACCGAAATACATTAACACCAGTGATTTGAAACCGCTGGAATTCGACACACTGCTGCGCTACACTGTAAAAAAAATAAATGTTTCTGTAAAAAAAAGTAAATATAGTCCAAGGCAATATAATATATTCACATGCGAAAATATATATTATTACCCATTCCTAATCATACACGATACCGAAAATCGTTCTTTATTGTTAGAAACCTTAGAAACCTATACATATACATTTACAAGATTTAAAGACACATTTATAAAACCAATTTTTTTTTTCCAGCAACGGATTTTCGGAAACATTTCCGAGTAGTTTTTATAGCATATTAATCAGTTTTCTCAAAGCACAACATCAGTTTTTAGGATGCTACCAATTCTCAGTTAATCAATTTCTGCCGAGTAACTGGATTTACACAAGAAAAGAGTAACAACATAAATTTTAATTTTAATGTTAATATTAATTCTGCGAATTTATCATGTTTTTCTGTAAAACATGTTTGTTGAACATGAAAATATTTACCTGAGAATAGATAGCATCGGAAAAACATATATTCCAGGTTCAAAAAACTGATTTATACACTACAAAAACTTCTGGAAAATAAGTGGAAATAAAAGAAATTTGTTTCTTATTAATTTAAAATATTAATTTCTGAGATTTCTAAAGATAAAAAGGATTTTCTTTGTAATACTGTGTAGCTCATTTAAGTTTATTGTATATTTTCGTCTGTGGTGATATATATTTTTAGATTACGTAACGCTTGTCTTTTATACCTACGGTGTACGAAATGATTTTATGTATGCTTCATAAAAACTTTTATAGATCATTAATTAAATTAATTTCTGTCGATTATTTCTCGAGGATGAATTTAAAAATATTAAAAATAGTAACAAAAATATTGATTTCATTCTCAGTATAAAATACGTGTGAAATGAACTTTACCGTAAAGCAAAATATTAAAACAAAATACAAATCATGACCAGAATCTTGTTAAGGAGATTTAAGAGAAAGAAAAAAAAATCAACCTAGCAGAGAAAATATAGTTTCTAATTCATTAAATGCTAAATTATAAGACGTGAATGGGTAAAACAGATGAATAAGTAAATGTGAATAAGTCTTTCACGAGCATTTATTGTCATTCTTTTATTATAAATTATAGCAATGTCCTTCTTTTAATATTTGGTCGTAATAATTCAATTTTGTATCATTGTAATTTTAATGTGCCTTGGAAATTTAACTGAACTGTAAAAAGAAAGGCAAATGTTTGTTTTTTTTTAATCTACAAAGATATAACACAACCATGAACAGAAATATTAATTACCTCTTCCGAGTTATCCACGCTTCCGAAAAGCGGTCTTGTCTTTTATTTTTAAAAACCTCACAAACAAATATCTTTTCGAGAAACGAAGAGATATTTGTTTATGAATTTGTTTTACGAATTTCGGTTTAAAGTAGAATTTATAAAAAAAAGTTTCTTTTGCGGCCGCTTATTTTCGGAAACGCTTCCGAATAGATTTTATATTGTTTTTACAACTTTTCTGAATCCAGAACATAGTTTTTTTTAATACTATCCATTGTCATGTAAACAGGTGTTCAACAAAATGTTTTAAAGATAAACAGGATAAATTAACGGCATTAATAAAAATATTAAAGTTAATATTATTTTGTTAATTTTGCATGTATAGATACAATAATGTAGCTAAACTTGTTTAACTGCAAACTCAGAACACACACTAAAAACTGATATTATGGTTTGAGAAAACAATCACATACAACAATCATTACACTACACTGTTTAACATATGTAGCTTTTGCTGCATAGTCAATCCATCGCTTTTATAGAAAACGATTACTTGACTATGTGGATCATTCTCATTGGTCAGAATGGAGATATTCTATAAAAGCGATGGAGTAACTATACAGCTAAAGCTGCAGATTTTTAACACAGTATACAAACTACAGGGTAGTCATAAAAAAACTTTGCCGATATATGAACCTCTAGCGGCTGGTCCGTTCAACCGATCGAGATGAAATTTCAGATATAGTTATTCAGAGGTATGAGCTCGGGATTCTGTGACTGGCAACAAAGTGGCGCTACGGTTACGATTATAGGTACAGAAACTCGAAATATTCGACTGGCAACGCCCATTTTTTCCTGTCGCAAAATGCTCAGCTCATGCGAAAACCCTAAAGTACGTTGGAACGGTACGTGTATCATAAAAAACGGACGTGTTATGCACGCACAAAAACAGCTCTGTGAACGAGCAAAAAAATCACGATTGGTGCGCACGGAGGAAATTTGCATATGCCAGAGGCAAGACACTAATCTCTGATTGCTACACAGATCGGAGAAAGGAAAACTCTTATTTGGATTCCACATTTTCCACATAGGTGCCATCACAGGTAGTTACGTATTGCAAGCGGGAGACTGTAGACAATGCAGCCGAACGTAACATACCATGAGGGATATTTGCAGTCTCGCATTTGATAGAGTCTTTCAAATCCGGCAAAGTTTTCAGATTGCACATGTACACTCTAGATTTAACATACCCCCAGAACCAGAAATCCATAGGAGTGAGGTTTGAGGATTGCGGAGGCCACGGAAATGGAAAATGGCGTGAGATGATGCGGTCGCCAAAATGCTGGTCCAGGACCCTGCGAACAGATTTCGATATATGTGGATATGCGACATCTTGCATCCAAACGATGTCATTCAGTAGCGATATCATTAACTAAATCGTGCAGAGATGAGCCACGTATTTGGTGATGTATTCGACGGTAAACACGCAATACTTCAGCGGTATTCACCCCAGTTTTAAATATATTTTAATTCACCACGAACATTCGCTGGCAGAGTCATTTCATCGGCATGTTTGAGCTCCTGAATGAAGAATCAACATTTCCACCCCGCTTTTTATCTGTTTTCTACGTTGAATATCTGGATAATTGCGTTCTGTAATTTGTGTCTTGCCTCTGTCATATGCAAATTTCCACCGTGCGACCCGATTGTGTTTTTGTTAGGCAGAGCCATTTTTTGTGCGTGCATAACGCGTCCGTTTATTGTGATGCATGTACCGTTCCTACGCTTTTTAGTGTTTTCGCATGGGCTGAGCATTTTGCGGCGGGAAAAAATGGGTGTTGCTATTCGAAATTTTCGCGTTTCTCTACCTATAAGCGTGACTGTGAGTGCCACTTTGTTGCCATTCACAGACTACCGAGCTCATACATCTGAATAACTATATCTGAAATTCCATCTCGATCGGTCTAACGGACCGGCCGCTAGAGGGCCATATATCGGCAAAATTTTTTATGACCACCTTGTACTTGGATACATTTCCTAAAATCATTGGCAGCAAAAGAAATTTTGAATAAATGAAAGTTAAAATTCTAGTGGTACATTCAACGTGAGTTAAATAATTAAAATACATATAAAAGCACAAATAATTGTACAAAAATTACTTTCAGGGGCATACATATAATATATTTTAATGGTGCATACATATAAATATATTTAAAATACAAATTAAAAATATCTTAAAATACATTAGGAAAACCAAGAACGTTTTCAACCATTACAAGGCCGTCATCAGTAGGATTTAATTGTTATTATTTTCTTTGCGCTTATTCGAGAATTGTCCAGAAGAAAAACATTGTAATTTAAAGGTTGTACCTTTTTTGAGTATAAATTAAAGGTAATATAAAAAAGGTAAGAGTAATTTAAAGGTACAACCTTAAAGATACAAACTACTTAAATTTATTAATCCTTAATTTAAAGATACAAACTACTTGGAAACATTTCCTAAAATCATTGGCAGCAAACTAAATTTTGGCTTTATAAATGCTTCTATAAATTTCAAAAATATTTTTGTTTCTGAGATTTCTACAGATGGAAAACGCATTTCGAAATCATGAGTAACTCGCAAAAGATTACTGCATATTTTTGTTAGTTATATTATATTTTCGAAGAATAACAAATACTTGTCTTTTTTTTTTCACGGTATATAGGATCAAATGCGCTGTGAAATAAGATAAATATTACAAAACACTGACTTTCACTTTGTTCTATTCTCTTCTGGGTCAATCTCCTTGAAACTTACAAAAAGATCTTACATGATGTTTATAAAATAAAAAATAATAACTGAAGAATGATATACCGGAAATGTGGTATGGTATAACCGTACAATACATGTAACTAATTAAATGATAACAAAATATTAATATGGGTGTGAGAGACAAAATGGATTTGTTAAGCGCTTAGCAACAGCATTAAAAACGTAGTCCATAGTGGCAGTCCGACTCAGCAGATCTCATTGTAATAAATGCAATAGAGCCAACTGAAAATGAAGGAATCACATCAATAGTTCTGCCATGCAAGAATTGTAGCTTGTTCAACAAAATTTCTCTGTTCAAGTCTAGCAAACTCAGTTATTATTAAGGTATAAATGGTGATGAAGAAGTATTGTATTATCACTAGCCGAGCAGCAGTCATGTAGATGCCAAGTCTATCTGTTCTTAAAATCTCCTTATACATAGTTTTGTATTATAATAAGTACAATTTTATATTAAATTAAGGAAAAGAATACAAGACTTATCATTGAATCGCAACCTTCCCCCCATTTCTATATAACAAAATAGTAATAACTTTAATATTTCTTAAAAACAATCTATCTACATCGACTGACAAATCATTTTCGTGGGCTGTCACAGTCACATTATTTTTATCACATACAGGATCTATAAAGCGTATTTAACAGTTTCGCTGATGATGGATTATTTATTTTTAATCCAAAGTACCATCAAACTAATCACAGAATCAATTTCAAAGGGTAATCTTGTTTATTAATAGCTTTATTGTTATTTTAAAAATTACTTTCACAAGAAATTGATCCATGTCTATGGTGTGGTTAGAAAATTAACGGCTCAACAGATAACATAAAAAATAACGTGAACGAGAAACACGTTAATCATTTTAATCATTATAAATATGTTGCAGGTGTTACATGTTTATTAAAATATTTATGTTTTTATTTTTAAATAACTGATAAAATTTTATAAATGTAACATCAATTTCATAGGCAAGATAAAAATGGGTAACTGTTAAAATATAGCACAATCAAACAGAGTAATATGTAACATTAATTAAACAAAACTTAATTTATCATCATAATTCAATTCAGTCGTATATTTAGTATAATGCAAATAACATATGAAAAAACATTATGCAAGAGGCCATGAGATTGTAGACATTATTGTTTCAAACATAACATCTACTTGGCGTAAAAATGCTAATCTATTTCCCGTTTTTAGGTGCGTTCGTAATTATATAAATACGTAACACCTATAGTCGTCGTTCGGTCCGCCCGTCTGTCTGTCTATCTGTCTGTCCGTCCGCATTAACAAAGCAAAAACTACTCAACCGAATGGTCTCAAATTTTATTTGTACAATTGTTGCAAAATTTTGTCATGTCATTTCAAATTTTATTGAAATCGGATGCATAGTTTAATTACAGGGACAGTCAAAAGTTTTCCGTTACATTACGGCCAATTGTAAAAAAATATTTTAATGATGTTACAGCATTTCGAACAGAATGAAATTGATATGCACCTATGAAACGCACTAAAATATACATTCAGTGCAATATGCGGTGCAAAAGAAATATTTATAAAACTAGTTATAGTACGAACGCACTACATATGCCATGTTTGACGTGCAATTTCCAACTTGCATAATAATAGATAGAAAAAATATTAAAACTCTCTTTTTCCCTGCTTAATTTGAATTTTTACTTTCAGAAAATTTAGTACTGAAAATGTACTTTCTGCAAGAATGACTCTTCTAAACAATAATCATCCTCACTGTTTACAAAAAAGAAAAAAAGAAAGAAAGAAAAGAAAACAAATACAATTTTGAAATGAAATGAGATTTGTATTTCTTTCTGACTTATTTTTGTTTCTTGAAGGAAGCTGTTCATTGAAATCCATCACTCGAAGATCTTCAGGGAATGAAAAAGAGCGCAAAACTTTTATTGCTCTTGTGTCTATATACGGCAACCTGAAAAGTTTGTTTCTGTAGTTTGCAGAAGGAACAATGGGGCTTAGAATTTCATGTTGTTTGGCTTTGAAATCCGCTGCTGTCAAATTCCGTACTATTAGCAATCTTTCATCAGAGACGGTGAAACAATAAGATGTATTGAATTTTTCGAGTAAATTAACAGGACTTATTTTATTTTAAAGTTTTAGGAATAAAATATAATGTTAAATGTAATATTTCAAAAATAGTAATTTCATTTCATTGTGCTGTAATGTGTATTTTTTCAAGACATATTGAGATTAAATAATTTAAGATGTTTCAATAAATATGTTATAGATTGTGCTATTAATTGAGACTGAAATTCAGAGATTAAAAAGAATTTCTCTTTGAAAATAATCTATTGAAAGGATTGTTTAAATATACTGTAAAGATGAATTAAATTATTGTTCCGAGTTTTAATAATGTTTTAAAAAAATTATATATACAGTGGGCTTTCGTTAATGTGTCTCCGCTTGAGACATGCGTCTTTTTAATAAGGACAACTTCGTTTTCCCCGCCATTTTCTATTTGTAATTAATGTTAGTGACTTTTCTTAAAGTGCATTCCTCATCGGGTAATGTGGGCAATTTTTTCGCAAATTGACCAGGTAGAATCGTAACAGAAGAAATAACTGTACATTATTTCTTTAGAAGCAACTTTGGTGTGTGGTAGCAACTTACTAATGTGAAAGATGTCTAAATGAACAATTTAGAAAATACATAACACAGTTGAAATTCCAATTGCTGCAAACACCATCAATAGCCGAAAAAATATCCGAATTTTTTGTGTAGCCCTGTAGACGATCTACAGATTTCTATGCATGCTACTTAGTATGCTAAAAGTTAGTTCCATTAAACGTATAGCACGCTTGAAAATTTCTGTTCAGCCATTTCCGTGAATAAAAGGAGATGTACTTGAGATCTTTTCTCTAACCCTGTGCAGGATCTATTGAATTTATACACGCCAAGTAATATGCAAAACAATTGTTACATTTTAAAACGACCGCAACTAAAACCACAAAAAACACAACTAAAAACTTTTTTAAAGCTATTATTATTCATAGGCAGTACTGTAGCCATGCACTTTTGTGTGTCCCTGTAAATGAACGAGATATTATCTGCACACCAGATTCTACAATATGCGATCTGCAGTACACCTTAGTAATATAGATAAATTTCAATATGTTTAAAATAGTGTAATATCATTACAATACACCGCAAACGGTATTTCCACATAGGCCGTAATGTAACGGAATTATTTTGATTGTCCCTGTAAATGAACCGTTAATGCTACACACTTCAGTTTCAATACGGAACATTCCATGGTAAGCCCCAAGAACGTATATCGATTTCATGATAATCTGACTATATTTATGCGTACGGACGGACAGACAATTCATAAATATTTTGAACCATGTTGTATAGTGTTACAAAAATAATTAAATTTTAAAGCGTATACCACGACTGAAAACGCACTTCCAGCAATTATTCCTCATAGGCAGTACTGTAGCCATGTACTTTTGTGTGTCCCTTCTAATGAACGATAAATCATATATGCACACCACATTCTATAATAAGCGCTTTGCAGCACACCTCAGTGATATACATAAATTTCAATATGTTTTAAAAACGGGAAATATCATTAAAATACACCGCAAACGATATTTTCAGATAGGCCGTAATGTAACGGAATTATTTTGATTGTACCTGTAAATGAAACGTAAACCCTACACACTTCATTTTTAATACCGAACATGCCATGATAAGTACCAAGAACATATATCCTTCTCAATAATCTGACTATATTTACGCAAGTTAGAGCACGGATAGACAGACGGACAGACAAATCGAATACATAAACGCTTTTAAACTATATTTGGAAAGTGTTAAAATGTAATAGGTTAAAAAAAATGCTAACGACTGTTTCTCCACATTACAACTCAATATGTGACGTAACAGGCCAAATTTTAGAGTGGTTTTCAAAACTGGAATATGGCGTTTTAAAAAAGATTATATTTGTTGAACTATCGCAAAAAAAGTGAGAGATTACTTTAAAGAAAGTTAAGTAATTATAGTCAACTTCTTTAAATTTTGTTTATACTGAGTTATTGTTTGTTTGTTTGTTTTTTGTAAATAAGAAATCGTCGTTAACTTGCTTTTCAACTTATAATTACTAAATTAAAGAATAAGTTGTTTCTTTTAGCATAATATTGCTAAACTATTTAATTTCTATCAGAAACTGAATTTTATTTATTCAACGCGCTTATTTTACAAAATTGACATGCTGAAATCGTTTAATGCACACTTCACTTCGGTTAGTGCGGTCGAAAAATCGCCTCCCTTGAAAGTCCGCACAAACGGGAGCTCACTGTGTATAAATGAAAGAAAACATTCAAACATGTATCGTAGAAATTAAAGCTTGGCAAGTGTCAAAGAAATAAGTTCATTCGTCTCCAGAAAAACGTCCGATATCTCACTGTAAAAGTAATACACCAATTAGTAAATGAATTGATTTGCAAAATTTGTCATCATCTATCATACTTATATGGTATTAGCTGCGTAAGCAATCTTTTGTGTTCCATTTGTATTTTGTTAGATTCGAATTTTTGGGGAAAAGAGAAAGCTGATGATATTTTAGCTCTTCAAAATACTTATAATATTAATTTTGTAAGAAAATATTATAAGTAAAGAAACATACTTAAAATGTAGTTTAATTGAAAATTATGAAAAGAAAATTATTTCCTTTTTTAAGGAGGGAAGTCCCTTTAGAAATTTCAAAAAATCGTTTTTTTTTATGTATTTCGAAAATATAACATTTCGAGAAATTATTGGCAAGAAGAAAAATCAAAATTTTCAATATTAACAGAGTTATCCCACTTTTAGTCGAGCGCGCCAAAGCCCGCCTGTTGTGCTAGCGAAGATTAAACGACGATCTTCATCCCTTACTTCCTCAAGAACTTCAAGGGCATCTCCTACCTATCTACCAAGATTTATCTAGAGCTGACTTATCCCAAAGATGCTTGTGTGGCCATACCCGGAACACTAACGAAAGTTTTAACGAAACAGTTTGGTGGTTATCTCCAAAACACCTGCATTCTGGGCTACAAATTGTTGAAATTTCAGCATACGTCACTTCTGGGATATTTAATTAAGGCTACACTTCCGTTCTTAGAGTTATGTATAGTTTAAATACTGTTGTTGGCACCTATGCCAAAGTTTTTGCCGAAAACGCCGATGAGGCGCGAGTAACGAGACAGAAACGGAAAAGTCTTTTTCAGACAAATGTAGCTCGTACAGCCCGAAAACAGAAGCAACTCGAAGACAACTAGCTTTTCCAGTAATCCGAAGGTCTATTATATGCACATGGAATCGCTGATTGATCGGTAATTCACCAAAACCAGTAATTTTATCGTACTGAAACTTACGTAACTACGTAATTACATGATTATCTCGACGTGATTATCTCGAAACTATTTTTTCAAAAACTGCTCGTGCTGTAACTCAAAAAGTTATTGGTTGATTTGGCTGACTTTTGGTGAGGCTTTTCTTTATGTACATTACCGGAAGGATGTGGAAGGAAATTTCAAAAGATTTCGTGTGAATAAACAATTTTTTAGGGATGAAAAATGTCGAAAAAAAAGTACAAAATCCGAACATTTTATTAAAAACAGTACTAAATTTTTATTTTATACTTTTTTAATGTTTTTTAGGTTTATCCTTCCCGTACAAATGATGAAAAAGAAAAAGAATTTTTTCTTCAGTTCAATAGAGAAAGAGTGACGAGTGCAGCACTTTTGGACCTCGCGCCTGAGCCGCCATTTTGTAAAAAAAAAATTGTACTGTACAAAGATGTAACAAATTATGTTACGGTTTCAAAAGGATCCGATTATTTTATCACCTTTAAAAATTTTTTTTAAAAATGACTGATTTTGAGGCGTCTGAAGGGACCCACTTAAAAATTGATTATTATCTCAGTATTTTATTTTCATGCTGTTATAGCCTTTTTAAGAGAGTGGCGACATACGGACCATATAATATGACGATTCAGAGGATAATGGAAAAAAAATTGGAAAGCTTCTGGCTCATGGATAGCATCAGGTTATCGTTAAGCTAATATTCTTTTACTCCTCAATGCGAATAGCTTTCAATAACTCCATATGTTCTATCAGAGGCCATACATTTACATTTACCATCAGTGGTGACGTCACAGGAAACTCAACTACGCGTATCAAACGCAAATAGACAACAAGCATTTCTGGACGTCATAGAACGTCATGATGGATTATAGATAATCAGCTTCTCGATTTTCCCCACAAGTGTTAACCAAAAGCCAATAAAATACCGGAATGCTTGTGGGAACTTTTGCTAAAACATTGTGTGCTCCGCCCAGGGCGTGTGGTCAATTGGATCCAAGCACACAGGGTTCAGAGAAAGACAGAGAGAAAATGTGGTGGTTTGGCGTGAAGCTAAAAATGCAATCCTGAAACCGATTAAGAACCGGTCAGCTCAGAACCGGGAACAATAATTCAGCACAAATACCTGCGGCTCGATTTGAAAAACCTCTTCCAGGCCGGTGTATTCAGTCCTGTTTCCACGTGATTGCCTTGTTTGGGCCGAATGATTTGAACGATATCTGGCTTCATGTTGCAGAGCATTTTGATGGTATGTGCATCTCTAATGCACTCTGAACTCTCTGGCTTTGTTTCGATCCAGCCGTTGATATGCTGAGTTGAGTTGTCTGAGACGTCACACTGATGGAGTCCATTCGGAAAAGGGTGTTTCACACGGGTTAATAATTTTGCAATCTTTGAGGTTTTTGGTAATAATTAGTTGAAAGTGGCGATAAGATGCTACATGATAAATATTCTTTAAAATAGACTTTTAAAGAAAAGGTAAAATAAAAAAATCATTAATATAGTTCATAGAAACAAACAAAAACTAGTCGGATGTGACAATCCCAAAACTTACTTCTATCTCATACATGTTAATACTTCCTGAAAAATGCAGTCTGTTAGAGGATTTACACCAAAATCTTATCAGCAACAAACTTATGTCAACTTCTAACTGAATCTAAAGTATCGTAAAAATCCGTGCATTAGTTTTTGAGCAGTGCTATGGCGGAAATCGTAATGAATTCTGCATAGCAGCGGCACCTGTTGGGCGATATATACCAAAACCTAACAAAGAACAACTTAAGTCAACTTGGTAACTGAGTTCGAAGTTTGATTAAAATCCGCGCATTCCTTCTTGAGATAAAACTATTGCGGGAATCAGGAAAGATGCAGCGTAGCAGCGCCATCTATTGGGCAATTTACACGAACACGTAGGCAGCGCCAAATCATATCAAGGACTAACTGAATCTGAAGTTTGATGAAAATTTACGCATTAGTTCTTAAGATAGAGCCATTGCGGAATTCGTGAAAAATGCTGTATAGCAGCGCCACGTGTTGGGCGATTTACACCAAAATGTAGTAAACATCAACTCCTATCAAGGACTAACTAAATCTGAAGTTTCATAAAAATCCGAGAATTAGTTCTTGAGATAGAGCCGTTGCGTAAATCTTAAAAAATGCACCATAGCAGCGCCACCTGTTGAGCGATTTGTACCAAAAACTAATCAGCACCAATTTATATTAGGGACTAACTGAATAAAAATTTTTGTTAAATTCCGTGCATTAGTTCTTGAGATAGAGCACCCACAAAATTTGTATCACACACAGACACACAGAACACAGATGGACAAACAGACTCACAGGCAGACATTTTGTAAAAACATCTTTTTTCGGAATTTCTGACCCCTAAAACATGTAAATCCGTCGAAAACCGGAATTCGAAAATTTTCACGAATCCAATACTTTCTTCTTGTAAAGATAGAAGAAAGTAAAAACCTTATTTGTTCACCAGTTGGGATATCAGGCGATAATCGCGGTATTATTGATATTCAAATTGATTTTATTCTTTTTAAAGGGAAAATAGAAAGTAAAAAGATTTTGATTCCAATCCATCGCACCGACCTATATTTTGTTAGTAATAGTTGTGAAATGCAAACTCGCTGTGAAATTTTATATAGATACTTAATATTAAAAATATTAAATAGAACATTAAACATTAAAAGTAATTTTGCTAGAGTTTTGGAAAGTGATTTTTTCGTGGTGCGCATTTCTGTTCAAATATAAATCACCTAAAAGAAAATAAAAAAGATTTCTTTTAAATGTGAAATTTATTTCTTGAATGAAGGATTAAACAAGCAGGAAGCATTATTTCTGCTTTTTCAGAATTTAGTGTCGCCTTAGGTGAACATATGTATATGTATATATATATATGTATGTATGTATAACCATTAAAAAAACATTACCGACCACCAACAAAAACTGTGATATTATGAATAAAAATCATTTATTAAATCTTTGCGATGATAAGAATGCAAAATTTAATGGAATTTCCTAAGAGAGGTATCATATAACTACATAATAGAAGTCACATTGGTAATACTCAAAGATTATGCGCTACTGCAGCAGAGATCTAAGGGTATAACATTTAAAAGATTGCTAAATAAAAACTTTTAGCTACCATGGTTATATATTTAAAAAATATATATAAGATACGAATTTTATAAAGGAAAAATAATTCAAAATCAATTGTTGACATTCAAAATAATGAAAAAATATCATATTAAAAACATCATATAAATATATAATATATAATATATATATATATATATATATATTATATCATATATATATATATATAATATATATATATATATATATATATATATATATATAAGTATACATATATATATGTATAAATATAGATAGTACAAAACATATTTCAGTTTTAAGAATTAAAATACACGCTTTTATTTTATAAAAAATGACGTCATTTGCATCGCTGAAGAATTCCATATTTACGATCCAGTCTTAAACATCTATGGAAAGTATGCATAGGACGTCACGATTGCGGAATAATATACAAACCCAGAAAAAGTGATTTCGTCATTCAAGAAACTCAACAAATAAATCGGGTATCTAATGATTCATATGCCTTCATTTGTTTGAAACATTAATATGGATACTGAAAATTAAATGCAGTTTATAACAGCTCCATCTTTTATCAGAAATCATTCATTTATATTTTTTTAAAATTTGGAAAGTGTTATGACACACGGATTGATAAAATTTATTTCTTTCAGCTTTTTGATAGGAATTAAGCAAATGCGGAAAAAATAAGTCACACAATAATTCTTTAAAATACATTTTTATGTAATTTTATGTAAGAGAAAATGTCCACAAAAAGGTATAGTAATCTACTATTTTCCCTTTACTTTCTACAAAAATGGAGTACTGTATTTAACCATTACAGAATTAGCATTGAAAACTACAAAAAAATGTATATCTCAAAAATAAATTGAGATTCAGTTTTCAAACAAATTGCATTTAAAAGTAATTTTTTTCCGATGCGACGGCATAAAAATGGAAAATGTTCAACGTTTAGAAGTTAAAAATATTGCAGTAGATTATCAGTATTTAACCGTACAATGATACACACGTTTCGTTTTACGTGGAGCTTATGGTTAGGTGTAACGTCATGTTTTAGTAACAACTCTTTAATTGTTGTCTGAAAGATATAGCATATCGGGAGCTAAAAACAATGTTTTTCAAGAACACGTCAGATGCTTTAAATCGGATTTTCGATGAAAAAATTCTGCATTAAAAATAAATAAATAAAATACAGATTTTATTATAATGTTCTTTGACCATTGACTAGTTTTTCTAGTCTTAGTTGTGTGTACTAGTGGAATGCGAGCAAAAAGTATGTAATAAATCAATGCATTAACTATAGATGGAATATCGTTAACATCACTAATAAAGATGAATTTCTGAGGAAAAGGCTTATATGTTTGATGCACCAGCTACATTTGTAAAATTGCATTCGTCCATACATACAATAACAATCGGGTATTTCCTATCGAATTGCCTTTAGCTTTTCAGAGAATATTCTATAAAAATAGTACAGAATCATCTTTTTTAAAAGCAAATTTCGCAAACTTATGTCTGAACATTACTCTTATTTTTTTATCATCAAACATTAATATTGATGGAATATCGTTAACACCAATACTAGAAATGAATTTATGAGGAAATGACGCATATGTTTGATGTAACAGTTGCATTTGTAAAATTGCTTTCATCGATACATACTATAACAATCGGATATTTCCTTGCCTTAAGCTTTTCAGGGAATATTCTATAAAAATAGTACAATATCACTTTTTTAGGTGCGTTCGTAATTATATAAATACGTAGCACCAATCGTCGTCGTTCAGTCCGTCCGTCTGTCTGCTCGTCCGTCTGTCTGCCCGTCCGTCCGCATATAACAGAGCAAAAACTATCCAACCGAATGGTCTGAAGTTTTAAATATATAATTTTTGCAAAGTTTTGTCGAGTCATGTCAAATTTCATGAAAATAGAACGCATAGTTTGATTACAGGGACAGTCAAAAGTTTTCCGTTACATTATGGGCAATGGGAAAAAGTTATTTAAGTGCATTTTAATCACGTTACAGCCTTCCGAATGGTTTGAAATTTTAAATATATAATTGTTACAACATTTTGTCGAGTCATTTCAAATTTTATGAAATTCGGATGCATAGTTTAATTTCAGGGGCAGTCAAAATTTTTCCTTTACATTACAGCCAATGGGAAAAAATTATTCCAAGTGCATTTTAACGATGTTACCGCCTTCCGAATGGTCTGAAATTTTAAATAGATAATTGCTGCAAAATTTTGGTGAGTCATTTCAAATTTTATGAAAATCGGATGCATAGTTTAATTACAGGGACAGTCAAAAGTTTCCCGTTACATTAAGGCCAATGGGAAAAAATTATTTCAAGTGCATTTTAAGGATGTTACAGGACAGCCTTTCGAGCAGAGTGAAATTGATATGCATTTAAGAAGTATACTAAAATATACATTCACTACAATATGCGGTTCAAAAAATTATCATAAAACTAGTTATAGTACGAACGCACCTCATTTGCCACGTTTGACGAGTAATTCTAAGTGGTTTACCCGTATTTTTCAGTTTCCCTAAGACAACTTAAATTGGTTGTAGACAAACATAATTTTAACAGAATTGTATTTTAAGATGTGTCTCAAATAAGGATACATTGAAGGGTACATTATAAACAAACAGGGAAAGAAATTTTAAATTAACTCCAGTTTTATAAGCATTTTTATGAAAATGCTGGAAAGCCCTCAAAACGCTCAGAGGGTTTTAAAAGAAAATTTATGTCTGGACACTACTCTTAATTTTTCGTTATATCTGAGCGTTTTACTGAAAATAGGCCATATTAGGAAATCAAAAAGCTTTTGACAAAATCGATATATGGGGATTTTTCATAATTGCGCTCCAAGATTTATTGCATCATCATGAAGCTATCACACCCCCATGAATCCAAAATGATATTTTCAATGTATTGATCCTAGATGTAACACCAATTCCCACATGAGGGTTCACCCCTCCATCTTGAGGCGTGACTGAAGGCCGTAAAAGTTAGGGGAAGAGAAGCAACAGAAGGTTTGCCGAAATGACTGCAATAAAACAATTGCCAAGTTCGGGAAGAGTGCAGGTATGGTCGTAATATTTCTTAGCTCCATATGTACCGCAATCGATTAGATATAAAACTCCACTAGACAATAAAATTATATGTTTGTAATAGATACAAGTACGAAAGGGACAGATACTGAACAGCGATCAGAAATGAAAAATGAAAATAATAGGAAATAGCAAGCAGTTTCAGAAGAGTATCCTAGTGTAATTTAGATAATTCAATTCAAATTACAAGCATCCCTTGACTTACGTAAATTCGCACTTACGTAAGATATTTCGAAAATTACATTTATGAACCTACTAGCGCGTTTGATACGCATTTGCATACTTTTGATAATTGTTTTATAAATAAAATATGCAGATAAAAGCCACAACAATAATATAGTTTTATATATCAGATATAGTTATATTTTTATTGGGATATACAATGAAATCTTTAACAAAACAAACACAAATCTGATTAAAATGAGCCAAAAGAAACTCTGTTTAACTGTTACAATTTTGTTAGCTGAATTCTTTCTTCCAGCTTCAGAGCTGTTCGTTTGATGTAGTTTCAAAATTGATATAAATTAATTCATCAATGTTAAATTTATAAATACTATATCCCACAAGATACTTTTTATTTGAAATGTGTTCTTTTAGTTTGTTTTTATATTTTTTCATACTTTTATAGTTTATATCCAAGTAAATACTGCTGCATGCTACTTTATTTATAAAATAATATTGTGTAATTAATCTATATTATATATATATATATATATATATATAGTTAAAAAATTCCAATAGTTATTTCAAGCATTACCACAAACTGTAAACTTTAATTGAAGCACAAAATTAACTTAACCAAACCAAATAAGAACTATAATTTAACTTAATAAACAATCTTAAAGATATATCTTATATATATATCAATCTTATATATATATATATATATATGTATGTATATATATATAATAAATATTGCAGTTTATGACGAAATTTTACCTAAGGATTTTACAAATTCGACTTACGCAAAAGTTTACGGAACGCATTGCTTACGTACATGTATTTTCTATTTAGTAAAGGTTGCGTAATCGATATTTAAACAAAATCATTTACAGGAACTTTACATCAAATAATGCCCTACACTCTCAGAAATACTTTCTTCAATTTACTGAAATTTTCGTGGCAGCAGTATTACCAGGAGTTTCTGTTTATTTAATGGACGAATATTCGCTTCCTTTTTCCTGCGTTACAGGAAGTAAAATATACGTCAATTGAAGAAAATGGTGATAAAATAAAAGTTGCTGATCTTGGGATCTAAAAAGCTGCCTTAGTATTACGAGACTAGTACTCGAACCACTCGGCTACGGTTGTACAGCAGTGAAACATTGTGAAGTAAATATGTTTGCCTCAGATGGCTAAAGCTTGATTAATTTCTTTAAAAGTTAATTTCGGGAAGATTTCGTCTTTAATGAGATTGGGGCTGGGGTTTTAATACTTTAGTATTAAAATAGAATAAAAATATGAATTATAAATATTTTTATGCAGATTGTTAGATGTAAAATATGAATATTATATTTTTATGCGAGAATTTTTATTTTATTTTCTTTATTTATTATTATTATTTGAGAAAAATCGATTTTTTTTATTAGATAGTTTAATTAAAATATGTATTTTAAATTTAAAATGTATTTAAAATATTTTCATTTAAAATATATTTTAAATGCGAATATTTTTGTATAATTTTAAAAAATAATTTGTGAATACTTTTAAATGAATGAGAAAATTAATTGTTATTTATTTTTAAATTCGAAAACGTCTCTTTTCTTTGTTGTTGGTATAGTTTTTTTTTTTTATTTTCTATATTAAATTTGAAATCTTAGTTCATTGAATTTTCGGTTTTTTGTTTTTAAAATGAATTCGGATGTTAGCATTAATAGAGCCAATACGCATGCGCGCTAGGAATGAACGGAATTTCTCCCTCATTTTCAGACTTTCGGGAAGAATTCACGGATAAAACATGTTTTCTAGGTGTACGGAAATTATTTGTTAAAAAATGCGGAATAATTCAGTGTATATAGACGAGTTTTTCTGACAGTGTTTTGATAAAAATCGCTATCATTTACCACTGAGACTTAAATTGAATTTATCTTCACTAATCGCACCAACATAAAGGAAATTCTTCAAAGCGTCAGTACTTTCACAATAGTGAATTTACAGTATTTTTCGATGTACGGTATAAAACAAATCGAACAATAATATGAGTTCTATCTCATTAAAGTAGAAACTAGAATGCTGAAACATCAGGAAATTTTCTTCTATATCGTCCTTGTATGTTAATTTAAATAGCGATGTTAGACAACAACAATTACTCAGTCGAGTGCATTTCTTCGACTTTAACTAGAAGTAACAGTGATCAGTGAATAAAATAAGGCACAGTTCAATAACGTCTCATGTTAGGTATTTAAACACAAAATTATACAAACATATATATTTTTAATTAATAACTTCAAATATAAAATTTACTGTATTTCTACCCAATAGAGATTGGGGTACCGCTATAATGTTCCTAGTAAAAATATAACACAACAGCGCTTCTTATTGAGTGAATAAAATCAAACTAGAATCGACTTAATTTTGAATAAATATCTTACATGTTAAGTTTGGTGAAATTCCATCCCATAGAATTCGAGATATGGCAACCACGGAAATCGTAGAAAACACAACACACATTAGCGCTACCTGTTGAGCAATATGTACCCAAATCTAGTCAGTACTAACTTATGTTTGTGTCTAATTAATACTGTGTTTGATGAAATTCCATTCCATAGATGTTGACATACAACTAACATGGCAACTGTGAAAAATACAGCTGAGCAGCGCCACCTATTGGGCTATATACACGGAAACATAATCAGTATCTAACCTTCTCACCGCCATGAACAGATATATTCGTTCACTAAATAAGCTGTATGTTTCACCGCAATATAATAATTATTTAAATTGATATATTTCTGCAGATATAATGCAGTTTTAAAAAACTGAGAAATGAATAATACTCTTAAGGATTATATGCATATACCTAATTAAATTTTTTATACCATGTTGGAGAAATCATCTTTTTTTAGCATTAAAAAAGAGAAAACAACATTACAATTTTCCACTTTTGTTCGGCGGTCAGGGGGCTAATTATGTTAAGGTGTAATTAATACTATATTTGATGATTATTTTGACCTACATGGCAACATACCTACATGGCAAACGTGAAAAATACAACAGAGAAGCGTCATCTGTTGGGTTATGTACACCGAAACATAACCAGTATCTACCGATGTTAAGGTCTAACTGAATATTGAGTTTGATTAAATTTTATTTAATAAATGCCGAGATATAGCAATGTCAAAAATTGTGCGAAATGCAGCATAGCAGCGACACCTGTTGGATGATGTACATCATTAACCTAATCAGCATATGCACTGTAAAAAAAAAATGGTAACGTTCCATGTAAAATCCAGGAACGTTTCGCCTTTTCTCAGGTTTTCAGAATAATTTAGCTCTTTCCTGTGAAATTCTGGTTTTCTTATCTGAAACGTTCCTGAACAAAAGTTGGAAACAGCAAAACGCTGCGGCCGCCATTTATTATTTTTTTGCTATAATCCGTTGCTCCCGCGCGAGTGTCGAAAACGAATTCCTTAAATCTATGTAAAAAAATCAATATGGAATGCAAATAAATCAATAGACGACATAATCCTTTACGTCTCTATTGTCAAGATGAAAATACAATAGCTCTGTGACATCGCTAAGGGATTATCTCTCGTACTTGTCTGTGGAATGTTTAACGAGCAGACCGTGTAAAAAAAAATACACCTATTATTTGGATCTCCATTAACCATCAAACATGATTCTCACCGATTTTGATTAATTTAAAGTATGTTTTAGAGTTCTTATCTCTAATTATTCTTGTGAAAGGATTTCTTCAAATGGGCCTTAGATTTTCAGAAATTAGATGCCGAGGTTTAGCATACGTTTCAAATACCCATTAGTTTGCAGCTCTCAACGTGTCTTTCGTGGTGTGGACGCAGAAGGCTCGCACGCCACCCGTACGGCCCGAGTTCGATGCTACCTCTTGACTTTTTTTTTTCTTTTTGAATTAATTTTATATTTTAACACTTTATTACAATTTGATTTAAATTTGATATATATTTGATACTTTGAATTGCTGCAAATTTGAATTTTTTTTTTTATTTTCGGAAAAAATATACAATTACGTTTAGGTTTTTTTTTTTCATGAAAATTTGTATGTATTTTATCTAACTTGTAAACTAACATAATTACTGACGAAAATCCAAAATATTTTATGTCTAGATTTTTTTTCTAATTATTATTTACATTTATATATTTTTATATTTTAGGCAAAGTTCAGAAACAATATATCATATATATATTTATTTACTTTATTGAATTTTAACTGAAAATTTATTTTTTCATGTAAATTATAAATAATAATTTTGATGTCAATTTCAAAATATTTTTTCATTCTAACAAATAATGATAATAAAGCGAAAATTGTCAACTGGAAATGTAAAAATCGTCTGCGGATCCCGCATGCTGTGAAATGTCAGTAATGTTTTGCTGTCAACAGAAATATTCCTGGTATTTCGCAGGAAACATACTGACATTTCTGTAGAAAGTTTTTAACATATACAGTTAAGTTCCAGTCATTTTCAAGAAATGTTTCTTGGAAATAATGGGCAACTCAGCTGCCCATTTTTTCCCAGGAACGTTGCGGAATTTTTTTTACAGTGTGAGAATGTCTATGAGAATATGGAATTTTAAGAATTCTGAACATCAATTATTAAGATATTACTATCCAGGAAATCGTGAAAATCGAGAAAAATACATCTCTTGGTCGATATGCACCCAACTCTAATCAGCACAAGTATAGTCTAATGAAATTCTTTACATTACTAGTAAGTTAATGCATTTTAAATGCACTTCAAATATTTTTTCCTTAAATCTATTATGAATTGATTAAATTCAAATTAGCACTTAGAGAAAGTTCGAGGATTTCCTTTCAGTCTATAGGAAATTTATTATTTATAACTTCTGCGATATTACTATTCGAAAATAGTGGTACTAAAAAATGCATCTCTACGCAGCCTGGATAAACGTTCACTATCGCCTTACTAATATTAATTACTGTTAAAATAATTATATCAAAGAAAGTTAAAAATATACCGTATTTCATTATTTGAAGGACTCGGATGTAAAACAAGGTAACTAACAAAACGTAAGTTTCGAGATATTCAAGTCTTCTAAAGAAAATTACAAAGAAAAACTATTGTGATTGATTCCTCTAAAACCGATAACTTGCTAAAACTGGACCTTCAGTAAACTTATGTGCAATTGTTTTTGTTTGATAGATTTTATTTTTTATTGGACTTAAGTGAAGATTCTACATTTTCGGCCGAAATTGACGGGATTTTTCCTGTTTTTTTTTTTTTTTTTTTTTTTTTTTTTTCGGAAAAGAGGTAGAATTTTTGTCTTTTTGCATTACATTTATTCACATTTCACTTATATATTTAAATTTTTGTGTGTAAAAAAAATAATACACCTTGTGTGACGGAAACTCCATCTTAAATAGAACGTAATCACCATGGCAACATAGAATCATTACCTGTCATGGGATATCATTGTATTAATTACGTATGATAGGATTTAATAGAATGAAGAAAACTTTTATTAATGTCTTTATTAGTTCGATTTTCATAAAATATGAAACAACTCGACAAAATTCTCCAACGATTATATGTACATATTAAATTTCAAACCATTCAGTTTAGTGATGGGCGATTCTCGAGATTTTAGCAATCGAGAAAAATCGCCATCGTAAAAAAATACAATCGATACAGTCATCGATTACTTCCCGGAATCTACAATCGAGACAATCGAGATGTTTTTACAATCGATTATTGATTATTATTTTTCAGGCTTATAGAGTAATTTTTAAGTTTTTAGTAAATACGTGGCAACTAAAGATAGATGGAGTAAAACAACATACCAAGAGATCGATGTAAATTTAACACTGAGATGCTCTGAAAAAAGATCTTCCTTTGAAGCTAAATGAAAGGTTGTGAAAAAACAGAAGCAGTAATGCAGCTATCGTTTTCATTAACTCTTTTATACAACTTCAATTGATGGAGGGGCACCTGATATGAAGCCTTTAGAAAGCTGTATTCTAACATTTGTTAATAATCTTAATACAACTTGTTATGTAATACATCTTATCAGTTTTTAAGCCTTCTGAAAGAAATGTTAATCCCTAAACCTACCCCCTTTTCTGTACTAATGGTTTATGACAATTAACAAATTGTTAGAAATGCGTTTAAGAAATTAACTTTAATGTTACTACATCTCCGCTATAGTATTTATCTTTCGAATATTATGTGCCATTCTATATTTTAATACAGGCCAATAAACTCTAAATGATTAATGTCTTTAAGATATGTTCCGTATAAATTTCTTTAATAAAGTGTGCATACTAATGTTTCGATAAAACACTGTAAAACATTTTAAGTTTGTAATGTTTGAGCATATTAATAATAAGTATCATTGATTTTCATATCAAATTTTATTTTATGTATGGCAATGTGTATTATGTATGCAAGTCTAGTAAATTGAGAGTACTACAGATGAACCAGATGCCAGCAAAATGAGTTGAACACGTTAATCCCAACCCCTCAGAATTTTTCAAAACACTCTTTTCAAACAAGTTTTTGAAATATAAGATCAATATGTTATCAAGAAATATGTTCAAAGTTTTAATAAGAACAACGCTATTTTGGAACGCTAAATAACTTAAGAAAACACTTTCAGTTCATTTACCTACTTTTAAAAATATTATTTAAATTATTCAAGGATTGTAATATCTTTTTGCTAATTTTGTTTTGTTATAAGTTCCCTTTTATTTTTAATGAAAGTGCGATGTCTAAATCGCGTAATTATGGCGCATTCGATAGAATTGAATAGCTTTTTCACATTTTCGATAAAGGCAAAAATTTGATACAAGTTAAAGTTCCCCTAAATATCTAATGCTGTAAGATTTCCCGTTGATCGAAAAAAAAAGAGCTTTATCGAAAAAGGGGAAGAAAAACCAGACAAATATACTTGCTAAAAAGGGAACCTGTGTAAACCGGAAACTGCTTACCACTCCCTATCGATGCCAAAATGATTCTTTAAATTTGCATTCCAATTAAAAATAGTTACTTTCTGACACATTAACGAACTTATTTTTATTCTCAAGCGTATTAGCTAGAATCGAATTTTTTCCTTTTTCGCTAAAAGGCAAATGTTTCAAATTTTCGTAAATGCGAGCCTAATATTGGGGAATTTCACCATTAATCGAAAACAAAAGAACTTTACCGAAAAACAGAAGGATAACCGGACTCATATACCAGCTAAGTGGGAACCTACCCAAGACGGAAACCGGTTTCCATTCCCTAATGATTCCAAAATATTTTTTCTGTTTGTACTTGTACTTAAATCCAAAGTAGTTACTTTTTGATTCATTTAAAAACTCAATTTTATTCTCAGGTGCATTGTATCCAAAAATGGAAGGATAACCGCATAAAGATACCAGCTAAGAGGGAAACTGTCTAAAACGGAATTGGTCTTTGGTCCCTAGCGATTGAAACATAACTCTTCGTTGTCTGTACCCAAATCTAAAGTAGCGCCTTTCTAACTCATTTTTATTCTTAGGTGCATTAGCTAGAATCGATTTGCATTTTCACATTTTCGATAAAAGTAAAAGGTTTGATTGAGGAAAAGTTCCTAAATGTTGAATCCGTGTCTAATTCTGTGGAATTTTCTGGTTGGTCAAAAGAAAAAGAGCTTTATCAAAAAATGGGAGGATAAGACAAACCAGCTAAGACGGAATCTGTCTAAAACGGAATTGATTTCCAGGTTTTAAATGGGCCCCTAACATGACTGTTGCCCATCTGTACCTAAATCCAAAGTAGTATCTTTGTGAGACATTCACGAACTCATTAGAATCGAACAGCATTTTCCTTTTTTCGGTAAAGGCAAACGATTTAATACAGATCAAAGTTACCCTAAATGTCTAATGCTGTAGAATTTCAAAGTTGATCGAAAACAAAAGAGCTTTATCGGAAAGGGAACCAGACAAATATATTTGCTAAAAGTGAAACTGTCTAACAAGGAATTGGTTCCAATCTCTAGCAATAGCTAATGAAGTTTGATTAAATTCCGTGCATTAGTTTTTGAAATATAGCAGCGTTACCTGTTGGGCTATTTGCACAACAAACAAATCAACACCATTTTACATCTAAATCTAACTGAATATGAAGTATTATTAAATTTTGCGTATTACTTCTTGAGATAGAGCGTTATCAAAATTTTTGTCACATAAAAGACAGATATTTTCTAAAAACTGACCAATTTATCATGAATCCAATACTTCCTTCTTGTAAAGATAGATGAACGTAAAAATGGAAAAATGCCCCACACAAACTGAATTAAACCCTTTTCAACTTAAGTATATGTAACAAAATCACACGCCTCCTAATCTGTATCCTTCTTTGAGAAACTATGACTTAAACCAAAAACGCACCAAGTGTCAATCTGACTGTGAAAGCTAAATAAATACCCAAAGAACTTCTAACTCATAAGAAAGGGCTCCATTACTGTTTTTCTAAGCTGGGATTTACATCACATTCATTTCGGTGACTTCCCTCCTTTACGCTAGCCAACCCAGCCTACGTAATCATGACGTAGATGGAATATGCTCATTCATTTCTCTCTCGCTCTATCTCTGTCTCGCACCTCAACTAAAGTCTGCTCGATGCAAAACTTTCGTTTATCTCGAGAGATACCTCTCCTCCACGAAAACCTCTCGCTTACCTAAGAGATACCTCTCCTCGATGAAAACCTCTCGCTTACCTCGAGATACAGTCTTCTCGGTTCTAACTAAGGCCGAGAATGGGAAATAGGGAAATCACTTTTCTTCCATTCTCGACATGTTACTCTCGATGATTGTCAAGAAAACTGATTTCTCGTTCTCGGTCAAGAAGGGCCGAGAAGAGATATCGAGGGGAGAGCTGGAAAGAGAGATAGGTATGACAATGAGAAGTGAAATGATGGAGCTTTCCGATAAATATTATGTATTAAATAAAAAAAATTCAAAGACAGAGAGAGATTGGTGAGTTTCGGGGGGCGCAAGAGTGGACACACCGGGGGGGGGGGATTTTCATATTTTTACCGAACACGTCATGTGATACATCACCGGAATTTGACAACCCTTTCATATTATGAACCTTTCTCCCATTCACAGTTGAATTTCAGGATGCGGGGGGTGAGGGTGTGCGCGGACAAATCTTTAAAAATGTAGCGATATCTAGAATAATTATCATTTAAATGGGTTTTTTGTCGGAGCCTTCAGAAAAATAATACTTATTAAATATAAAAATATTAAGAGTTGGGGGAATTCCGGGAGTATTCAAGGGGCGTGAGAGTGGACCCACAGGGGTGCAATTTTCAAACTTTTATGAAACCTCTCATGTGATATATCTTCGGAAATCTTTCTGACTACTCTTTCATATTATGAACCTTTCTTCCCCCAAAGTTGAATTTTGGGGGTGGGGAGGGGCAAACAAATTTTTAAAACCGTAGCGATTTCTATGATAAATAGCATTTTAGATGTGATTTTTTTTTATGGGGTCTTCCGGTATTTATTATTTATTAAACATAAAAATTTTGAAAGTGGGGGCTGCATCAATTCCGGGGCGAAAGAGTGGACCCACTGGGGAGAGGGGCCGGGGAAGCAATTTTCAGACATTTTTTGAACCCGTCATGTGACATATCATAGGAAAGCTCTTGGATAACTCTTTCATATTATGAGACTTTCGTCTCCCCCTCCCCAATTTTGCTCTCACTGTGAGGGGGGGGGTGGTCGTTTTCAAACTTTTTTGCATTCTCATCATTTTAGATCGGATTCTTTACGGAGCCACCCGGTATTATTTATAATACATGAAATTTCAAAAAGTTGGGTTGTATTCCGGGGAGTGCGGTAGTTGGCCCCTTGGGGTGGGGGGGGGGGCACTTTCCTAACTTTTGTCGACACTCTTCATGTGATACATCATTAGAAAATCCACTTATTCATATTATGCACCTACCTGCCCCTTTCCCCACTTTGCCACCGGGACATTTTTAGGGTTTCGTTCATCTGACGAAACCCTATTCGTCTCGCTCCTCTGACGGTCTGTCTGTCTGTCCGTCCGTCCGTCCGTCTGTCTGTCTGTCACAGAGCCCGTTCTCAGAAACTATACATGTTGGAGACTTTAAATTTTGCATACTTATAGATGAACACCACACATCATACGACAAATCGTAAAATTTTGAAAAAGTCGTACATTTAACCCTTTGGGCTCCCACATGTATATTTTAAACAGTTCTTTCAATGTAAGCTCTAATTAGATTGGAGGCGTGAAATTTTGCATATAGCTGAATACCTCACATCAAACGACAAATCATAAAATTTTGAAAAAGTCGTACATTTAACCTTTTGGGCTCCCACATGTGTATTCTAAACAATTCTTTCTAAGTGAGCCCCTATTTAGATTGGAGGCGTGAAATTTTGCATACTTATAGCTCAACATCCCAGATTACGCGTCAAATAATAAATTTTGAAAAAGTTTTATGTTTAACCCTTTCAACTCCAGCTCGTGTATTTTAAGCAATTCTTTCTAACTGAGCCCCCAATTAAATTGGAGATTTTAAATTTTGCATACTTATAGCAGAACACCTGAGGCCAAGCGACAAATCATAAAATCTTGAAAAAGTCTTACGCTTAACCCTTTGAGCTACCACACATGTATTTGAAGCAATTCTTTCTAAGAGAGCCCCTAATTAAGTTGGAGACATGAAATTTTACATACGTATAGTTGAATACCTCAGACCACATGACAAATCATAAAATCTTTAAAAAGTTTTATATAATAATTAACCCCTCCGGGCTCTAACTTGTGTATTTTAAGTAATTTTTCTAACCTCCGCCCTTTTAACCCGGGGAGAAATTTTCCAACTTTTGCCGACACTCGAACCTTCTTTCATATTATGCACCATAGCCTTACATATTTTGTATCCATTTTTTACTGCCAGGTGCGCCTACTGATCTCGGGTGCTATGGGCCCAATCCCCTCGACTAATATATCTACGGATAGTATGTAAAACGGGTTTTCATTCGGATAGATGTTTGTTTAGAATCGAGTGTGCCCCCTGGTTGCGAAATGTGGAACTAACCAGATTTTTCAAAAAGAAAAAGTGTTTTGAAAGGATTATTAAACGAAACCCTTTGTGCGATCTGTGATCACACTTACCCACTTGTTCTAAATTTTGCTGACACTCCTCATGTTACATATTGGAAAGGCCTGTGACCACTTATTCATGTTATGCACCCCCCCCCCACTTTGCCCCCCACGGGGAACTTTTCTAAATTTAGCCAAGACCCCTCATGTGACATATCGTTGGAAAGGTCTGTGACTACTTATTGATATTATGCACCTCCGGTGTCCACCCTCTCCATTTTGCCCCCACGGGTGTACTTTTCTATATTTAGCCAAGACCCCTCATGTGACATATCGTTGAAAAGGTCTGAGACTACTTATTGATGTTATGCACCTCCGGTAACCCCCCCCCCCACACTTTGCCTCCATGGGGATATTTTTCTAAATTTAGCCGAGACCCCTCATGTGACATATTGTTGGAAAGGTCTGTGACCACTTACTTATTTTATGCACCTCCCGCGGTCCTCTCCCCCCAACTTTGTCCCACGGGGGCCATTTTTATAAATTTAGCCGGGAACTTTCATGTGACTTTTCTAAATTTACCAGAGACCCCCTTGTGATATATTGTCGGAAAGGTCTGCGACCACTTACCCACGTTATGCACCTCCCGCGCCCCTCCCCCCACTTTGCCCCCACTGGGAGGGCATTTTTATAAATTCAGATCGAGATCCCTCATGCGCCATGTGACATATAGTTGGAAAGGCCTAATGCCCCATGACGACTTATTCCTATTATGCTGCTGCTGTGCTCCTCCCCTCACCTTGACCCCCCCCCCCCCCAGGGATCCGGTTCGAGATTATTTTTTTACAACATTTAATAGTCCGTGCACACCACGCCTGCTATACAGTGCCTTATATAGCGGGAAGCCAGTTCGAGATGTCATATTACAAGATTACGTATAAATTAGAGGCCCCGACTAAAGGAAGGGCCCGCTAGCGGGCGAAACCACTTAGTCCTTATTAACGCCGACTCATTCCAGTTTACCTGCAGACGATTCTTGATAAATTTATGAAGTATAAAAGCAGTTGGCAAACTGGAGTCATCGAGAAAATATTTACACAATCGAAAACTATCGAGATGTCCATACAATCGAGAGAATCGAGAAAAACATCTCGTTATCGGCCATCACTTATTCAGTTGGTTAGTTTTTGCGCTATTATATTCGGACAGACGGGCAGACAGACGGACGGACCAGACGAAAACTATAGGTTCTACGATTTCTATAATCACGAACGCACATAAAAATTTATCTTTGACAAAAGGTCGGTCGTTTGAAAAAAAGGGTCATTTTTTCAACTTCTTTTTTACACTTTGCGAGCTTAAAAAAGTAATTAATCAAGGAAAATTAGACTTTTCGGCAGTATAAGCTCCAGAAAAAACGATTACCCTTCTTTCAAATGTAAAATAAAAGAAATTAGTTGAATGGATCTCGAGAAAAAAGGTCGTCCAGCTTCGAGAAATACAAGTTTAAAATTTTACAAAAGGATTAAGTTCAAAAAGCGGCGTAATATTCAACGAATAAAAAAGATTGTAAAGAAATATCACGAAACTACTTTAGAGGAACAATCTACACACTTTAGGAATGCAAAAAATGAAAAAAAAAATCTAAAAGTTTGATCGAAGAAGTAGAAAATCCCCTTAAATGTTAAACAGTCTTTGTTATGAAATTTCTTATCCAAAATTTAGTTTTGTTTATTATGTCATAAATTAAGTAAAACCCTGTATAGATGCAGCTAAACAATTTTACATAAAAAGTAGAAAAAAAATTTTAAATGTCAGTTATCATGTTTTACACTCTCCTTTACTCACCCTACTTGGATATCTGTTTAAGTTTCTTTCTTTTTTTTTTCTTTTTTTCTTGTAGTGAAACATGCTGTAACCCTTTGAGCATCTGACGTCTTTCCTGCATTTTCGCAAAATGCTTATAAAACTAATGTCTAATAAAACTAACTCTTTCTGTGTTTCTTTCTAAAATACTCTGTATGCCCCTTTATTTGACATACATCTTAAAATACAATTCCGTTAAAAATATTTTTGTCTATACCGATTTAAATTGCTTTTGGGAAACGGAAAAATACCGGCAAACCGCTTAGAGGGAACAAAGGCAATTCTTAATGCCAGTTTTTCCTTTCGTGTTTCAAAGTGCATTAACAATTGCATTAAAAAAAGCAGTTGTATCATCGATTTAGCCTTCTCTGTTGGTTGTAATCACTACACCGTACTCACTACTCAATAATGCCAATTTGTTTGCATGAACTAACGCATTTGAATGAAATAATATAGTAAGTGTACTTCAAATGTTTTGAAAAAAGCCATTATGATTTGATTAGGTTCAAAAAAGCACTTAACTTAAAGAGGTTTAAGAGTTTCAAATATTCGAATTTGAAATGGACATTGTAAGCACGACGTTTAAAAATTCAATTAAAGCTTCGGCGAAAACAAAAAACAAAACAAAACAACAACAACAACAAAAAAAAACAATGAAAAGGGAAATAAGAGAAACAATTGCTACATAATAATTTGATAAGTGTACTTGAAGAAAATCTTTGAAAGTGCCAAATTATTGAGTTCAAGTACTACTCATTGGGAAGATTTAAATTGTTTTGCTATTTAATTTCTAGAATTAGGTGAAGAGGAATACGCATGCTAAAAGTAACATCTAGTAATTTTGAATTACTGTTGTCTGCTTTGAAATAGTACGTATTTAAATAAAATAAACATTTTGAAATACAGCTATCTAAGCCATTGAGAGATTTTAATTGTTTGTGCGATTGATACTTCAATATGTTTGAAATATTTTCAAAATGTAATTATGCTCACATGAAATCGAAATCAAATTATTTTGAAATCTTAAATCTTTAAGGAATCTCAGGACTCTTAAAGCTTTAAAATTTTCGAAATTTTATTATTATTTTTTAGATGTTAAACTTCTATCTTTTCTGAACATTTTGATATAATTGTTTCCTTGAAATTCCCATTAGGACAGAAGTTATGACTTTTAGGATTATACCAGCTCAATAGCTGAAGCGGCGTTTCCGAAACTCCAAATGACGTTTTTGGGCGTAATGCGCACGATGTCTCAAAAATTTCTGATTATTTTTTCATGAAACTTTCAAAACATGTGTTTCATGTTAGTCTGTATAAACGGAACCTAAAATTTCCTTTTAATTGTTAAAAAAATATTTTTAGATGATTATATTGTTGAAATTTTCTAAATTTTGCGTTAGCTAAATACAACTTTGAATTAAAAATATAAAAATGCTTTAAATACAAATTTATTTAAGTTCAGGGTAACTATTATAATCTGAAGTATAAGTATACACTAAAATTTTCACTCTAGTTGCAAAATTTATTTTGTACTCGTGCGCGTGATCTGTTATGCCGATTGCTCGTCAAATGTCTGATAGTTTGGAGCCCCCTGTAAATGTTAATTCTGGATCTTGCAAATTTTTAAAATATTTGAAATAAAAGAATATACTTATATCTTTCATTCCCAATTAAAATTGTATCTTAAAATCAAATACATTTTAAGATATTAAATGTTGAAATTGGTCTTTTTTTTTCATTTTTTTCAATTTTAAGAGTCCTGAGATTCCTTAAGTGGAAGTATATACACATTGATGACTGAAGAGATAAACCGGTGAGAAATTTCATCCGGTACGCAGTTTATAAAGAATTATCTGACATTGCAGATAGAATATATGATTTATTACCAGTACATACGAGAAGGTGAGTTTCAGAACACGCCTTATACAGAAAATCAAATTTTGGGAAATTGCGAAAAACCTCTGACAGCGTCCATTGGTTTTCATTGTCAACGAAGATTACACAATGCCAGAAATACATGATAAAACTAGTTTTTTTGCAAATTGTAGTGTTTTTTCGATGAAGGGTCACCAATAGAATGGACTGATATAGAAAACTCGATTTTTTAAATTTTTGATAAGACGAGTTTTGGAACTCACGTGCTCATTTATTTCTTAAAATAATGGCCTGCATTGAAATGTTTTAAATGTAAAGAACTATAAATGCCTCCTATAAACTCTTCCAGATTTCGAAATGAAATCTTAGAATGAAAAAGGCTATGGTTGCAATCCGTAAATGATCCAAAAAATAACTTACTTAGGGATAATGCATTTCAATTATTCACTAGAAGTTAAGTAATATACGCTAGCTTATTAAACATGCCCCATAAATCTTTTTATCCCTTATAAAACAGAATGAAATTCTTACAAGGAAATATATTAATTACAATGAAAACGGGGCTTTCGTATATGTAATACACAGGTTTACTAATTACGCAGCATCTATTGACGTTACATAATATTTTAACAGTAGGTAAGTATAAGGGCAATAGAATAGAAAAATCCGATTGTGAATGGTAGAGTTCCAGAGAAGAGCACACATATAAAAATTGATTACAATGAATTGATTGACAGTGAAAAACTATTTTTCAATACAGACTTTATAAGAGTTTAGGTACTGAACAGGTAATCAGCATTGAGGGGTTTCCTAGCTGTTATCAGCTTAACACCCAGACTAGGATATAAGAGTTGTTGATGAAAGCAATTAATTTAATTATGTGCATGTACCTTTCGATATATGAATGACGCATCTATCATGAATTAACTTTTTTAACATAAACTAAGCAAAATATATCCTTTACGTAACTTACATTTTATGCTCAACTTCCAAGTTGAGACGTATATTATGCTGAACTTCCAAGCTGAGAAGCTTTGTTTTACTTTTAAAATGCCGTTAAAGTGATTTATTTACTCAGCAGTTTACACCCTTTAAATAATTTCTTAGCTGTTTTCAGCGAAGAGAGATTTAGTCTCTATCAAGCTACATTAGTTTTAGTGTGTTATTAAAATTAAATTTTTTCCCGGAAAAATTTAAGCGGAGTTGTATTTAAATAAACACATTTCATTATTAAACTCTTATAATGAAATGTGTTTATTTAAATACAACTCCGCTTAAATTTTTCCGGGAAAAAATTTAATTTTAATAACACACTAAAACTAATGTAGCTTGATAGAGACTAAATCTCTCTTCGCTGAAAACAGCTAAGAAATTATTTAAAGGGCGTAAACTGCTGAGTAAATAAATCACTTTAACGGCATTTTAAAAGCAAAACAAAGCTTCTCAGCTTGGAAGTTCAGCATAATATACGTCTCAACTTGGAAGTTGAGCATAAAATGTAAGTTACGTAAAGGATATATTTTGCTTAGTTTATGTTAAAAAAGTTAATTCATGATAGATGCGTCATTCATATATCGAAAGGTACATGCACATAATTAAATTAATTGCTTTCATCAACAAACTAGTACGTTAAAAATTGAAACGGTTAGTAATTTTCATTGAACAACGGTTTGTAAGAAGATAGATAATTTAATTGATTTTTAATTATAATGAAATGAATGGTTTGTTTAAAATATTTTCAGAAAATCTGGAAACGTACACTGGACGAGGTAGGACTTTCTTGTCTCATAATGAGATCTTGCTTAATTATTTTTTTTTTAATTTAAAATATTCCATGGCACTGGGCGTACCCAAGAATATCGTGCTTATACTTCATTATCATAATTTTTCAAGAAATTCCTTTTTTATTCTTTTTATTTTTTGAATCCTTTCAAATGTTTAAAAATACTAAAAAATATATTTGCTCCGAAACTGCCTTTTTTTTAAGTTTAAATAGTTTTTTTAAGGAAAAATTTTTTTTTTCATTTTTTATCATTACTTAACATTTTATGTTCTAAAACCCAACCATCCATACGTAACTTATGCAGAGGGTGTTTACACATATTGGGAACAATTTGACAACAAAAATAAAACACTTAAATTAAAACAATTATTTTTTTAATCTGTTTTATCTGGTAGCCCTTGTTATGGGCTATCACATGGCAGAGGGGTTTCCAAGATAGTAGAGCTTTAGTGAAAGTGGAATTTTGTTCCATTCCTCCACCACACATTTCCAAAGTCCACTCAACGTAGTTGGTCGGCGTTTCGAAAGAGCTTGTTTTAACCAAAGGCACAGTAATCCATTGGTGAAACATCCGAACACATGATTAAACGGTATGCACTCGATTCCAGTTTCTCGGGTCAATTTTTCGAGAAATGCGACTTTACTTTTGGATGCATGGCTGATCGCTTTATCCTGGTAGAACTCAACAGTTTTTAATGTCCATAGGATACAGTTTTGGAAATTCTTCTTTAAAAATAGGAATTAGAACACTGATTTGATAATAAGTAGAGTTAATTTTGACATTTTTCTCATATTTTCTGATCTTTAATTTTTTCGTTGTAAGAGATTACAGCAATCAACATAAATCCTTTAGAGAAACTTTCTCTGCATGGTATGAACCAGTCTTTTTTACATCTTTTTGGGTAATAAATCTATCTTTTTTATTATGGTCATTTAGATAAATTCGAACTTCATCAATTGTGACAATTTTTCTTCCACTTATCACCTGCTAATTTATTTTCATACAGATTTTCATAATAATTCGCTTCGGAATGAGCAAATATATAACCTTCAAGCCATTTGCTTTTTTCACGTGCAATTTCAGTAGCAGACGATATTTTTTCATAGCAGTAAATATTTCAGTTATCACGTTATTACATGTTGCCAGATTTTTTCCCTCGTTGTTTTTACATTCAACATCAAAATCTAACCGAATATGCGTAAACACTTTCTGTAAATTAAATGTTATAGAATGCAAAATTTGTCAGCAAAAATTTGATTCAACGAAGAAATATTGATTCTTCATAATATTTTTAATTGAAAGAAAACAGCCGTACTTCTACCAATTGTTCAATATATTCCACCACTTTAACTATAACCCGGTATAAAGTTTATTTCTACATAGAATCTGAACTTTTCATGAAACGATAAATTCAACCTTTTAAATTTAACATGAAGCAGAACTTAGTTCTCGTAAAGACTATATTAAAGTGTACTTTTATGTTCATCGCATGTATTAAATTAAGTGTTATGTTACGCCTCTGGTATTTGGCAAACTTTCTGATTAAAGAGAGATGTTTACAAATATTATTGAAACATTGCTTTGCGATGGATATTTCAAAGAAAATGTGTTAATCGAAATAATCTTCGTTTACTAGTTGCGAAAGATGTTTACTCTTAACATTAATATGGTAACCATTTTAGATCTTTTAAATAACATCTAGTTTTTTAATTTTCTGTACCAATTAAATTTAAATTTAAATGAATGTAAATTTGACATTGTTCTGATAGTTTATTTCTTGAAAACGTTTTGTAGTAATATATACACACAAATAGAATTTTCGCTACGACAAATTATTCATGAAATAAGTAAAATGAAATTACAAAATAATAATATTACACTTAATGAACTGTCATTTCCCAAGAAGAAACATATGTTGCATCAAGGCATTTTATGGCATTTTTTTCCTAATGTATTCGACAATAAAAGTTTCTTTCATTGAGATCAATTTTGTCTTCAATTATCCAATATAAAAGATCCAATAACTTACACATAATAAGTGTCCCAAACACACAATCCCAACACATAATAAGTGTTCTTTGTTAGAGCTTTACAACTTTTATACTTTTTAAAGTAATTGTTAATTAATCGAAATCTAAATAAAGAAATTAGATACATAGCACCAACTCTAGCACTGTACGAATTGTGCATGTGCATGTTACACAATTCAACGAGCAGTATGTTTTTTTTTTTTTTTTTTTTTTTTTTTTTTTTATACTTTATATAATCGATTTATAATGCTTGCAAATATTTTTACGAAAGCGATTACCCCAAATGAATGCAAACCTCTATTGTCTAAAGCAGTAATTCCCAACGTGGGGCGTACGGCCCACTGGGGGGCAATTTGACTTTCTAGGGGGGCGAGTCCAAATTTGTTGCTCACTCATTCGTTTGCAGTTTCTTATGTGTTTTGTTTTTCAAAAGTATTGTTGTAGGCTAAATATAAATGGAATACAAGCAAAATTTATTAATTCAGTTTTTATATTCAATTTTTAAAATGTCCCCGATGAAAACTTTAAAATATATTTAACAGGAGATTAATTATACTAATACCTTTTTAAAAATATTTTGACATCATTTAATATTAAATTTCTTTATGATTTTTTTGAAACAAAATTTGACAATTTTTCGTAACGCTTTCGATTATTTATTGAAAGAGATTTCTACTTCTATTTGCTCTGCTTATATGTCACTGGAAAATTGTTTTTCACATAAAACTTCTTAAAAGTATATATAATTTTGGCTATCTTCAACATATTTACATAACAAATACACTGGTGTCCCAAATTAAGGACCAGTCACAAAATGCTAATTTTTAAGTAAACGAATACTCAAAAGGAAATAATATAATTCAAATAATTACTGTCTCTACAGCACAGCAAGTCCATATAGTATCTCATTCATATCACACATGGTCACAAATGTCACAGTCACTACGATGAAGCAAAAAAATAGGAAATTCTACACGTCTCATTATGAGTCTCAAATGATCAATATATGTGACTCCACCGAGACGTCAATGTGACTGCTGCTTTTGACGAGTCACCAGGTGACTTTACAATGTAGGTACATTGTGACTCTCATGTGACTGTGATTTTTAGACTCAATTTCAAAGTCATCATGAACGATGCATTATGCTAAGTCACCAAATAATATCACATTATAGTCACATGGTGGCTTTTTACAAAAGAGCACAATGGTGGCTTCACAGTAGTCTCCCTGTCACCTGAAAGTCATCATGTGACTTTAATGTGACATTATTTGGTAACTTATCACAATGCAGCGTTCACGATTAATTTTAAATTGAGTCTGCAGATGACAGTCACATGAGAGTCACAATGTAACTACATTGTAAAGTCACCTGGTGACTCGTCGCAAAGCAGCAGTCACAGTGACGTCTCAGTGGAGTCACACATAGTGATCATTTGAGACTCATAATGAGATGTATGGAATTTCCTATTTCTTTGCTTCACCGTAGTGACTGTGACACCTGTGACCATGTGTGGCACGAATGATATGTTATATGAACTAGCTGTGCTGTAGAGATAGGAATTATTCGAATTATATTATTAACTTTTGAGTATTCGCGTACTTGAAAATTAGCAGTTTGTGATCGGACCATAATTTTGAACACCAGTGTATATGAAATATCTGAACGAGGTACTACCTACTTTATAAAATCTATGGGTCTTAAATAGCATTAGAAAAGGAAATTGTTAGATAGTAAATATTTACTGCAGGCATTTCGCACTGTACATTAATTTACATGATGACATATACATTTTAAAAGCAGATAATACATGGAAGACAATTAAAGATATTGGGAAATGTGTTGTGTTGTGGAATAATGACTACTTAATTTTGATAAAGATCAGAACTTTGAAATTCTCCTTGTGTATTGTGTTATCCATATAGAAAGAAATTTTAGTGTTCGAAGCTTTTCCAACAACTGTTAATAAATCAAAAAAAAAAATTATTAGTTAAAAAAGTTATTAGTTTTGATTTTAAATGAAAGTCTTTCCTCAATTTATTTTGTGAAGATAGAAATGCAAGACAGCATAACACTTTTCTTTTAGTATTGTGGTAAGTTAGAAAAGTATGCAAAGCTCTATTTTGGCACAAAGGCGAAAATTTATAACCTCATTTCATTTATAAAATTATGTTAAAAACACATTTGACACAGAAGATTCACCTCTTTGATAAGTTAAAAAATGTGAAATGAATAGTTATTGGTAAGACTTTATTACTCTTCCGCTGTGTGAATAGAGTTCACTTTTTAAATAATAAGAGCCATAATTTAAAGATTAAGTGGGAAGGAGGAGGGGCATAGTGACTTTACTGATGCTTCGGTGGGGCGTGACCGTTAAAAGGTTGGGAACCACTGGTCTAAAGTGAAAAACTCAGCGTTTTTATTAATATTATCATTATTTTACGAAACTTCAAAACGGAGATGTCACTTACTTATTGTGATAATTTCGATTAAATGTTGAACTATTATTTCTAAACCTATTATTAGTCGCAAAGAGTGATTTATATGATTTAAAAACTTTGAAAACTTAATAATTTTTCCCAAAATAAAATTTATTTCTCTTTATATAACTACTTACACATTCTTCAGTACCTTTTGTGTGCATTGAGGGGGGAGGGGATTTTCTAGATAACTTTTGAAAAAAGAAATATCAAAACGAAATTTTATTTAATGATGTCTAATCAATTTTAGTAATATTTTATTTAATTTAAGATCTTGTAAAAAATTAATTTAATTTAAATGCTCAGAAAAAAGTGAAAGATAGTTGCATGTAAATTTTTGATATTTATTAAAACCTAATCCAACATCAGAAATTTGCAAATTTAAAACAAAATTATAATGTTAAGTTATGTCGGATGTACAATATTTTTTTTTTCAAATCATATATTTCCATCCATAGGGAATAAAGAAAATAATTAACTTTAACAATATATTATCTGCTCACTTTTGATGAAACTCTTACAAATATATTTTAACAAATAATAAATAAATACACTAAATATATTTTAATAAATAAATATATAAATGTACATTTTATTTCGAGAAAAACTGTTTTAGAAATTACACGCTTCGCAAGTTGTCATCCAAATTTTGGCAGTGACACTTGAGTCATAGCCATCTGAAACGCTGTAGGAAATTGTTGGATTATTATTTTTATAAGTTCTTCTCTAACACGATCTCTAAATCTTTCTTCCACAGCGTTATAGACATACTGTAACATGCCGAGACCAGACAGTCTGACGTTTATGTCGCCAAATTTGGTGATTTCGAAAGCTTTTATTTTACCTGAAATGGAAATAAAAAATTAAATTGGATATATTATACAGTTAAAATGTAACACTGTAGTTATTTCAGGTGAAAAATAATTATACTATACATACATAAATTTTCAATTACAAGGTGCTGAAATATTAATGAATGCAAACAAATAACTAAGACTGAATGAAATGCCTACTTCTAAATTATGCTAAAGTAAATAATAAATATGATTCAGAAATTCAGCATCAAATCACATTGAAAAACACTTATAAAAATATACATTGTGCAACATATGATTCTGAAAACAGTTATAAGCAGACTTATTTTGTATTTATTATTATAGATTATTTTAAAAAATAGTATAGTCGGCACGTAGAATGATAATATAGTAGAGTTTCAACATTACACCGCTAAAAACTTAATAATTTTCCGCAGTAGTCATAATACCGAATAAGAATATTTTGGAATAAAATTCAGGTTACACGTTCACGTATTTTAAATTTAGCTATCACAAGTAGACGTTTCGGTAATAATTTATTTATTTTCTATCATTTAAAAAGTTATTCTTAATAATGAAACAAATAATTCTTGACTCCCAAAAAAAATCCCAGGAACCAAACGACTCAGCAATAGGTAAAAATAATACAAAATAACAAAAAACAAAAAGATTGTATATTAATAAATGGAAATTATTCTAGAGAGAAACATTCGCCTTACATACAATATTTTAAATGAAAATCAAATTTCAAAGTAATTGTTTAAGAGGCGCAAAGGGGCCAACAGAGTTAAAAAAAATTGTATTAAATATTCCATCTTGTGCTGCGTTTGTAGCCTTGCCAACATATAATAGTGAGAAATTTTCCAAGCTGGGTATCATTCCATGTGATTTAGTCGGTAGAATGTCAGTGCGCTATACTGATGGCCCGGGTTCGAGTCCCGGCATCGAATCCTTTTCACTGTGTTGGCCTTTGCGCCTCTTAAGCAATTACTTTGAAATTTGATTTTCATTTGAAAAAGATTTTACATAAGATTTTGGATGTTGGTTTTAGATTAAATGGATGCACTTAATGATATTCCAAATAATTAGTTTCATTTAGGCTCTTTGTTTCCTCCAAAAAAATAATCAAAATAAGATGTACTTTTCAAATCTGATATAAATGAGAATTATTATAGTTTTAATAACTCAGTGGAGAAAATTCCCAAAATGATGCGCTAAACACGGGAAGAAAATTTACATTCTTTCTAAGTACAACATTAAATAATTGCATATCAATGTCCTTAAAATATGTTTAACAGTTTCTTGTAGCTCATAACCGTAGTGATTTTGCATTGTAAGTGTTTTCGTGTTTAAAACGATGCGCTGATTATTAATCGTTTCTGGCGACGTTGTATAGTGTTTTATTATGACTGTGTTTTAACAAACATGTATTAGTAAGTTTTAATCGCAAATCTTTCCAAATTGAAAAAAAAAGTACGGCACTATGCAATTTAATATTTTCTTAAATATCTTTATGAAAAAAGTTTTATATTCAATCGAATCCAGCCTAATTAATAAATGTCTGAGACAATTTATAATCTTGCATTTACAGCATGATTAATTTTAAACTTGCCATTGTTTAAAAAAACTGAAAGAAAAATCAGACACAGGTTTAAATTATGGCCAAGATTAAAGAAAAGTCGGCAATGTATGTCTCAGTGCACTAGCAACAGCCAACCTAATGAGACTTTAAGTCAAAACATCCCCTTTCATAGTAACTGATTTACACTCTTTTAAATACATTGTAAACAAAATTTTGATTTATTCTGAAATATATGTTTTTAAAATCTTTCTCAGCAACTGGAGTTTTGATGTAAGTAATATAAAAATGCTTATTTAGATATTTAAGCAATTTAATTTGTAGCATTTGTATAATTTAAATATATACTCGGCTCGGTAATAATAAAAGAAAATGAAATTGAAACACAGTTTTGAAACAATTCATTTAGTTGCAGCCATTGAAAGTTATTTCAAAGCCATAGGACAAAAACTACTTGAGTTGCATGATATTGAAAAAATAATAATGGGGCATTCTCACAATCTTTCGGGAATAAAAATATGGTGAAATTAAACTTGCTAAAATAACATTTTAATCTGATTGACGAATGTTTTAATGATTCAAAATAAAGAAAAGATGGTCAGCAGCGAAATTTTTTTTTATTTCAGTGAGGTTTAAGTTAAACTTGCAAGTTTAATTTTCCTTACCATTTTACCACTATAGCTTTCTATTTTCTTCTAAATTTTTACTTATAATGATTTTGCATAGTACCCACAGGACATTCAAATAGGAAATAATAATAATGTAGTATATTTAGTACAAAATTTTGCTATAACATTGTCTTAAAGGGCTGTGAAAGAAGGGATGGAAGAAAAAAAAGGGGATGGTATAGGAAAAAAGGTACGGTAAAGGAAAAAAAATGGGATGGTACGGATGGAACGCTAAGGAAAATTGCCACTATTTTTAGGCAAATCATGTTAAGACTAAGTGATAGCCACAATGTTAATTGATTTTTAGAAACATTTATTTACATTGGATTAAATTAAAAAAAACTAATTTACCTCGAAAAATGCAGGAATAAACCTTGGGTACGGTAAGACTACCAATAAAGACACGATGCTTGAAATTGATATTTAAATGCTGATTTAAATTCTGCAGTAAATTTTCTGTCAAAGAATTTTAGACATTCTTTCTCTAGCATACTTCTTTCTGCATGAGAAAAAACTTGAAAAAAATTCTGTGGCTGCATGTGAATTGATTTTCTGTACACTGTAAAAAAATCTGTAAAGTTACTAAAGTTTTTCTAGGAAACTGGGATTCCGAGAACTTTTTATGTAACGGCAACAAGAAAAATGCCTGTAACAGCGTCTGTTACAGGAATTTTTGTTGTTGCCGTTACACAAAAAGTTCTAGGAATCCCAGTTTCCTAGCAGAAATTTTGTAACTTTACAGATTTTTTTTACAGTGTATAAGTTTAGCAAGAGGGATGGTAAGGAATCTAAAACCCAATGACAAAGCTCAAAAAATGACATCAACCGTAAAAATGTGTGCAGGTTAATTTTTTGATACATATTTATATAAAACAAGTGTCCCAGTTTCGGAAAAAAATTACATGGAATTACTTTTACTGAGTTTGAGTATGGCTTGTCAGGTTGATAACGACTAGGTTCTTTCTTATTTATTTTAAGCTAGATGTCAAATTATTCTCCTGGGAAGTTTTTTCGTGCCCGTTGCTGGCGTCAAAATCTATATGAGTAACTACACTTTTAATGTGGAAAGAAACGAAATATATTGCACTGTAAAAAAATATATGTAAAGTTACTTAAGTTTTTCTAGGAAGCTGTGATTCCCAGAACTTTTTATGTAACGGCAATAACAAAAATTCATGTAACAGACATACTTTTGCATCAAAAATAAAAAAATCTGTAAGGTTACTAGGAATTTCTTAGGAAACTGGGATGCCTATAACTTTTCATGTAACTACAACCAGGGTTAAAGATAAAATTTTAGTAAGATTACTGTAATTTTAGGAGATTCATTTGTAAAGTTACAGATTTCTGTAGCCTTACAAAAACTAGTTTTGTAGATTTGCAGCTTTTTTTGTACAATTACATATGAAAGTTTTGTAGGCATGTAACTTTACATCTGTAGAACTACAGATTTTTGTTTACAGTGTATTTCTATGTTAATCGTCACGTTAGTAAAATTTTAATACATTCACGATTCAATAATAATAAGAACAGCTGTAATTCATTTACTTTTTGAAACAGAAAAATAATCTAACGCATTAGAGACAACGTGGAATTATTTTAAGAAACGCCAGAAACCGAAAACTTTAGCGGTTAAAAGAAAAGGTAATCGGCCAAATACGAGTATTAATAGCGTACAGAGAATTCTGTACAATAAATATATTAATTTGTGACGGTAATATTATAAAAAAAGTCCTTTCTAAAACATTAATAAGACTTTGTAAGAAAACCATACAATGTACAGTTTTGGAAAAAAGGTTTAAAATTACCAACAAAAACAGTAAATCTCTTATTTTAATGAAAAACCAATACCAATGTGCAATTATCTATATAAAGTTTGTACAAATTTTGTAATTTGTTTTAAATTAAAACAACATGTTTAAAAAAATAAGCAAAAATGAATTTCTACATAATACAAATGGGTGTAAAAAAGTTTAGGACCAGAACATTTAAAAATTAAAGTATACATGTAATGATTTATACATAAAGTTTTAGTACTTTGTTTGTTTCCCCTTAACACTGATGACTTCCAAAAGACACTTTGGGAAGGATTTGGTCAGGTTTTTGCGTGCGGAAATAGATATTTGTTTTTATATTTACAAAATGACTACTTTCAGTTTAACAATCGAATCAAACTCCTTTCTGTTGGGATAAATTTGACAAACCATGATTACCCACAAGTTACGTCAGGGATTTTAGCTAAAATGTCTAAAGTTTAGATGTTGTTTCCAGATAATCAGTCTGAAGTTTACACAGACTTCCCAATAGAAGTGTTTACTTGAAGCAATTCCAAATTCTGAACCATAAGTTCATCTTTAAGTGGAATAAAATTATTACCAAGAATATTTTGATACTCAAAGGAATTATTTAAGATAAGGGATAGTCAAAGGAGATATTTGTCTTGGTGAAAATCAAATTTATTTTTCCATTGCATTAAAGCTTGCCCAAGCAAACGGAGCCAAATTCTGTTAATCAAGTTTGCTTAAAGAATCATAAAACGAGTAACATTCCACTTCCCTATATCCATGTTTTATTTTCCCAATGTTTTCCGGATCTAAAAATTGACTTCCACTTTCACTCCTTTCGACACCACCTACGTGAATTTTGAAAATAAGACGTTAATAACAGTAGCATTTCTTGTATTTCTCTGACGAAGGCTATGTTTTTATAGTTGAAAGTACTAAGGATATTAAAGTAATTTAAAATCTTTTATAAATATTGTCTCATATTTTAAGTAGTTTGCACATAGTGTAAGTTTAACTTTAACTTTTTAAAGATGAATTAAGCATTTCTATTTATTTATTTACTGTCATAATTCTTTTAAATGTTAAGTAGAACATAACCTTTTTTTCAAATATTAGTTTGTTCTTTTATTAAATTGCCAACATTTGTTACATTCATGTTTTTGTAATTTCCTCATATTAAGTAATTAACAACTTTTGTATGTCTAAAATATTACTTTTATTCGTCCCATTATGTTTTATGCTGCTCCACAAAATTATTGTTTACATTGAAACTGCAGAAGGCATTTTACCCCAAGATAGCTGGCCATCTTCCCATACCTTAGGGTAAGATGCCGAAATGCAAGTGTTTACAAAAACAAAATTTTTGATGCTTTTTATAATATCTGTAAAATGAAATAAATTTTTAAATCATACATAAGAGGTCAAACTTTAACAAAAAATCAATGAATAACAAATAAAAACAACAGGAGATTTTTAAAACAATTAAGTCAAAAACTACGACATCTTCATCCAATCTACCCTATTACAAGATTTTAACACTTGTAGGTAAAAATACTTTTGAAGTTTTACAATTGAATTAAATTCACATATTATATCATATATAGGTGTCTAAATTCAAGATATATAACTCTTTTCGGAATTTTATTCTAAACAATAAAATTAGCATTTGGTCTTAAAAAAATTTCCAGCACTGTAAGAGTGGATATACTAGAAAAGTATAGATGGATATACAATGAAAGTTCAGAGAGATATGAAACCTAAATAGTACCAAATAGTGCTGTTCTGTATAACTTTTTTTAAAATCTTATCCAAATCTGTCTATGATGACTAAGAAATGAATGAATAACACCACGTTGCACGGAGTTGTTGGTGAATACAATGTCAGGCTTTAAAAGCCGATAGCTTATAGAGTACTCCGGCCATGTCCTTATGTATGTCCAAACCGTCCGTATCTTTAAAAGTTAAAATCTCGGCTAATTACCGACAATTTTTTTCCAAAATCATTATCAACAATTCTCTTATACTTCCGTAACGATACATACCTCGAGCTTCCCTCAACTCTCTGGTTGAGCGGCCGCAAATTAAAATTTTGCACTTTCTTTTAAACTCCATTGTTGTCATGATTGCTTATTTTTATGTGCAGTACACGGTAACATATAAAAAGGCGCCTGTGCAAAAAACTATAAACGATAAGACGATTATCCCGAAAAATTGAAATAGTGTTGTGTATCTTAATGTCATATTAAAATTTCGCGACGATTAGTCAATTTGTACGAATGTTATAGACCACAGAGTGAAAAAAATGACATGAAAACAAGACAGATATAAGAACATATCATTTTTAGATCCTAAAGATATTGAAACGGGATCATTTGCACACCAAGACCTTTCAAGCACATACAAAATAATAAAGGATGAAAATCGGAATATCCGTTTAGGAACTATGCTTGGACATACATAGCAAAAAAAAAGGAAATACAAAAAATTTTTATAACCTCCTTCCTTGAAAGTCATTTAATAACAGCTTTTATTTATTGCCAAGAAACTAGATTTAAATGAAGTCATTTAATTTTGCTGCAAATGATTGATCCCCTATAAGGTTTTTTGTTCCTCAAAGAAATAATTAAAACAGGATTTTAAGAAGGATTTCTAATAATTTAGATACTTGTTATGCGTGGTGCTCTGGCACCAGCTACCCTAAGGGGATTTTTAGTCAAACAATCTTCCCGATAATTGCACGCTAAATTCTTTTCAATTTGTTTTAAACTGGATGTAAAAGTATTCTTCAGGGGATGTTTTTTTCTTATTGGTTGATGGCTTCAAAATCTTTCAAGCAATAACCAAACTTTTCACAGGAAAAAGAAAAAATAATATTTTTTAATGCAATATGCTTTAAACGATGCACTTAATAATTTTCAATTTTTTTTTGTTGTTGTTGTTGTTGTTTTATTTGAAAATATAAAATCTACCCTATATATATAAAATCCTAATGAAACGGATATTATGAAACGAATTTATGTAACGATTCTATGAAACGACTGATTAAAAAACTGATTATGTTTCACGGCGATTTCTCCTAAAATACGGAATACTTTGCGATGAAATTAACACCAAAAATCCGTATTGATCCGAGGATCATAAAACTGGTATTAGAATTTTTAAATTCGAATTAGTTTTCGAAACATTAATTTATTTTCTAATTTTATATACTTTTCTCTAATGATGGCAACTCAAATTTTACTCATAACAGATATTTTTTTTCAGATTTTAGAAAAGGCTACTATTTTAAACTAATTTGGCGACCAGTTTGGCCTCCCTTAAACGTATGCTAAGAAATGTATCATGTTACTTTTATTCATAATTCAAATTTGCATTTCATTATCATTTTATTTAATACAAACTGAACCATTCAAAATAAATGGCTTTCACTTCTTTCTTTTTTTTATTTTTTAAACGAAACGAAAAGAAAAATATTAGGCACAGATGTCATATACGCACCGGGGTACCTAATTGGCGCCAAAATGGCATTATTTTGGTTGACATGGTAACCCGGCTATTGTTGTTTATTTAATAATAAATGTTTATTTACTTTATTTTCTTTTTTTAAATTACATAAATTGTTTTGTTCTATAGTTAATTATGTTTTTGGTTATTTTCTTTTAAAAATAATAGAAAATAATTATAAAATACGGTTATACTTAGTTATTCCGTCGACCAATTTCGCCAAATTATATAAATCGCCAAACCACTCGCCAAATTATACAAATTGACATAATTTTTATTTTAAATAACGAAAGAACAAATAAAATACTATAACATTAAAAAATATACAAATAAAACGTCGAAATAAAAATCACTTGATGACGTAAAGGCGTGTAACTTGCTTAAAGTCAAGTGAATGTGACATTTACGATCAACCATTATTGGCATTTAATCTTATAGTTTGGTGATAGATTTTTGATCGACGGAATAACTAAGTAGTACCAAAAATACATATGTAACTGGTATTCGAAAACGAGGTTTTCGCCAAATTTTCGTAAAAAAAAAATCACGCCAAACCCGGTGCGTATATGACATCTGGCCAAATATTAAATGATGTAACAAACCATGACATTAAATTTCAACTTCAAAGCAATGTTTTAATTTACCACTTGAAAAATAAAAAAAAATGCTAACTGGTGAGTTGAAAAAAAGCTATTGGCGAGATTTGCACTCGGCTAGCGTAACAGTACCAAGAATTCTTTGCGACCATGGCAAGTTTTATGTAGTTTTATTCGATTTTTTTTTTTTTTTTTTTTAAATCAAAATGGAAAAATTTCGGCACAGATGTCATATACGTACCCATATTGGCGCGATTTTTTTCTGACGCCAATGTAAAATACGCAACGGGTACTTAACTGGCGCCATAGTATCGTTATTTTGCTTGATTTGGTAAGCCGGATGTTGTTGTTTATACTGTTGATGTTTTCCCCAAATTAGCGTCGGAAAAAAATCGCGCCAATATGGGGCCGTATATGATATCTGGGCCAAACTTTCATGTGAAAAGCGAAGGGATCTGAGTATTTATTTATGGCAGTTACATGACTTGGAATATTATAATATAGATGAAATGATGGCGATAGAATAATATTTGGCGACTTATCACCTGTGCCTGATTAACATTAAAGTACCAAAATGGCACCTGGAATATAAAAAGCGAAGTGGTTCGCCCGGAACTGTTGATGATAGTCACATGACTTAGGCTATTGTTGTAGAAATTGTTTTAAAATACCTGGAGACAAAGACTCTGTACACTTAATTCATTTTATTTTAGCTTCTTTTCAAATGTTTAAATGATCCTATTTAATCCAACACGAAAACAACCATTGGATGTCTTAACAGCAACTGATTCGGCCCTAAATTTTTGCAATCAAAGGGAATTGAATGGAAACCCGGTTACAGGGACTGCATCTGCACAGCTTTTTTCAGTATAATTCAATCTTCTCTAATATTTTTGAAAACCGATCAGATTAGCGTGTTTTTAGATTCTGCGGTGTCTGAACGGAGGGTTGGCGACCGTATCTTGCAGGGGGCAGAGCCCCCTAGTATGTCTATATTTATTTCAAGATTTGATAATTTCAAAATATTTTGTGCAGGGAATTTATTTATATGTAACCTTTTTTTCTCTTGCTGTGTCGCTGTACTTAATCAAGTTTATGAAAATTTAATCGATATATTAAATTATTATTTCTCTGATAATGATATTTCAATTACTTAGGTCAACAATTAAAAGGTTCCTAAATACATTTATTAAAATACCTATAAAATATGCACGAATAAGATGCATAAGAAGTTTTACTTCTGTTTCGAAGCCTTTTTAGAAATGTTTATGTTATTAGACACTTTCAAAAATTTGTGGAAACTTATTTTAACATTTTGGTAAGTATGAATTAAAAAAATTTCGCCAGAATCAAACTTAAGATAACGGTACCATTGGTGGTGGACATTGTACCAGTAAAGGACAATTTTAAATTTGAGCTAAAAAAAAGTTTTGAAAGTCGCACCACAGTTCGTGCCCCTAGTTCTGTTGCTGATAAAACTCTCTAACGTTATTGCTTCTAACTGCATGATTTCAAGCCATCAGTTCCAGATTGAGGTGATTTCAACTAGAACAATACAATAGTGCAATCATCTCATCCATATTTTAAGTTTTGAATAAGTTAAGCCAACTTTTGTTTTGTTGTTTGTGCCTACGTTTAACCATTTTTTTGTAAATTTGGTTTTAACATGACTAAAATTGGTTTTAACGATTCTTTAAATATGTTTCGTTTGAATTCGGCACCACTTTGACGCATTGCTTACAGGTACCCACTATTGGTGCTGCGACATATCACCATAACCAGTAGTGGACAGCCCTGCCAAAATCTGCAATCCTGGTGACAAAGGACGACATTAGCTTACGACACCTAAGGACGGAATGGGATCTGCAAAACCTATTTTTTGGATAACCGAACAAGTGATTTAATGCATTTTTTTTGACGAATTACAATTTCGCCTCATATAGCTCAGAATTTAACAGCAAGATCTGTGTCAATAAAGAGAGATTTGAAGTGGTTAGCGGAGTTTCGCAGTTAACTTTTAGAAAAAGAAATTCATTTGATACTTTCAGATCTAAATTCAAGCAAACGCCGACGAGATAAGATAATTACTAAATCCTAAAGTTCTTGCTTTAAAAAAGGACAAATTCGTTTACATAAATTTACTATTTGTACATAGTAATATCCGCCTTTATTAGTCACGAAAACAGTATTTAGGGGTGGTAATTAGTCTAGATCTTTTTCATATTACTATGCAGTGCTTTAATTAAAATTCCGTTTACGTATTAATTGAATAAAATGTTCCGATTAAAGAACTGTTATTGAAATCAGACATATGGGAAATTTGTTAACCTTTGACACTCTTTGTTACAGTTTCGTTATTTTGTTATACGAATATACGAATGTGATGCAAATTTGTTATATTTTTTCATTGTATTAACGCATTAATGTAACAAAATACCTTTTTGTTAATAAAATATATACTTCGACCCGTTTCTTCTTTTATTTGAAGATTTCTGGAAGCATTCAAACATGTTCACTACTGAAACATACAACATAAAGATCCAATTCTAACGCATTTTAAGCTCTCAGAAAAAAATAATTTTGTTCTTAAAAATATTTAAAGCAGTAATTTTTCAGGCCAGTCGTGTACAGAAAATGTTAATTAAAATACCGAACGCTCGCTGTTGTCGTAGTCACTAAAACTAAGAACGGTACTTAAAAATGTTCTTAAAGCACCCACTATTGGTGCAGTTATTTTAAACAATAAAATAAAATTTAAAAATTCATCTAAAGTATGAAAAATATTTTTATACATTAATTTTAAATGCTCTTTTATCACATGTTTGAAAATTTTAAAATACAAAACTTTTATGAAGGCATTTGTGAACATGAGATATCTATAATTATTAAACAAATTACACTGTCAAATTATGAAATTTCGTTTATAGCTATCAGCTTAAAAATGCAAAGGATTAAACCGCTAATAAGATGTAAGATTTTTTTTTGCGCATTCTCAAAAACCGATGAAAATTGCGCATATGTGTGCTGTGCAAAATCAGGGACATTTTACTGGTAGGATTCTTAATGATAGCCATTAAAAATATAAAGAATTTTGTATTCTACCGCAACAAACATTCCATGCCATTATAATGCATCAAATAGAGTTCTTAAAATACACCTTATTGTTATGCATTTTGGCACAGATTGTTTATCGAACTATTTTGCAATTTCTTTTGGAATTTTCTGTTTTAGCTTTTTTATCTGTATTTCTTAAAAGTATAGACGATTGATCTTCCGTAATCATACTGCACGCCACTTGCCGTATTTTAACAAGTGCGGTTTGTAGAACCAGAAAGTTTTTAAAACAGGATGTTTTTATTTTATTTTATGGGCAACCAAATTTACTTTAAACAACATTGTTGCCGATATCATTCAAGTTTAACGCCAGCGCTTCACGAGCAATCTAATTGCTGAATACTATAAATAGAAAGTAAATTAATAGCCGTGCAAAAAACAAAAAGACGTTAAAACTTTTTTAGATTTATTTTCGAATGTTACCTTTTAAATTTGTTGGTTCTCCGACGATACCATTCTTTATATGTGTTTCATTGACATAGGCCGTGATTTGATAAGGTATCGGTGGCAACTGTTCAATTTGCGCAGTAGAGTCATATACTGTGGACATACCAAAAAGATTTAATAAGCATTCGATTTTTATTTCATTGAGACTGAATACAGGACCTTCACATTCAGCAAGTCTTCGAATTTTCGATATTCCCCTGAAAATTCCATTGAAGTAATCAAAGCGTCCCGAAATGGGGATCGGGCCAAAGGAATGCTTAAATGGTATAGTAAAATCGGGTAATGGCATGGGATCCAGATTCATATCTTGAATTGCTTTCTGAAGTGGCTCTCCAAGAAGTGAATCCATATAATTATTTGCCAACTCTCCAGCAGATGCCTTACCTTAAAAAGGAATAGATACTTTTAATAAAGAAACAAGTAAGAAATAAAAAAAAAATAATACAATTTAACAAATTACAACGACCATTTGGGAAATGATTTCTTCAAAGACTAAAATTTAAAACATAAAAAATCGCACGGAGTTGATCATACATTACATACGCCATGAATTAAACATTAATAGCGTTATTACACGTAAAAATTGCAAGCGACAAAAATCGCCTGCAACTCGTACGTATTATCCACCTCAAACTTACGTATTATCCAAGCATTTCATTGGCTGTTCGGGAAAAGGCTTTTCCATCGTCAGATTTCCAAGAAATCTGACGACCCATTTTAAATGAAATTTATTTCTTAAACTTCTAAACATCCCACAATATTACTTTTTATATCGTCGTATAGAGAAAAAAATGTACTTTTAAATGCAATAATTTGTTTAAAAGCTTTATCTCAATTTGTTTCTGAGTTATTAATTTTTTTTGTAGTTTTTATTACTTTTTTTGTCATAGTGGCAACACTCTGTTGTCCATCTCTGTTGAAAGTAAAGGGAAATACAGATTGCTGTATAGACCAATCAGAAAACGAATAAAAGGATGATTAAACCAATAAAAACCTTCAGATATGCTTTTGATTTCCTACCCCGACGAGGACAATAACCATTTTTCCAAATGGTTAAAAATTATGCGTCAAGCATAGATTATGAAACACTTTCCAACACATTCAGAATAATGTAACAAAACTGCACCGTTTAAAAAATTAAAATATTACGTCTAATTCAACTATATGGAAACGCATAATACATTTCAAAACCCAATTTCAGCTGTTCCCATACACAATCGGAAAGTTATGCGAATTTTTTCACCAGCCCTGTATGTGATATATAGATTTGAATCGATTAACTAAATGCATGCCAAAATTTAGTTCACTTAAGAGATACATGCACTTCAGTTGAAAATTTACGTTCAGCAATTTCCTCTAATAAAGAGAACGGTACGTTAATACTTTAGTGCAGCCCCGTATTTGAGGTATAGAGTTTAACGAGTATATATAACGAGTAAGATGCAAAAAATTAATTAAATCTAAAATCGCATATCGAATTTTAAACCGTACACTCCAGCAATTATTACTCAAGGACATTACTGTACCGAAACAGATTTCTTTTGTGTGTCCCTGTAAATTAATAAAAAATGCTATGAATGTAATTTTCTAACTTGATCGTAGTGAAATTCAGTGATTTATATTAGTTTCAATACATTTGAAATAGCATAATGTCATTAAAATACTCTGCAAACGATTTTCCCTATATACCATAATGTAATGGAATATTTTTGAGTGCCCCTGTAAATGAACGATTAATCCTACATACTTCATATACAATACCAAACATGCTTTGGTGACCCTAAATAACCTTTATCAATTTCATGAAATTCCGAGTATATTTACGGGAGTTAGAGCGTGTACCATACAGACGGACAGACAAACCAAATACATAAACACTTTTCAACTTGGTTGGAAAGTGTTAAAAATAAGTTTTAATGTATGGGTGAATGAAATAGTTAGTTACTTTTTGGCGCACATTGGAGAAGTATTGTAACGAGAGAAAGAGAATGAAGAGTGCATTATGAGGCTTTGGAAGAAAACATATACTGTGAAAAAAGACAAATGTTTCTTAATTTAGCTTTTCTTTTTTTCAAGGTTTCCTAAAATATAATTAAGACTTTCCGAGTTACCCGCAATACTGAAAAACGTTCCCTTATCTTCAGAAGTCTCCAAATCCAGTAGGTTTCTGAGATTTTAAGAAACATTTAAGGCTGATCTCAACTGCTTTGCTCAACAAGCGTAAAACTTTTTGACACACTTACAAATTCATTTTTTTAACGGAACGATATAAAATTGGAAGCCTGACTATCGAAGCGATTTGGAATCGAACTGTGTTTTCCATTTTTTGATCAATAAATTAACTATTGAGTTGTAAGCGATTTTGATCGCGTGACAAAGACTTTTTCACCCTTCCTTGAGTGATTATTCTTCTTTCGCGCTGAAATTCGGTTCAAAACACCCACTTTGACACTATTTTCTGAAAGATATATCGTGTTTGCAAAAAAAAATCGAAAAAAACGAAAAACACTTCGATTATATAGTTTCTGAACAACAACACCTGCTAGTTTCATGCAATCCCGAACAAAAATATATAAAAAAAATTATGTCATAAAGTTGCCCTTTTGGATTTGAGAACAGCCTTAAGAAACAAAAGTCAAATTTGCTGCCCGTAATTTCCAAACACGTTTCTAAATAATTGTTACAGTATATTATTCCATTTTCCCAACCTGAAATATCGATTTTTCGGACGATGTCATATCTCAAAAAAATATTTTCATGTTCAACAAATATGGTAAATTAATAGCGTTAGCATTAACATTAAAATTAATAGAACTAATATTAGCATTAAATTGAACATTATTTCGTTACTCTTGCATTTATAACTTCTGTTATGCAGTTAAAAATGGTCACTTGAGAATTGATAGCATCAAAAAACCGATACTCTGGGTAGAAAATCTGATAAATACACTATAAAAACTACTCTGAAACTTTTCCAAAATTACAGACTGTAAAAGACCGTTTCTTTTTCAGAAATGTTTTTTAATATACCGGAAATCTATTGGATTCAGGGACTTCTAAAGATAAAGAAACGCTTTTTGGAATCGCGGGTAATTCGGAAAAGGTTATATTATATTTTCGTAAACCTTAACAAAGATAAGAACTTGATTAAAAAGAACTTGAGAACTTGAGCATTAAAAGAACTTGATTAATTTGTATTTTTTTACAGTGCATTTATTTGTGTTCTTTCTGAGTGCATGCTTGGTGAGCGGTCCATAATACAGCGTGAACTGGATTCTTTTAAATTGAAGCTTCAGGGAAAAGTGCACTTTTTATATTTTAACGCTTTGAAGACATTCATCGTGAAATTAGCACTTCTACAGTAAAAATTCTACATCTTTCCTTGAGACTAGTCAAGGGAAACAATTTAAAAATGAACGTATATATCTGACTGATAAATAAGCTGAAGGCAACTTACCGCCTCCAAAAAGCAAATTTATTTGAGACATTCGAAGCATAAAATCTGATTTTACAACAAATTTCTTAGTAATTTAATAGTTTTACCTACATAAAGTCTATCATCGAATCTCCAATTTGAAGCATTAGTTCTACACTTCTAAAAATTTACAATAAACTGTCTAGTCATTCGTCCGTTTTTATGGAAAACGGTTATATAATCGTAATTTAACTTTATTCTGACCACAATATATACAATAAATGATCAGAATTAGTTGAATTATGGTTATATAACTGTTTTCTATAAAAACGGCCGAACGACTGGACAGTTTGTTGCAAATTTTTAACAGTGAATTTAGCGCTATTTCCAACCACTCACAAAATGCTTTCGCAAGAAAAATGCTATAACTACGCATTTTTCTGAAGCCCCATAATGTACAAACGTAACCAACTTTTTGATTCCCCCACAGGTATCAAATACAAGGGGGTATCAATAAGTTTTTGCCCTCACATTAAAATGATTGAGTAAAATTTATGAAACTCGTGTTATGCACATCCTAAGCCCCTCCCCCCAATTTGCCCTCCGGGGGGGGGGGACTTTTCTAAATTTTTCGGACACCATTCATGCCCCGGGGTGAGAATTAGGGGGGAGAGGCTCGGGGGTGCATAATATGAATAAGTGGTCACAGGCATTTCCAACAATATGTCACATGTGGGGGTCGGCAAAAGATAGAAAAATGCCCCTGTTTGGGTCTATTATCGCGCCTCCTGGAATACATCCTTCCTCCTCTTTTTGAAATACCGTTTGCAGAAATGTGTTACTATACACGCTGACTATATTGAAAAGGACTAATACAATGTAGCAATTTCATAAATTTTACTCGATTATTTCTATGTGTGGGCAAAAACTTACCACTTCGTATAAAAAACTGTAGTTCAAACATTTACGTCATCTGATTAAAAAATGATGTATATAATTAATCATCTTTGTTTTAAATTTAAAATAAAATTTTAATTTTTGAATATCAATTCTAGACATATTACATCATCAAAATATACTTAAATGGTAGCAATAAGTTCTACTTGTATTAAAAAAAGTAATTTGTACTTTTTAAATTACAGAGCAGTTTTGAAAGATAATCTTAAAATAAGAATACGGTGAAAGATTCTGTTTTATTGTAACTTTCTAAAGAGGAATGAAATATTGAAATAAAATAAATAATAAAATAAAATAAAATACTCTATTTTTTGTTATTAAAATTATATTCTATTCAAAGAAAATCAACATTTTAAACAAATCACTTGTTTTGAGTGCGACATTTTGAGTGTCACATTGACACATTTGACACATACGAATACAATATTTTTTTTTCAACTAACACGGATAAGAATTATTGGATGTTATATTTACATGAAATAAGATAAAAAAAATATAAAAGTATGTCTATTACTGCTTAAGTATATTTTAAAACTAATTGAAATGCAAAACAATAAATATCGAGCAATGACATAAAATAGATTTGCCCCTCTTTCAAAATCAATGGCTCATATGTCATTTCTATGTTCTGGAAAGAAACAATATTGTCAACAAACAACTGTATCAGAGAAATTTTTATATTATAGAAAAATCCCTAATCAAATGTTAAAAAACTGAAATATGTGAAGAAGAAAAACGGAAGGTGTCTTTATGTGTGAAAATTGAAAACAAGTTTAAAATGCTGCTATAATTGAAGATACAGCAGGAAAAAATTCAATGGTCAGCAAAATGAATATTCGTGATTTTGAGTGCAATAAAGTTAGTTGAGCAAATTTTAGAAATATCTAGAACTCCCTCATTAAATAAGATGTACTGATATAACTGATAATGATGAGGATGTTGTGACAAAGGGTCATGAAAAAGTAAGTGCACTAATTCCTGAAAACGAAACTGCTGACGCTTACAATATGGATGAAAGCGGTACTTTCACAAATCAGATAAAACACTTTCCAGTGGATATGTTAAATAATATAAAAAATACATGAAATAAATTAAAATGTTCCCCACTTCTAGTTTGTACAAGTAATGACGGATCGGACAAAAGAGGTTTAAAATTGAATGGAAAATCAGCTAAGCCAAGAAGTTTTTAAAAATGTAACCCTATTTTATATGTTGATTAGAAAAATGATAATAAGACATGCATAACAGCAATTTCATAGAAATAATGGCTAGTAAATTTCAATAATGAAGGGAAAGGATACATATATTACTGATACACTATATGGCCAAAGGTGACCGGTCACTTGCGATTTTAGACGTTTTGTTCAATATCTAGAAAAATACATGAGGAATTAACCTGTAACTGCAGTGTAAACAGTATAGTATAGGTCATATATTTCCGTGAAGATTTTTTCCCGAAACCCCTTAGGTGATCGTCAGCAAATTGAAAAAGAACGAATATATTTTGGATAACCCTGTAAAAACTAATGTAGCAAAAGCGTTCAAACTCGAGATTATTAATAAGGGGCTTATTGTAATATACTGTGTTTATTTTTATGAGGATAGCATGTATACCCGTAGAGAAATTAAGGTTCTTATAAAAACAGCTCCAAATTGCGCCAAGTTTTTTGCTTATAATTTGCAGAGTTCTTAATATAAAAAAAAGTTTACTTCAGAAAATATGACGAACAACATTGTATACAATACTCTGCAATCAGAATTAAAAAATAATAAAAATTGTATGAAAAATGAGCAGGTTTACTAAAAAATGTTTCACTCCGCATGCGCGAATGCAATCAAAATATAATGTGCATAATGTGTTAGTTAAATGTATAGAGCAACTTTTTTAAAAGTTTCATAAACATAGTTTGAAAAGTCTGCTAATAATCGTTTATACAGTGTGTCCACGTATAACCTGACCGACCTTTATTTTCGCAACCGTTGGTCCTAGATGCATACTTCCAATTACAAAAATGGTTTAAATAAGGTAAAGAATTATTTTTAAAGCGATTGGGGTCAAGAAAAATATTTATTAAAAAATTACTAAATCTAAATTTTTATACGGTCCCCCGGTCCTATAAGTGATATTTCCTAAAAATTTACTGTGACACTAACAAGTAAGATAAAAAAGGGCCCATTCATCTAACATTAAAATTGGCCGAGTTATGAAACTTTGAAATCCATGACTTATACCACTTTTTTGCATATTAAAACATATGATTTCGACCATGCTTTCAGGGGTCGTGTATAAAGTACTTAAACTTATTTCAAGGTATCTGCGCTTTGAAAGAAATCGTACAAATATTACGATTAACTTTTATTAGTTTAGTTTCAGATTAGTTAAAATAATTGTATTTTAACATATGTTTTATTTTGTAAGGATTTGAGGCTATGATTTCTTTTAACTAAAATTATGTTATTTTCATAAGGTTTTATTTAACTTGCAATGATCGTCTTTCCTGTTTAAAATTTGTACTCGAACTTTAACTGACTTTCAAATGTCCGATCGAAGTTAAATTTTACATACTGACTTAAATCCGATGACAATGTAATATTGTTATGATTTTCGACTCTTACCATCTTATACATACTTATGTTAGAGGATAACACAAAAAAATTCGGATAGATTATCGTCAACACAAGTTTAAGAAAGAGTTTTAGATCAGATAACATAAACCTGCGATGGTTCTGTTTTTCAACCTTTATAATTACATTTTATTTATTTTTTAACGCTGAATCAAAAAATTACCTTCACTTTTAACCATCATGTCAGGATTTTCGCAAATCGTAAATTTCAAAGTTAAAATATAGCGAAAAATCTGATATCATAAAATAGATGTAAGACTTTTTTATACAGTTTAATTTTATTTAATTCAATAATTTATTAAATTTTTTGGCTTATTTTTGGATTTCTTACAGCTAAACAGCTCGGGGGTCCGATGAGGTTGGGAGGGGAGGGGGATCAATTTTAACTTTGAGCTTTTTAATTTTGAAATTTGCGATTTGAGAAAATTCCTGACGTGATGGTTTAAAATGAAGGTCATTTTCGGATTCAGTACTAAAAAATACATAAGAATCAATTTTCAAATGCTAAAAAACATGCCACAATCCAAAATTTGAAAGACAGTGTAATCTAATAGCATTTTAAAATATGTATCATTTTGTAAAGAATCGAGGCTGATGTTTTTCATCCTTTTATTTAACAAAAAATCTGTTATTTTTATCCTCTTATAATGTGCTCAGTACAAATTGTACATTTTCAAATTTATTGATTTTATAGATTTCAAATTTATATTACAATGCTAATTTTAATCTCAACCATTCCTTTAATGTATCTGACGAAATTATATTTCTTCTAAATTTGTGAATGACCCCTAATATGCAGCAAAAAATATACTCCAACTTTAAAAAGCTATTACTCGGCCAATTTTAATCGTAGAATAACGGGACTTTCTTTGCCTTTTTTGTCAGTGTAACAGGGAAATTTTACTAAATATAACTTATAGGACCGGGGGACCGTATAAAAATTTAGATTCTGTAATTCTTCACTAAATTGCTTTTTCGCATCAAACTTTTCTTATCTTAACCCTGCACCTAATTTTGACCATTTTTGTAATTGGAAGTATGCATCTAGAACCAACGGTTGCGAAAATAAAGGTCGGTCAGGTTATACGTGGACACACTGTATAATAAGCTCAAAATCCGTTGTTCCCAAAATGAAGCAAAAAGATGAGGGGTTGTATCCATATATCCATTGATTAGTGCCAATATAGCATACACAATATTGCACGTGCTACTGTACTTGGATACAGCCAAATTTTAACATGTTAAACTTTTACATATAAATACATCTCAATATGCGTTGTTTATAGGAAACACTGTTAATAGAATCAGTCGCTGCTTTCATAGATTAAATGTCTAAGATTAAAAATCAAAATGTAATTTTTTAATACTGTAATTAGACATTAATTTAATGAAATTTTGATTAAGAAATATTCATTTCCGAATTGTGGTCCAGTAGCACGTACTGCAATAAGGAAAGTAATTTTATATACAGTGGATTCTCGTTTATGCGTCTCCTTTTAAGACGTATCTGTGGCTAAAGCGGACAATTTCATCTTCCCCTTCATGTTCTAATTAATGTTAAGGATATCGTTTAATGGGGACTTCGGTTAGAGCGAGCGAAAAATGGCTTCCGTTAGAAGTCCGCACTAATGGAAGTTCATTGTATTTACTCTCTTTTATTTAACATAAGTTGGTTCATGTATATAAAATTGAAATTTTGTAATAGAATTTTCATTCACATCTTGATGTGCTAGAATAATAGAAATGATTTACACAGATGCGTTTCCGATGTCAATACACCATTTTAATATTTTTGAACTTAATTTTAAATTAATCATTTTAAAAGGATTTTTCCTTTAGCAGGAAGTGGGTGACAAATCGTCAAATATTCTTTAAAATAAACAATATAGTTACAACTGTATCCGAGTTAGTTTATTATGTGTTAAATAACGCTCGATAAATTATACCAACTAGATGTGAAACTGCAACAATAAAAATATTTAAAACACTAAAAAATAGAAAATAAAATATAAAAAGTAAAGAGCGTAACATACGTTTTAAAATATAATTTTTATTTTAATTTAACATTTTAAATTTATTATTATTGTAAAATCTAACCTTTATTAATCCAAGTTGCATTAAAAATGTATTAATAACTTATAAATGGGAGTTTAGCTGCTGTACATTTGATATAAAATGCTCTATACCCTGTTCTTATTCTGTTATTTTAGTAATATACATAGCAAAGATGACCCTTGTTATTTTGTTGCAGAAGCAGTCTTACTAAATTTATTTGAAGAATAATTTTTTTTTTAATTTAAATAGAAAGCCAAAGTAGCTACTTATCGCAAAGACCACATTGAGACTTTTTAGTTACACACAGAAAAATAAATTTTCCTTACGTGTATAATGATGAAAAAAAAAGTAAAGGTATTATTTATGTTACGTTCTGCATATTAAACAAAATTTTCGTTATAACAAAAAGAAAAGTGAATTTTATCTATATGATGATTTTTAAATTAAACTTCTGGCGCCCGAAGTGTAGTTTTCGCGGGTGCTACAAATTTGCCTCCCCTGTCCTTTAGTTATAAAAACTTTACATGGGAGAGTAGTAATAAAATATTCTGTCCAAAGTACTAGATATGAAATGTTTTTGAACATGGGAAAGATGATTTTTCGAATTCTTTGCTCAATGAATTCGATTCATGTAACAAGAAAGAACTTTATGAAATCTCTCTAAAGAATATTTCTAATTCTTTTAGACATATTGATTTAATAACAACCAAAATTTTATTCAAGCATTAAAAAATATAAAAAAGAAAGAAGTACGAAATGATACAAATTAATTAAATTATTTACATCATTCTGGCATGGCAAAGGAATATTTTAAAACACGCAGAGATAATTTAATTATTGAAGATAAGGCCCATGAAAATAATATAGGATGGCACGAATTCCGACTCATCAAAAGTAGAAAATATGAGCACGTAAAGTATAAGATCAAATCTGAAAAATTGAAGGATAGCATTTATAAACTGCGAAAAAAAATATATGAAAATGAAAACAAAATTAATAAACCAATGATTGCTGCCACTTAATTATAGAAACACATCACATTGAAAAATTAAAGCAAGCTTTTAATGAAAGTATTTATATTAAAATAAAATTTATTACATTCTAAAAATATATTCTGCTTAGTTATGTGCAAATTAATTCAATTATTAAGGTTTTCGAGTGCTTAAAATCTAAAGAGTAAATTTAATTTTGAACACTTTTAATTAATAATCTTATTTTATTCATTAATTATTTTCATGTGCTAAATATGATATTTTTATATTAAGTAATTGTTAAATAAGTTGGTTCTTAAATCGAAATTTCTGCAACTGGAAATGTTAAATACACTGGTGTACAAAATAAAGGGAATTTGCATATTTTGTTAAATTTCATGAAAAGTACTGAACGAAATGTAAAACTAATGCTTCGAAACACAGATGCAAGTCTTTAGTGTCGAATACGCAAGCGTACACGTGTGTATGGGCGGAATGGGTAGAGGAACAAGCTTTATAAGTGAGCGTGGCAATCTCCGCGTTTTGTTCGCTCGAACATCTCTCCGATTATCTTGGAGGGTTTTTTTTTTTTTTTTTTTTTTTTTTTTTTTTTTTTTTTTTTTTGCAACATTTGGTGAAATTTAAAAGAAAACAATAAAAATGAGTAACCACCAACGTTTAAATGACGGAATGTTGTAGCAAATCGCGGAGAGATTGGAAACAGAACAGTGTGATGTGCAGATTCATAGAGACTTCAATTTAACCTTCTCAGCGCTGTGAACTGGTATATCCGTTCACTAAACTGTAGGTTTCATTGCAATAAAAGCATTGTAGTAATATAATTCTACATATATAAGGAAGTTTTAAAACAATAAATTATGATGAATACTACCAAGTTTTATATTCCTATATGTAATTAAATTTTTTATATCCTGTTGGAAAAATCATCTTTAAGAGTTAAAAAAAATACAGAGAAAACGTTACAATTTTGTCCTTTTGCTCGGCGCTCAGGGGGTTAACGTCCAACGTCGTGTCCAACGTCGTGTCCAACGTCGTGTCCAACTTATGAAAACAGTTTAAGGACATTGGATCCATAGAGCTTCCAAGAGCCACGATGGGCAACGAAGATCGTTATTTGTCCATTACAGCGAGGAGAGGGGAGGCGCAACAGCTTCGCATCTCGGTCGTGACGTTTATGCGGCCACAGGAAGCCGAGTTTCAAGGATTATTGTTTGCAGAAAGCTACATGACAGAGGGCTCTTTGCAATGCGAAATTTGACTTTCCATAAGACTTTTAGCATTAGTGTGAAATCCTGCAATTTCATTGGCTGACGCTTCCCCGATAGCCAATGAAACTGAACGGAACTTCTTTCCCTGAAAGGACAAGTACAAGAGTAAAATACTGTGTAAAGCCGGCACATGGTATTTTGGTATCAGAAATGTATGGATCATCTAGCCCAGTGGTCAAGACTAGGGCTGGTTAACATTTTGCATTTGTAATACTAAAGTTGCGTGTTCTGTCCTCTCGCTGGCGTTTTCACTTTTTTAGAGTTTTAATTGATTTTTATTAAGTCAGTTAGTTAAAATCAGTCGATCTTTATTGCCAGTTCTTTTGTAAATTTTTTTAGCAATTAGATTTTTTAAAATAAATTAAATAATTAAATTAAAAAAATCAGTTAATCTATTTTTTAATAATTAAAGTAAACATTTATTAAAATGTAATAATAAATCTCCTAGGCTTACATTAAAAGTATTTTCATGTTAGAACTTAATAAAGTTCTGATCATTTTAGATTTATCTGTTACTTAGGTTACTTTGAAATTTTTTTATCGTAAATATTATACAGATAATTAAATTTTTAAATTCATATGACTTATAGGGTATTTTTCTAATAAATAAATTTCTTTAATAATTAAAGAGTAATAATAATATTTTCTTAAGTTAGTTAAAATCAGTTGATCTTTATTGCGAGTTCTGTTGTAATTTTTTTTGCCAATTAGATTTTTTTAAATAAATTTAAATAACTAAATTAAAAAATTCATTTAATCTATTTTTTAATAATTAAAGTAAACATTTATTAAAATGCAATAATAAATCTCCTAGGCTTAGATTAAAAGTATTTTCATGTTAGATTTTTATAAAGTTCTGATCATTTTTAATTTATCTGTTATTTAGATTACTATTTTTTTAAATTGTAAATGTTATACAGATAATTGAATTAAATTTAAAAATTTATATGACTTATACGGTATTTTTCTATTAAATAAATTTCTTTAATAATTAAAGAGTAATAATAATATTTTCTTAAGGCTGCCCTTAACTGCTCTGCTCAACAAGCGCAAAACGTTTTGACATATTTACAAATTCATTTTTTAACGAAAGGTATAAAATTGGAAAGCCTGGCCATGGAAGCGATTTGGAATTGAACTGTTTTTCCATTTTTTGATCAAATTGAGTTATAAGCGATTTTGATCGCGTGACAAACACGTTTTTCGCCGCTCTTCAGTGCTCTTTCTTCCTTCGCGCGGAAATTCGGTTCAAAACGTCCACTTTGACACTATATTCTGAAAAATCTATTGCGTTTGAAAAAAAAAAATGAAAAAAAAAACAGCTCAATTACATAGTTTCTGAACAACAACACCAGCTACTTTCATGCATTTTCGAACAAAATTAAATTAAAACTTATGTCAGAAAGTTGCCTTTGGATTTGAGAACACCCTTAAGTCAGTTAGTTAAAATCAGTTGATCTTTATCACCAGTTCCTTTGAAAAAAAAAAATGTCAGTTAGATTTTTTTAAATAAATTTAAATAATTAAATTAAAAAATTCTTTTTATCTATTTTTTTAATAATAATGTAATAATAATATATTCTTACCTTACATTAAAAATATTTTTTGTTGGAACTTTAGTAAGTTATATATATATACATATATATATAAAATTAGCAGTAGTAATTTATTAAAGTGTTCATTTCTCAAAATTAAGTATTATCTTCCATATATAAAAATATTTATCAATTTATCAGCTGCTTTCTAATTTTTTTTTAAATTGTATATTCAATACTACTAAATTCTTATCATATATAAACTGTATGTTTAAAATGGATATTTATTAAAATTTAATTTTAATATCTTCTAAATTTTCATGAAAAGTACTTTTATGCTAGAACTCCAGTAACATATAAATAGTAATTAACAGAATTAAATTATTAAATTATTCATCTTTAAAAAATTATTGTTTATCCTTTATATATAAATTACATTAATAATATATATTTCAATGATAATTTAACCATTGAAGACAGTAAATTACTATACTTTAAATAATTGAATGTATGGTAAAAATGCAACAAAAACATATATATATCTGTGTTTTAATAATTATTCGCAAAAAGTTTTATTATATATATATATATGCATATGTTGCAATAAAAATGTAATATACATCAAACATGAACAATGAAAAATATTTTGCTATTAGTTGCAATATATATATATTTAAAATAACCATTATTATTTTATTAATTTATTATCAGTAGCTTTACAATTTTTATTCGAAATATATTATTGTGATTACATTTTACTACATAATATCACTTAGGAGCTAATGTTATATGATTAAAATAAAATATCTATTTAAATGTAATAATAGTATCTTTTAAACTGATATAGAAAAATATTTTTATATATCTAGATGGAGCTTTAACTACTTATTTTTAGTTAAGCTGCTAGAACTTTAATACTGATTGCAAACATTTGAGTAAAAAAAAAAAAAAAAAAAAAAAGTTCTAAGCAGCTTATTATAAAAATCTCATTATTTTATCATAATTTAACTAAGTCAATGTTATTTTAGAATTGTTAATAATTTTCTTACTAGAAAATTATATCAAATTTAATAATTAATTATATATTATGTTATTAACTGTATAACAATTGATTCCGTGCTCAGTATGAGAAATACATAAGCTTTTTTTAATGCATCAAGTTATTACTATCAAGAAAGACATTTGATGAAATGAGTAGCAGCGCTGTTACTCGTAAAATGGATTTCTTCCTTTCAGAGAAAGAAGTTCAGTTCACCAACAGCCAATGAAATTGTCGGATTTCGAACTAATGCTAAAAGTCTTATGGAAAGTCAAATTTCGCCTTTGCAATAAGACTTTCTGCTTGCGTCCCGTTCACTTCCGCACACAGGAGGACCCGTTTAACATGGTGCAGAGATAATCGATTTTGGACCAGGGATCAATGGGGGACCATCCTATTCACTGACGAGTCTCAGTTCAGCCTAGACACTAATTCTCTCGACATACTACCATCTGAAAAAGACCAGGAATCCGCTACCTGCCTTCTAACTTATGAGAAAGATGCCACATTGGCAGCGGAGGTTTGAAGGTCTGCGCAGGCATCATATTGGATGGGCACACGTCCCTCTCAATGTCTAGGGATGACATCTTGGTACCATATATTCGCCTTTTCATGGATGCAGTTGGCACTGATTTTATTTTAATGGACTGCAACGCGCGCCCAGAAAGAGCTCATATAGTCGACGAATTTCTGGAAAGTGAGAATATTCACTTCATGTATAGGTCTCAACTCCAGGCCTAAACCATACAGAGCATGTCTGGGACGTTCTGGAGAAAACAACTGGAACTCGCTTTACACCTCCCAGAACAACCCAGGGTCTGAAAACTGCATTGCTGGAAGAGTGAGACTAATTTCCACTTTGTCTCAGAAACTGCCTGATTTGCAGTCTGGATTCGTGTTATAAGAGCTGTATAACTGTAAGATCGGGCCCTATTAACCCATTTTTTCGCTTAATGTTGTAAACTGTGTTTTATACCTTCTGACCTGATGAGTCTAACGTACGAACATGCATGCGCATTATAACTGTTGAATAGCTATTTTATTTGCATTATATCAACCTATGTTCATACCAAATTTCATAAAATTCTGTCCTGTAGTTCTGTAGATAAATGACTGAATCCGAAAATTCTCTTAATTTTGTACACCAGAGTATAAACTAAATTGCTTGAAGAAAGATCAAAACTAGGAAAAGCATATTTTCATGAACATGCATATGAAGAATCATTAAAAATTTAGAAATTTAAAGCATCACTGTAATAAGACTAGGCAAAATATCACTCTTTTAACGTATAAAACGTCTTCAAACACCTTGCATCAAGACAAAATGAAATTGGCGTAAAACAATAAAAAAGAAAGAAGGAAAATTTTAAAAATAAAAATGTGACATCACATATTCGATTAAAGTAAGCTAGCTGCATAAAAAAACAAAAATCATTTTCAGTTTGTTACTTAAAATCTCATAATATCTTAAGAAGTTCCTAAACATCTGTTTATCCATTATTTGATGCGTGTAGTTATGAACAATCTATCACTGAAAAACATTGCAATAACAGTCAAAAGCACAGTGAGCCAACGATTTATTTTTGCTTAAATAATTTCAAATATTTTCTTTAATTATTTCCATTTTTAAATCATATTAAATTTTAATGAATAAATATGTACTATTTGCATTTTTAATGCAAAAAACTATTTAAGTAATAACATGCACATATAACAGTATTTTTAAAAAATCAAAATTAAGCTGCCCTCATAATTATTTCAATACGTTTGAGAAATAATGTGTGCAAAATTTTAACTATTTTTGAAATGAAGAACTCGTTTCCCTGCGAAGATAGTATTCAAAGATTTGGGAGAAATTAAAGAAAATAAATACAAACAAATTTCAATGGTCAGTGATTGTAACAAGTGCGACATTTTGTTTTCGGAAAAAAATTCTAAGTAAATGGGAACTGTTCTTATTCTTTTACCAATGCTTTAATTCTGAAATCATTTATAAAAATAAAATCAAAGTTTTAACAAGGTTCGTACGGGTCGCGTTAATTTCCAAATAAAATATCAGTATTCTTTTATAAAAAATAAATCTAGTTCAAAAACGCCGAAATTTCGCCTTATTAAAAACAAAACATTTTCTATAAGAAAATACTGGTATAAAAGAATTTCCTAATCTGGAAATTCCACGACCCGTACGAACCCTGTTTTTTTTAAAAAGCTATTTTCTGCAATTGCGATAAGTAAACAAATAAATAAGATAACATTGTTCAATTCCAGCTGTAAGGAAGCAATAATTTATATTCTTGGTTAAATAAAACGTGATCCCCCTTTTTTCTACAACAGTTTTCTTAACTAACTCATCTAACTCAATCTTCAGTCTTAATATCACTGTAGTTTCCATTATTCTGTTTTATCCAAACTCAGGTAAACGAGGATTTTATTTTACAAGCTTCCACAAAAAATTAAAAAAAACAGTTTCTTTTGTCAGTTAATAATAATGTATTGTTGATGATTGCTTGTAAAAGCAAACCAAACTGATTGGTGTCATTTGAATTTTTGGGAATAATAATAATAATAACAATAATAATAAATAATAACAATAATAAATGCGTGTACATTTTGTACGAATGTCCCTTTTGTCCTACTATAGATATGTTTGCAATTTCAAACTTAACTCTTGTATATCAGGTCTTAAAATACACAAAAGGAACAGTTAGAGAATTTTTTCTTAATTGTAAAATGTTGTGCATTAGGATACAAACATTTGTTTGTGGTTTGAAATTAGAACACTAAATATATGATGCATAAAATAAACCTTTCTCACTTATTCTTTGAAATTTTTAATGATTTATATCCTACCTATCCACTTTTTGCATATGATGATTTTTTTCCCTTCTTAATAGATTATTTTCGGGAAATATTAGTTAATTCAGATTCCGTTTACAAGTTGAATAAACCCCGTCTCTACATATATAAGGAAAAAAATTGGTTTTCCCTTTTTCTTTTTCCGAGACAGTGGTGATTTCCATTGAACTCTTTTTGTTCCGGCACTATAAAAACATTATAAAATTTATTTAACACATCGATTGCTAGTAATGCAATTTAAGATTAGTTTTTAATACTTTACTTAATCATCCTACAAAAGTATTTTCATTCTATAAAAACAAAGAAATTATTTAGCACATAGCTTGGCAGTAATGCAATTTAAAATGAGTTTTAATACTTTACTTAATCCTATTACAAAAGCATTTTTCAGTCTCTAAAAACGTTACAACATTTATTTAGCACGTCGATTAGCAGTAATGCAATTTAAGTTGAGTTTTTAATACTTTACTAAATCATGTTACAAAAGCGTTTTTCATTCTATAAAATATTATAAAATGTATTTAACACATCGACTGGTAGTAATGTAATTTAAGATGAGTTTTTAATACTTTACTTAATCATGTTACAAAAGCATTTTTCATTCTGTAAAAACGTTATAAAATTTATTTAACACGCCGATTAGAAGTAATGCAATTTAAGATGAGTTTTTAATACTTAATCATGTTACAAATGCATTTTTCATTCTATAAAAATATTATAAACCTTATTTAACATATCGATTAGCAGTCATGTAATTTAAGATTTTTTTAAAATATTTAATGATGTTACAAAAGCATTTTTTAGTTCACAAAGTAAAAATATTTTTAAACAGATAATTGAAGGGCTTTCTGCGAAATCGAGGTAACTCCATTTCTGCTTTTGGAAAAATTTTAAAAGCCTTTTAATATTTAATTTTTGAAGTTTTGCCAAAAGTATTTTTCTATTTATACATTAATCCATACACCTAGGAAAGGTTTTCAACAAATAATATCCAAAAATATCTATTTTGAATTACTTTTTTCAAACAAAAATATGTATATCTCAAAAAATCTGAAAAATAAATATCTCCCTTTTGCAACAAGATCTTCAATTTCATCTTCAATTAATACTGGTAAGCTTTTTGCTTACATTGAAAAATATGAGGTGGAAAGTTTCATTTCGGAAAAATGTTCATATTTATATACAAGTCCATTAAATTTGCACATTTTCTACTTTTCTAAAATATTAAAAAAACAATATTTTAATGAAGCGATTTGTCTACAGTTGTAATATTGACAAAACTCTAATATATACAGATGTAATTTATGATTTTTAACAGACGAAACACTTCTAAAATTTATTTAACGGTTGCACAAATCTTCTAATACATTTTCATAAATTCTTGAAAAACGCCTTTGGAAGGTGCAAATTTAAATTTTTCATAATTTGTGATATAAAATGTTAAGACAGGTTTATGCTAAATGCATATTTAATTTAGGATGTTTTACTATCATACATATCAGTAATATTATAAAACATTGTTAATTAATTCCTAATCAATAGTTTATACTGTTACTACACTGTTAAAAAACTTCAGCAAACCGTCCAGTCATTTGAAATTAATCCGGTCGGTTTCAAAGATAACTGTTACTTGACATTATTATTAAGTGCATCTGATCATATTATTAAACATTTTACAGCCAGAATAAAGTTAAATCACAGTTATGTAACGGTTTTCTGTAAAAACAGTCAAATGACTGGACAGATTGTTACAAATTTTAAACAGTGTATATTTGAATAAATATGTAATAAAGGAAAAAGTAATAATTTTGGGCATAAAGTGTTAAGACAGATTTATGCTACAAGCAGATTCAATTTTAAGAGGTTTTACTTCATCAGTAATTTATTAAACAATTTTTTTGACAAACTGTTAATTAATTAATATTGAATAGTAATATCCTGTTATTATATTTGTAATAATGAATAAATATGCAATAAAGAATAGAGTAATACTTACTAAGCTGGAAGAATACTAATGTAAGAAATGTTATCATTTCTATTTCCGTTTATACTAAAGTAATACATGTCATTGTTTAATTCTGGTACTGTTAACATCACATGCGGGTCTTCCTTATTTATTTTCCGATCAAAAAATCTGGTTAAGCAATCATCACCAGCATAGCAAAGAAGAAAAATGTTATGTATTTTTTACAGCAAATTTATATGATTATTGGTAAAGTATCACATCGTTAAGAGTGTCTTAATGTTTATGGGGAAATGATAAATACCCACTCTTCACTGCAGTGAAATAAGATGAAGCGGATATTTAAACAAATACGGTTTAGGAAGCGCATATCATAAAATGAGTAAAACAAAATTAACAAAAGTTATCCCTCACCCTTCATTTTTTTATTTATTTATTTTTGTAATTGAATTATCTAATAAGGAAAAAATAATGCTCCAATATTACTCTAATACTTTCTAATATAACTCTAATATTACTCTAATATATAGAAATATCTCCAATATTACTCTAATACTGTTTCTAAACTTAGTTGGGCAAGATTTAAAAGACAGGACAGATTTTTAATTTGAAATATTTAAAACAAAAACAGCACTACACCTAAAATTAAGGATCGACCGAATCAGGTTTTTTAAGCCGGAACCGAAACCAAAAGTGCCCATTTTTTTTTTTTTTTTTTTGAAAGTTGTTAATGCATAGATAAATATACATAATTATTAATTAATTATACGTGTGGTCCAAGTTGGATCTCTATGTCTCAGACCAAAACGTTTTATTTCTGTATAAAATAAAATGTAATTAATTCATCAATGACACAAAATTATTTTCTAATTATACGAATTTCATCTAATTAAAAAAAGTTTTAGGTATACATACCTCCATTTATCTTTTACAAGGATTTTTGTAAATGATCATCTGTTATACTAGAACGTCTCATAGAGAATTCGAAACACTTCTGTGGTATGAGACAAAACAATTTTCTATTACTGTTAAGTCTGCAGCTTATAATAAGCACGTGAAAAGCGTCTTGTCATATGTGTATTACTTGCTTTATAATTTGCACTCATGTCTTGAGTCAGTCATGACTGATAATTATAAACAGTGGAATTCATAGCAATAAATAAAGAGTGTCTCAATTGAGTCAATATAGCTCAAATATATGATTAATGTTAAAAGTTCCCGAAGGAAAAAACTAGATTTTCGGAATAATTTCGGATTAACAATTTCGGATTTTCGGTGAATTTTCGGATTTTCGCCGAAAACGAATGTTTGGCGAAACTCAGATTTTGAGCCGAAAACGAAGCCAAATTTTCGGTCGATCTATATCTAAAATCACTAAAAAGATCAGCGGTATAATCTTGCTGTTGTTCTCAGCAGTATTCACAACGCTCTTAAACAGTTTAAGGTAATAACAAACTTTGAAAACGGGCAAAAAAAAAAGAAAAAAAAAGTTTTATTAAGTAAAAAGCTAACAAAAACAAATGTTTAAGTAATTTATAAATTATATTGATTGACTTTTAAGCAAAATCAATGTGAATGTGGAGTTAAATTCACCAAATTTTAAACTACGTGTAGTTTGATGAAGATTAAAATTTGACTTGTAACCAATAATTAAAATGCTTCAGACGAACTGAGTTGCTTCCAATCCCTTTCTAATTTCTCAAGTACTTTAATTGCTTTTTATTTCTCATACAAATGGGTGACCGTATGTAAAACAAAGAATATTATATATTTATAAAAAAATTATATAAAATTATATTTAACAAATACAATATTAAAAAATTGCTCAATAGGCGGAAAATATTTGTATAATTTTAGTTATAATTGATGTGCACAAATCGAATTCACAAATGTACTTATTTTTAAAAGCTGGATTTAAATCAAAATAATAATTGTGTTTCAAATATTAGAAATCGCATAAAGCATTTTTAAATATGAATTTCTTACGTATTATTTTCTTAAAAAGAAAAAAAAACTTTTTTCGCACAGAAAATTTACATATTTCGTTTCAAAACATGCTGTATGCATGTAAAGAATTCTTCTTTAGTGCTAGTTATACTTTATAGAGCTTTCAAATGAGAAAAGAAAATTCTTAATTTTAATGAAGATAGCGTCCTTACTAAAACATAACACATATCCTTGTTATGTGGGGAAGAACTCATATTGGTTTTATTGAAACAAAATTTGTGTAGATATGTTTTTTTTTTCTGAATTTTTCTGAATTTTTCTATTTTTATTAAGTGCTGTTTTTGTTTCAATACTCTAAATTAGACTGTCTCACATGGTCATAAGCGTTCAGAAAAAAAGGAAAATGGAATCATTTACATTTCTATAAATAACATAAAAAAAATCAAACTTTATTCCTGTCTATTGAAAAGACTTTCTTCAACAAAAAGTATACAATAAACAAAGAAATTTAGAAATTTTTTGTACTTGCAAATACTTTTAACCAAATTGTATGTTTGGCTAAGATTTCATTTTTTTAATTTATTTTTTAATCTTATTTTATTCTAATGTTTCTAATATTTTCTGAAAAATATTAGAACTCATTAACAAAGCATATACCATATACTATAATTTACTTTCTTCTGTCAGAAAATATGAGATATAAATGCAAATTATGACGCTTATTCTTCCCAAAGCTATATTGATTTTATTTCAAAAACAAATCGTGGTATTCTCACGCTGATTTTTTGATAAATAGCTGAATATTATTCGTGTAAGCTGCTACACGAACAAGAAACACTAGCAGTAAGATGATATATTAATGTATAAACCAAAAAAAAAAAGAAGAAAATAATAAAGAGGAAAATATTAAGGGAATAGGAAAAAAGAAATATACTCTAATATCATCACTTCTTAGGCTGAGAAAGTGGGTTTGGTACTTCGGAGGCTCCATGGAGTTATTGATCACGTGATCCTCATCAATCACAAAACTCTTCTGATCTCTGAGAACGTTAAAGTGTTTTCTCTGATTTCAGCAGTCAATAAGTTACATTATAAGATGGAAGCAAATGGTGTGTGAATGACCGCCAGAAGAAGTTCGAAATATTTTGCATTTGGTAGGGAAATATGAATCATTAATAAAAATTATTGGATTTTTCGGAAACCTGCTGACTTGAATCTCATGAAAATATATTAGTTTTTACATTTTTCACATATTATTGGAAATATGGAGAAGATATTTAAAAATTAAACTTGGGATACTTTGTCATGGGGAAGAAATAGAAGTTTAATATTTTGAGAAGCAACGGCTGACAGAATAATAAATGAAAAATTTCCCGATAAAGTAAAGGTTAGATTTTAGAAATTTTTAAGGTCTAGCATTTTTCTTATTTTCGGAAAATTTTTGCTTTAAATTAAATAATTGACATCACCTTTCAAAGAGCAAAATTTAAAATTTTCTGATATTTGATAGATAGTTTGGAGCTTAATTTGTATGCGGTTAATATAACAAAATACAAACAAAACTGTTTATAAAATGTTTCTATAAATTGTTTTATTAATTGTAGAATAGTCCTAAATTCGTATCAATCCTTACTACAGTCAAGTATATCTCTTAAACACATATCTTTCGGACATGTTTAATTAACTAATAATGAAAGAAAAAGAACACAGATTACAAATAAATTTTTCAACAATAGAGTACAAGACTTTACGAATATTTTTTATCGCATTTTTAACGGCTGTTAACATAAATACGTGTGTTAATGCTAGGCGGCAAATTAAAACTTAATTAGAAGTTCTTACTCTTAATTGAAACAATTTAGAATTTTTTTTATTTTTAAAAATATGCTGAGGTAAAAAAGACAGATTATTATTATCTTTTTTTGAAGATTAGGGTTTTTTTTTTTTTTTTTTTTTTTTAAATTGTAAATATGTGTGTACATTTTGTGGAAAACTTATACTTTTAAACAGTAAAGCTATTTACATATTTAATAAATATTCCTGAGCCTCATATATAAATCGCATACATAATCCCATACACACAAATTATACATACATATTTTATATATAGGCTAAGACGGAGCAAGTGAGAACCAAAATTTACAAAGTAAAATTTTGGAGGGCTGGTGAAATGTTATTTACGAAGGTTGCAATAACACGTTTTAGCAAAAATTGATATAATACTAATTAAAATAATACTAATTAAAATAATTAATACTAATTATTCATTTCGATTTAGTTTTAAAAACTACTAAGTTATTGTATAAAGAAAAACTCGTTATCAGTCTTTTAAAGCAAAAAAATTCTCATCACACAATAGTCTTTAAGACAGTAAAAGCAAAATTCTTATTACTTAAACAATTTTATTAAATTCTACTTTTGTCGTTTTATATATTATTATTATTACTTTTTCTACAACATCTTTTGTCTACCTCGCTGATCCTTCTTATATTTTTTTAGAAAAAAAAAAAACGCAGATGTGCTTTATCTGAAGTTATCACTTCTGATCCATGGGCAACCCTCGTTTTCATTGTCCCCCTCCCGTTCCATGACCTCGAATCATTTCCAAAAGTAACTCTTGGACTTTTTCAACAGTCTTACAGTTGTTTGTCGTGCTTCAACTTGATGCTCCTGATTGAGGTTTAATCTTTGAAAGCATTTGCGATTTCGGTTGTAAAGTTTCTCTAATTTTTTCAACAGTCTTACAGTTGTTTGTCGCGCTTCAACTTGTTGGTCCTGATTGAGGTTTAATCTTTGAAAGCATTTGCGATTTCTTTTGTGAAGTTTCTATAATTTCTTGTTCAGTTGGTTCAGCTTATGCAGACAGGTGATGATAAGGAGTTCTGGGAACAAGAGCAGTGCTTAATTTTCGTGGAAGCTTACCAGAGCTCAGATATGGTGCTTCTTTATTTTCAGTGAATATATTAATACTACTGAGATCTTACCGCAGCTTATAAATATTCCGCAGCGGAGTCTTATCAGAACATATTGCTGGTTGAAAAAACAAAGTAATTGGCGAGAAAGCTTTTCTGAAAATTCCCCTTATAAATAGTTTTGCTATTTGTTTATTCAAAAGATTTTATTATCTATAAACGCATAGCTGCCAACTATACATTTTCTTCTTCGTTACCACTATTTTTTAATAGTAATATTGAATTTATTTAATCGCAAAATTCTGAGATTAAGTTACGTCAAGATTAGACAAAGATTTCTATTAGGAAGAAATGTTAACAAAAAGTGGAATAGTTTTCAGCTATCTATATACACAAAGATACATTTAAAAATGTTGAGTTTTTATTTTGCTAAAGAAAAAAAATGCTTTTAATTTTGCTAAAGAAAAAAAAATGCTTTTAATTTTGCAGATTATGTATCAAATACAGCTATGCGAGTGGCGAGGAAAACTGGAACATAAGGGTTACGGTTGCTTTTTTTTTCGGAAATTGAGTCTTAGTCAACAGGGTTTCTTGATTATCATACCAATGTTGAAGCCTTACTGGGTCAAACGTATTTCCTTAAATGGAATATCTATTCATAGAGTAAATCACTCATTTATGATAATCTGACTGAATGACGAATAGATTTAAATCATTCCATAGTGATCTTGCCATACTTAGAAAATCACTTTCTTGATAACTTTTCGTGAATGTGGCATTTTTGCCTCCTCAATACCCTAATACACCAGGAACCCTTTAGAGACTTAATGATACTTAGGTCTAAAGATGTAAAAAATGTGATGGACGTGGGAGCAGTATTTGAAAATTTTCAGTCCTATTCTATAAGATAGTATATATTTTAGACGTCAACTTTTAAGTTATTTTAAAAATGTATCATCATAGAAGGTAGACAGATGCATTAAACCAAGCTCGAAATGGTCAGGATGAGGGAAATTGCGCACTATGCGCATTTGCATCTTTTAAAAACAGAGTATAAATGAAGACCCAATCTGCACATGTCCGTGCAAAGCCATACGCACTTACACCTACACGATGTTTTTATGGAGGGCATGCTTGTTTTTATAAAACTATAAGGCTTTAAAAATGAAGAGAAAGATGTGAAGTTACAATTTGGCATGAAAAAAAGAAGAGTTTGAGAAATTGGCGCTAGGAACTAGATGTTTTCAGATAACTCAAAAAACATCATACCATTTACAGTTTACACCAAGTGAAATCAACTTATGAACTTTACAACTTTTCATAATGCTTGTACACTAGTGTGGAACTTAAGTATAGGGTAAAAAAAAAACTTTTTTGTTTTAATGCGTAATAGTGAAAACTTTTTTCCTTTTTAGATGTCTAAACTTTTGGCTGAAAAGGTTTTTTTAAATTAAGTTGTTTTCCGGTTCCTCAAGGAGGTCAAAGTTTCGAAATTTCAGTATAAAGTAACTTAAAGTAAACAACGTAGCTGTTCGCTCATATCTACTTTTATTTAGCAAATACTATCCAGAAGTCACCACGAGGAGGTGGTTAAATATCGACTTCCACCCTTCTTACCCCCCCCCCCCTTTGTTATGGATTAATTCAACTGGATATTCAACCTACTGTCTTTTTAGGCAAATTTTGCCATTATATTGTGAGAATTCAACTTTCCCAAGATTAAGCCATCTTTTGCTTAATATTTAAAGGCGGATGACACAGCTCGCGGGACAATTTTGACACACGTTTCCACTGTTTGAGTATGACAAGGAAAATCTAAAATTCAGGTGTATCCCCTGTTTTTTGTACTTTTTTAAAGTTCTTCATCCGATCAATCCGTCAAGATAGGATCAATGTTTTTATAGTCTATAATTTCAATATGTTCGCATTTTTTCAAGTCGCTTTCCTACTGGTCCAGAAAATCCTTTCGTACCCATAGTTTTTCCAGAAAAATGTTGAAATACGTATCTAAGAAAAAAGTTCATTTGCATGTTATAATCAAATTATCCATTCTAAAGTTTTTAGGGTATTGCTTCCGATGTTTTAACAACTCCAGATTTGCATCCTGCATTAAAGGCGTTTCTGTTTCACCCAGTAACTTTCAAACTTGAAATGCCAGTATTATTATTTTGAAAATACACCAAAATTGCAGTGGCTATATCAGTATAAGAAGAAGGTGTCAATGAAATATGACCAATATATTTTTATCCTGGTTTTTGAACTAAGACCAGGTGTTCGTCTTTAATGATTCTTAGTTATACTTTTTTCCCTCTGCTTCAGTTATCATAGTGTTATCCTTTCTGCCATCAAAATACTAACCTTCTAAAATTAACTCATTTCGTCTTTCCTGTTCTTTCAAATTCTTCCTTTTCTTTTCTCTTTGTCGTCTTTAAGTTCTTCTTTCAGTTACGTTTTCTTTATTATCATCAGAAATACCCAATCTTCTAAGGTGCCATTTGCAATAATATTTGTAGTTCTGTCTAATATTCCGGTTCTTTCACCTTGTTGATTATCAAATTCAGGTTTAGAAAAACAACCGATTGAACTATTTCCTTCACTATTTTTTACACTTGACGATCATTCAATCAAAACATCATTTTTTTTGTTTTAAAATAACTTTTTTCCTTGATATTTCCTTTTCCAGTCTTGCTACACATTTTTTGTAGTTTTTATATCTATTGATCCTATTGCCATCACCCCATCTCTCTTTGGTCTTTGAGAAAGTGACGTTCTTGTTCTGATACATGATAATATTTAGTGCTTTTACACAAAGATATGTTTTTTGCAGGATTACCTAACATTTTGCAATTTTATATTGGATGTGGGATTATTCTTTCTAATCTTAAAATTTTTCTTCAAATTTTGACATTTCTCGTGCTAGTCTCTAATCATTTTTTATTATTTGTGTATCAGAAACCGTTGGAATTGAAGGTCTCAGCAATATACTTTTAATTGTATCATCAACAGCTTTAGATATTTTAGAAATAGTGTGTACCAGATTCCAGCTGTCAGATTTTAAGTTAAATTGAACCCAAAAATAATGTTTCATAGCATCTTCATATGTTCGTCAAAGATGACAGTCTAATGTTAATTGTTTTGGTTCACGAAATACAAGACACTTCAACAATTATCTAGATTTAGGTATGTTAACAGACTTTGTCACTTTCGACATCGAATGTTTGTTGAAAAATAATTAAAGAAACTGTTAACACACGTTAAATCGGACTAACTTGTTATGTGTCGCAGTCAAATAAATCAGAGACAATGAAAGCCGACGCCCACGACGCTGGCTTCTACAAAAGTCAAATAAAGTGGGGCTAAATTTTCTAAGGCACTCAAACCAAATTATTCTATTTATTACAGGACATTAACACTTAATTTAATTTTGCAAAATATAAATTTAACAATAAGCGTAAAAAACTTTTTATGCAATTATTGGCTTTTTTTTTCGTTTTTAGGGATAATCAGGCGCTTTGAGGAACCGGAAAATATCATTTTAAAATTAAAAGAAAAATATTTTCTTTTTATGGAGTTAAAAAGGAAAAAAATAATCGCTATTAGAATATAAAATTCGAAACATCGTTTTTTAGTTCCACCCTATTGTACACCACACAAATACACTCGAGTGGTATTTAATGAAATTATCATAAAAAAGTTGAAAAAACGCGAGTAGGTGTGAAGCTGTAAGGGGAGTTCAAGTATAAAAAATTATAATTTTTCGGCAATTAGCACCAAAATGGCCAAAGAAATGAGAATCAAAAAAACCCCCTAGTGGAAAAAACATGAACTAAAAGGATGATAAATGGGATAAATATTTTTAATTGATTTTTCTACGTTGAGATCAGATCTGTTATTTCCCCAATTTTAGAAATCGTTCTACTGGAATACATTAAACGAGGCCCCCTCGGGGAGCAAAATAGGGGGGAGGGGCAAGGAAAGTACATAAGATGAATAAGTAATCACAAGACTTTCCAGCGATATATCACATGAGGGGTGTCGGCTAAATTTAGAAAAGTGCCCCGCGCGGGGTCAAAGTAGGGTGAGCGGCGCTTGCGATATGTAAAATGAAATAGTAGTCGCAGAGCTTTCCAATGATATATCATATGAGGGGTGTCGACAAAAGATAGAAAAGAGTCCCAACTCCCAGGATTCCAATTATCGTGCCCCCCCCCCGAAATACCCATCCCTCTCTTTGAAATTTTCATATATTATAAATTATTTATCGGAGGGGTCCGTAAAAATATTCGATCTAAAATGTTTAAAAACGCTACGATTTCAAAAAAGTTCAAAAAGTGCCTTTCTCGGGGCGCCAAAATAGGGAGGGATGAAGAAAGGTTCATAATATGAAAGAGTGGTCCGAAAACTTTCCGATGATATATCACATGACGCGTCCAAAAAAAGTTTGAAATCTAACCTTCCCACGGGGGGTTCACTCTTTCTTCCCAGTATATACCCGGAAATCACGTAGGCCCACTTTTAAAATTTATATTTAATAAATAATATTTATCGGAGGTCTCCATCAAAAAACCTCATTTAGTGATATTTGTAGTAGAAATCGCTACATTTAAAAAAATTCACCCCCTCACCGCTCCCTCTCCCGCCCTCTTCCCAGAATTCAACTCTGGAAGGAGAAAGGTTCATAATATGAAAGAGTGGTCAAAGGAATTTGCGATGATATGTCACAGGAGAGGTTCGGTAAAAGTTTGAAAATTAACACCCCCCCCCCCCCTTGGTCCACTTCCGGAATTCACTCACCTTCCTCTTTGAATTTTTTATATTTAATAAATAATATTTATCTGAGGGCTCCAGGTATGAGGCAGCTTGGCAGAGCTAAAATAAGAGAAACATTGAAAATTCAGGGCAAAATGACACTAAATTCCACAGTAAAGTGTGAAACTAGGACTATACAGGACTGAATACATAAACCACTATGCCTCATAACTCACATCGGTTAATAACAATAAAAAGATAAGTGCCCAGTTAAACTGATGGCATTGAGCTCACAGGTTATACACATTAATTGTATATTATACTCTTATTTCAAAGAATAATGCCCCTCAAAAAATAAATGAAGGGGAAATATCCCCCATTTCCCCCCTTTATACTTAACCAATGAACCTCCAAATCTAATCAGGGAAGCTGTTTAACATATTAAACCAGTATACTAAATTTGAAGCAAATCAGATAATTCTGCATGAAAAAAACATATCGCTAAATTAAGGGGGAAGGGGGTCTAACCCCCTTTTACCTCGCTATACTTAACTAATGAACCTCCAAATCTAATCAGGAAAGCTCCTTATCAGAATGAACATAGAAAAAAAATTAAAATAAATTGGATAATTCTGCATGAAAATCCCTTTATCTAAATTAAGGGGAGGGGACTTGCCCCTTTTCCCTCTTTTATACTTAACTAATGAACCTCCAAATCTAATGAAGGAAGCGCCATATAGGAAAAAACCGGTATATTAAATTTGAAGCAAATCGAATAATTCTGCATGAAAAACCCTTTTATCTAAATTAAGGGGGAGACTAGCCCCTCCCCTTTATACCTAACCCATAAACTTCCAAATCTAATCAAGGCAGCTTCTTAACATAATAAACCAGTATACTAAATTTGGAGCAAATCGAATAATTCTGCATGAAAAACCCATTTATCTAAATTAAGGGGTGTCTACACCCCCTTTCGCCCCTTTGTACTTAACTAATGAACCTCCAAATTTAATCAGGGAAGCTCCTTAACATATATACCCCGGTATACCAAACTTGGAGCAAATCGAATAATTCTGCATGAAAATCCCATTCTTTTAAATTAAGGGGGGTGCAGCCCCCCTCCCTTTTCCCCCTTTATCTTTAACCAATGAACCTCCAAAACTAATCAGGGGAACGCCTTATAAGAATGAACATTAAAAAATAAATTGAAGCAAATCGGACATTTCTATCAAGAGTTATCGCGTTACGTACATACATACAGAACCGGCGGGTACATTAGTTCTCAGGCATAGATAGCCTGCGAGCTAAAAAGAGATTGGATAGGCAGATGGACTCCTTTGAGAAATTATGACTTAAATCAGAAATGCGGTAAGCTTGACTCTGAAAGCTTGATTTCTATCTGGCATTTCGGCAAATCTCATCTCGATGATTTTTCTGGCATATCGACGCTTACCGATGAGAAGCTGCTCGATGGCTGGTTTCTCTCGCGCTTTTCAACCCCGATGAGAAGCTGCTCGATGGTTGGTTTCTCTGTGAAATGAAGCCTTCATTTTCAAAGTTTCTCTTATTTTAGCCCTACCAAGATGTCATATACCTGGAGCCCTCCGATAAAAATTATTTATTAAATATAAAAATTTCAAAGAGGAAGGTGGGTCGGGTGAATTCGGAGGGGGTGTGAGAGTGGGGTCATGCGGGGTGCAATTTTAAAAATTTTACCTAACCCTTCCTGTGGCATATAATCGAAAAGTCCTTTGACCACTCTTTCATATTATGAATCTTTCTTCCCCCGAAATTGAATTTTGGGGGTGGGGAGGGGGGCGAAAAAATTTTTTAAACCGTTAAATTTCTATAATAAATATCATTTTAGATGTGAACTTTTTTTATGGAGTCTTCCGGTAAATATTATTTATTAAACATAAAAATTTTGAAAGTGGGGGCTGCGTGAATTCCGGGGCAAAAGAGTGGACCCACGTGGTTGGGGGGGGGGTCGGGGGACAAATTTCAGATTTTATTGAACCCGTCATATATCATTAGAAATGTGATATATCATTGAAAAGCTCTCGTATAACTCTTTCATATTATGAGACTTTCGTCCCCCCTCCTCAATTTTACCACCACAGTTAGGGGTAGTTTTCAAACTTTTTTGCATTTTCATCATTTTTATCGGATTTTTTTACGGAACCATCCGGTAAATATTATTTATAATATATGAAATTTCAAAAAGTGGGGTTGTATTCCGGAGAGTGCGGTAGTTGGCCCTCTGGGGGGAGCACTTTCCTAACTTTTACCGACACTCTTCATGTGATATATATATATATCATTAGAAAATCTTGTGACCACTTATTCATATTAAGCGCCTACCCTGCCCCTTTCCCCACTTTGCCACCGGGGCATTTTTCTAAATTTTGCTGACACCCCTCATGTTACATATTGTTGGAAAGGCCTGTGACTACTTATTCATGTTATGCAGCTCGTCCCCACTTTGTCCCCACGGGGGTACTTTTCTAAATGTAGCCAAGACCCCCTCATGTGACATATCGTTGGAAAGGTCCGTTACTACTCATTGATATTATGCACTTCCGGTGTTCACCGCCCCACTTTGCCCACACGGGGGCACTTTTCTAAATTTAACCGAGACCCCTCATGTGGCATATTGTTGGAAAGGCCTGTGACCCCTTAGCCCTTACTCATGTTATGTACCTCCTGCGACCCTCCCCCCAACTTTGCCCCCACGGGGGCATTTTTATAAATTTAGCCGAGAACTTTCATGTGACATATCGTTGGAAAGACCTGTGACCACTTGTACATGTTATAAATATCCGATCCCCCCCCCGACTTTGCCACCACGGGGGCACTTTTCTAAATTTACCCAAGACCCCTCATGTGACATGTTGCCGGAAAGGCCTGTGACCACTTACTCACGTTATGCACCTCCCGCGCCCCTCCCTCCACTTTGCCCGCACGGGGAGGGCATTTTTATAAATTAAGATCGAGACCCCTCATGTCACATATGGTTGGAAAGGCCTAAAACCCTGTGACGATTTATTCATATTACGCAGCTGTTGTGCAACTTCCCTCACTTTGATCCCTCCCCCCAGGGATCCGGTCCGAGGTTCATTCGGCTCGAGATTTTTTTTACAAGACTTTGTAGCGCGTGCACACCACGCCTGCTATTACGGTGCCTTATATAGCGGAGAGCCAGTTCGAGATTTCATATTACAAGATTACGTATAAATTAGAGGCCCCGATTAAAGAAATCGCCCGCTAGCGGGCGCAGCCACTTAGTCCTTATTGACGCCGACTCATTCCAGTTCACCCGCAGACGATTCTTGATAAATGTATGACGTATAAAAGCAATTGGCAAGCTGGAGTCATCGAGAAAAATTTTACACAATCGAAAAATATCGAGATGTCCATACAATCGAGAAAATCGATAAAAACATCTCGTTATCGCCCATCACTACGTGACAGTACTGCACAAAGCTTTTATATAAGTTTAGAGACGGAATATGCAATTACTACCATTTAACATAAAGAACATTTCATGATCTAGTGACCTTTAACCATATAGTGTATTGGAACGTCCACGGCAGAAGAAAATTTTTGCTGAAAAATTATTTTAAACGGAAATATAAGTGTGATACATCAATTTAAAGCTAAAGAGTTGCAGTATATGAATTTGTAAGTTTTAATTTCATAAGATAAGTCTACACCGAAACTGGGCTGGAAACTGACAGGATTAAAATTCATTTACAGTTGAGCATAAAAATCAACTTATTGAGTTGTATAGTTTTTCCACTTCTGTTCATTAAATTATATTATTATGGATTGAAAATAACAAGATAATATTACATCTGTTAAATCTACGTTGTTAAACGGTTTCATCTAAGTTATTAAATGGAATTTTAACATTATTTATTAGTTGATATTTAAATGTCACAAGAGCAACAGAAAACATCTTAAAGTTGTAATTTTATAAAATACTTAAATTTTTTACCCAAGACTCATAACTCTCTGATTTCGAGGTATAAGAAAGATTTTACATTAAATATTTTGTTTATGCTAGACATGGAATAGGCTCTGGGGTGTTGCCACAAGAGTAACAAACGTCTGTGTCACAAGAGTAACACATAATACTTTTGTCCATAGTTTGACATAAAACTGCGTTACAACCAAAACAAACAGAATGCTTCATGTTTAGTTGTTTTCTCCATTATTAGAACAGTTCTTGAAATAGTTTTAGGCATAATTAAGGTTATTTTGTAAATTTTAAGGAAGATAAATTATCTTTATTAGTGTTATTTTAATGAATGGATTTATTTTTATTCATTTTTTGTTGTTACTTAAGATTATAAAATAAGTAATTAACGAGAAGTAATTAAAGATAGATTAAAACAACTCAACTCGTGTCATTTTTTTGTTCTTTCTTTTTGTTTGAAGCACATGGTCTTTGATCAGATATTTTATAGGCTTTGTAAAGCTTCGTTTACTAAATTCTTATGTATGACCTACAGAGATTCTTATATTAACTCTTATGTAAAGGATCCCGATAGTATATTTTAAAGGAAGGAAAGATTTTAATATTGCTTCTTATATATGAAATTGTTTTAAAAAGCAAGAAAAATTCTGTTAAGCGCCAAACATTGCAGAGAAAAAAAATGAAAATGAAATTAAATATGTTGATATGAGAAAGAAACAAAATACAATGCATTATGATAAAATGAAGAAAAGTCTTAGAGACAACAAAAGCTCCAGCAAGAGAATGAAAATATTAAGAAAAGGAAAAAGTAGAGAAATAGCTAACCTCAGATTCTGTAACGAAAGAAAATCCAACTCCACAGCTTTGGGGCATTTTATGTCGATGAAGATTTAAGAAGATGTTATTCTTCAGCTAAATCTGCATTACTTAGGTGTGAAAAAGGTCACATAATTCCATCAATCCTAGGTGACGCTTACTAAGAGAATAAGTTTTTTGTTTAAAGAAGCTTTCCTAAATTGAAAAATTGGAAATGTCTTTGCACCTTTAAAGCCTACTTTCATAAAACAATCGAAAATTATACATCTACATTTATGGTTTTCACGAAAACATTCAAGCAAGTCATAACGCAGTGACTGCTGTATTTTCTGCATGAAACATTCCTTTGAAAAATGTAATGACTTTGTCTGCTGAGATACATCATAATTAGAATATATGAATTCAGAATGTTTAATTTGCGATGATAAAATCGAAGAATTACTTGAAAAAGAAGTCCATAATCCACAACTTCTTATAAGTTATTGTAAATAGCAAAACGATGATAAACGCTTCGCTATTGACAAAACGTTTATCAACATTTTGTCAAAACTGTTACTTTCTCAAAAAGTTTATAAACGTTTTGAAAAAGTAATAGTTGACGAAACCATTCCCGATTGTTTACAAAATTTTCGAAAGCAACTAAATCCATATCTGTGGCACACATTTCTTCAAATTTGTACACAGGAGTATTTTGATAATGCCAAAAGAATAACCATTTCTCAAAGAATAGTTATGCCAGTGGATTTTCTGAAAACTGTACATTTTTTATGCCAAGACGAAATTTTGGTACGAAATACTGCATACTGGTCAAATGCACAAGCGACTGTATTTCCAGCCATTATTTAGTATGATCACAAAATAATAAAATCTTATGCTATTATTTCAGACAATGCGATTCATAATTAATTATCTGTAAATGCGCTCGCATGTAAAATTTCAACATAGCATCTTTAAGGGAATGCATTTTCCTAAAGGGTATCTGTTTTGCTTTTTTATATGATGGTTGTGCTTTCCAATATAAACAAAAACATAGCTATGCAAATATGCCTCCAATGAATCAGACCTCTTTCACAATTAACTTGATTGGGCATATTTGTTTTTCAAATACTTCTGGTGTACATACTGTAGATTTATTTTGTGCCGTTGTATGATGATACATGTGGAATGAAGTGCGTACTAAAAAAGCAATTTCAAGGACTACTGCTTATTTTGTTAAAATTGTTCATGAAAAAAAAAAAAGCACAAGCATACTCTATATAGCAGATGAAAAAATAAAACAATAATGATTCATTACTTTGCAAGAAAATACCGACAGCGAAGGGCATTCAACAAATACATTTTGTTAAAACTATGAAAAACGACACTATCTACACTGTAAAAAAAATCTGTAGTTCTACAGATGTAAAGTTACATGCTTACTAAACTTTCAAAAGTAACTGTACAAAAAAGCTGCAAATCTACAAAACTAATTTTTGCAAAGATACAGAAATCTGTAACTTTACAAATGAATCTCCTAAAATTACAGTAATTTTACTAAAATTTTATCTGTAAACCTGGTTGCAGTTACATGAAAAGTTCTAGTCATCCCAGTTTCATAAACAATTCTTATTAACCTTACCGATTTTTTTTTATTTTTGGCACAAGAGTTTGTCTGTTACATGAATTTTTCTTGTTGCCGTTACATGAAAAATTCTAGGAATCCCAGTTTCCTAGAAAAACATTAGTACCTTAACAGATTTTTTTTACAGTGTACTACAAACCATATACTCACATCATTCGTACAAAGAATTTGTGTTTCATTAAGTAAATAATGATACAGGAGAAGTTTCAAGTGATATTAATTCTCAAGTTTGAACCTGATGACCACAATATTTGGCAAAAAAGAATCAAATTATGGCTCACATTAATGTTCTCGTATTAATAAACTCTCGAGGATTTTACAAATCCTAATTAATTTTTGAATTTTTTATATTTTTTTATGTTATTTTAAAATGTAACCATCATTAAAAGTTTTTTTCTACGGAAAAGTAATTTTTTTAACTTATTTTAATTATTTTGTTTAGTATTTAAACTGAATATTTGGGAAATTCCTTTATGGGCAAATTGTCACAAGAGTAACACTTAGCATTTTGCAAAATCAAGCGTAACTAATTCGTGTTTTATCGCATGAGTTCAATGATTAATACTTTTTAAAAAGATATAATTACTCTGCTATATTCTGTAAAATTTTTTCTGTAGTTCTTGTATAATTCACAGAATTTCTGCGTCAAACACAATTTTTGAAAATTGCACTTTTTTTTTTTTTTTTTTTTTTTTTTTTTTTTGTGGTCACAAGTGTAACAAAATTTCCATTCATTATCTAGGCAAGTAAAATGCTTTTTGTAACAAATTGCATATAGCTTATAAGAGTAGAGCACGTGTAATTTTAAGTGGTTGCATCAAATTTATCCTAGATATATTTTGTAATGAAAGAATTGGAAATATTTATGGAAATTTGCTCTGACAGTCACAAGAGTAACAATGGACGTTCCCGTATGTATAGTCACAGAAAATCACGTTACAAACACCTGTTACAAAACCTCTTTTCAGAGAATTATTCTGACAGAGTTTTATTAATAGATAAGAATTTCAATTTTCTTGGTACATAAAAAAAAATCAATAAAATATCTGAGGCAAAATTATTCGGCAGCGATTTTAGTACATAAAATTTGCATAAATATCACTAGACTGCAAAATTGGGCTTGTGTCATGTTCTTTAGGTATTGGTAATTGATTCATGTGTAGCGCTGAATCCGAAAACGACTTTCCTTTTTAACCACCACGTCAGGTTTTTTTCGCAAATCGTAAATTGTAAAGTTGTCCAAAAATAGCAAAATTCTGATACCGTAATATAGATGTGATAGTTGTGTTTTTTAGCTTTTAATAATTGATTCTTATGTATTCTATAGTGCTGAATTCGAAAATGAGCTTCATTTTTAACCAAAACGTCACTTTTTTTCGCAAATCGCCAATTAAAAAATTTTTAAAAAGTCGAAGCATCGCGAAAATTTCATACAATAAAATAAATGTAAAACTTTTTTTCATAATAATTTATTCATCTTTTGGCTTACACTATGCAAGTTTACAGCTAAACGTGTAAAATATTGTGTATTTAAAATCCTTACAATTTTATTCAATGTGTGGAAGTTTATTTAAACTGCTCATGCTTTGCCTAGCGCTATTCCTTTTATATTCTCACCGAGTTCATCTGGGTGTCCTCTTTTATTTTGATGGTTGATAAGAGTGGAGATTTGTTGCAGATGTATTTAAAATATTTTCCTTCTTTCGGTAAGGATTTGAAAAATTGCTTTGACTGATTTTCGCTATCTTTTGACTTTTTATTTTTGAAATTTACGATTTGCGAAACTCCCTGACAGTGGTGGTTAAAAATGAAGGTCATTTTCGGATTTATTGCTAAAAAATACATAAAAAGTAATTACCAAAATTTAAAAAACACAACCATCGCATCAATTTTATAGTTTCAGATTTCCCCTATTTTTTTACTTTTTGTCTTTAAAATGTAAGATTTGCAAAAAATCCTGACGTGATTGTCAAAAATGAAGGTCATTTTCGGATTCAGCGCCAAAACATACACAAAAATCAATTATTAAAAGTTAACAAACACAACCATCGCAAGGTTATGATATTTTGTGTTTTAACGGAGTATAATACTTTTATTCAACTTTAAAAGAACAAAAGTATTGCTTAAATTTTTAAAAAACAAAACCTTTTTGTCTACCTGTCACAAAAGATATTGATTCGTCTATACTTTGATTAAAATTACACACAAGCTTTTCACAAAAGTTTAAGGAAAAACAGGACTTTCAGAAAAAGAAATTTGAAATTCATTTAACATTTTTTAATTATTATTACTTTTACTCATAAGATTTTATGTTCGATAATCGATCACATTTCTATAAGAAACATTTTTTAATCCGTTCGAGACAATAATTTATTTAAAATAATAAGACAAGTTACGCCCTTAATTCTATTTAAAATAGTGCCAAAGTTATTTGACACGAAAGAAAGTATTGTTTAAGCTTTTACCGTTCTATCTTACACTGCTTCATTTTGACGATGAAGGATTCATTTGTTCGAACCTATAGCTATTTTTCTTTCGGGTGTGTTATATTTTTGAGTATGTGTTTTGCACTAGTATTTATAATTGGTCACTAATTACATAATGTGTTTTTAAAACTATATGAAAATATTCTCACATTAGAATTATTATTTTTTTTTATTATTATTTATTACATTATCGATTTTTAAACGCTTTTTAAATTACAAAAAATAATTTCGCACTAGCATTTATAAATACTATTGACTGCAGAATGAATTTTTTGAAGTAATACAACAAATGGTCTCACACTAACATTCATATATGATTATTGATCACATAGTAGATTTTTTTCAAGAATAAAAAAATAATCTCTCACTAATTTGTGATTATTTACTTATTACATAATGTATTTTTAAAAATAATAGGGAAACCAACCCGGACCTCAGAATGTAAGGGAAAATCTTTTTTTATATTAATCATGATTTTTTAGATTCCCCACTAACAACACGCAAGACCATTTATTTCTATTTGAAAAGTATGAATTTTGCATTCAAATAATGTTTTGAAATTTATAAAAAGCAGTACTTCCGTATAAGAGAACAGCCGAAGAAATCGCCAAAGATTTCGTGACTTACCGCAGTCCATTTTAATTTTGATCATTCAGTTAGACGCGTAGCTGGATAACATGTCTGTTAAATTCCTGTTTATAGTACTGTTAGGTAGCTATCATTACAAAAAGCTACCTATTGCAGCCGTTCGGAGGAAAGCGATTTCAAAAAATTTTGGTATATTTTCATCGATCATGACCCCCAGACCCCGAAACCACCCTCCGTTCAAAATTGACATATATATATATATTTATATCCATTTATATATGTATATATATATATCCATATATATCTGACCTTTGTCACACTGTAACTCTCGTATTTATGAACCAATTTGGATGTAATTCGGTGTATACATAGTACATACCAATGTCTCGACCGAGTTCGTTGGTCAGCATCATCCGCCATTTTGTTTCAAAATGGCGGCCATTTAAAAAAAAAATTTAAAATTTAAAATTTGAAATGTGGTACCAAAAAATTGAAAATGGAAAAATATTTTTTTCTTATGTATTTGACCTTTATACAAAGATTTCGGAACAGTTTTTGTTTCGTGTATATCTTAAAAAATGGCTGAGTTATAGCATTTTGAATATCTAGCGTGGCTGACATTTTGAAACGTCCTGAATTTTGTCAAGCGATAAAAGGCGTATTTATGAACCAATTTGGATGTAACTTCGTTTATATATAGACATACCAATGTCTCGACCGAGTTCGTTGGCCAGCTTTATCCGCCATCTTGTATAAAAATGGCGGCATTTAAATTTTTAAGAAAAATTTAAATTTGAAATGTGGTACCAAAAAATTGAAAATTGAAAAAATATTTTTTCTTATGTGTTTGACCATGATAAAAAGATTCGGGAGCAGTTTTTGTTTTGTCTATATCTTAAAAAATGGCTGAGTTACAGCATTTTGAATTTCTAGCGTGGCTGACATTTTGAAACGTCCTGATTTTTGTCACGTGATAACGGGCGTATTTATGAACCGATTTGGATGTACCTTGGTGTGTACATAGTACATACATATATCTCGACAAAGTTCGTTGTCCAGCTTCATCCGTCATCTTGTTTCAAAATGGCGGCCATTTAAAAAAATTAAAACTTTTTTTAATTTAAAATGAGATACCAAAAAAATTGGAAAATGAAAAAGATTTTTTCGCGTATGTGTTTGACCTTAATACAAAGATTCCGGAACAGTTTTTGTTTCGTCTATATCTAAAAAAATGGCTGAGTTATAGCATTTTGAATTTCTATTGTGGCTGACATTTTAAAACGACCTGATATTTGCCACGCGATAACAGGCGTATTTATGAACCGATTTGGATGTAACTTGGTCTGTACATTGTACATACCAATGTCTTGCCCAAGTTCATTGGCCAGCTTCATTCGCCCTCTTGTTTCAAAAGGGTTGCCATTAAAAAAATTTAAATTTAAAATGAGGTATTAAAAAATTGGAAAATGATGTGGTTGGCCTTGATACAAAGATTCCGGAGCAGTTTTTGTTTCTGAAAATTTCTTCTTTTGTTTATATCTTAAAAAATGGTTGAATTATAGCACTTTGAATTTCTAGCATGGCTAACATTTTGAAACGATCTTGTATTTGTCACGCGATAATACACATATTCGCCTATTTCACGTAAGAAGGCATGTGGATAGTATACATCAATATCTCGACCAAGTTCGCTGGCCAGCCTCATCAGCCATCTTGTTTCAAAATGGCGGCCATTAAATTAAAAAAAAATTATATTTAAAGTGAGGTGCAGAAAAATTAGAAATTGAAAAAGGTTTCTTTCTTAAGTATTTGACCTTGATATAAGGATTCAGGAGCATTTTTTGTTTGTCTTTATCTTAAAAAATGGCTCAGATATAGCAATTTCAATATCTAATGTGGGTGACATTTTGAAAAATCTGATTTTTTGCCTGCGACAGCACTCGTATATATCAATCCTTTCCGATGTGAGTGAGCATGTGCACAGCAATTACTCTCGACCAAGTTTACTGGTTAGCCTCATCCACCATGTTGTCTTAAAATGGCAGGCACTTTAAGAAATCGCCGAATTTGGCAGCCAAATATATGTTACTTTAAATAAAAGCAGCTTGGATAAAGCTGACTAATTTCTCGAAATTCTCATTCATAATGATTTAGTATTGATAAAAATTAGTATTGAATCTCCTATATTCGGTTTCCACTAAATTGAGCTTCGTGTGTTTGAATAATATAAGTTGCCTTTTTAAATATAAGGGATATGAAAGCTACCTCTTCCTCCCGGCACTGGGCGGAAGGACTTTCGTTATTGGATATCACGTGCATTTTTTTCCTCCATCCAACGGTGTAAAAATTGAAAATAATGCGATGTTTAGAAGTTTAAAAAATTGCAGTAAAAGCGAAATGTAATCGTCTGGTGTTGCCAACGTTAAAATAACGTCAGCTTTACGCACGGACACGTATGTCCTGTATAAAATAGGTACAAAAATATTCGTACACTAATATTTACAAATGTTTACTGATTACAGAATAAAGTTTTAAAACCATACTAAGTAATATTCTAACACGAAAGTTTCATGGGGATATTTTGACAGTAGTCCTTATAACAACGAATATGGCTTTAGATTTAGAATATAATGCATGTCAATGTTAAACTCTTAGGATATAGTTTTCTTTTCTTTGATAGGAAAAAAGTTATTCCTTGTGTGTATAAATACTGAAAAAGTAGTAAAGATGATGTGGGGAAAAGCGTTTTTCCTCGTTACAGAACACCAGTTTATCTTCTTTCAGACGATCCCTTCTCCCAGGTGATTCCATCCAACTGTCGAGGGGGATTTATAAAGGGAATAATATACCATGGCTTGATAAAACAATATCATACGCGAAAATAAGTCAACAAAATAGTTCTCCTTCTCTTAAATCATCTAGGTATCCTTTTTCAGATGCCATGAACAACATGTCAAGAAAAAACAAACAAATAGAAGCGGTTATTTGAAATATCAAAAAAATATCGCTACAGTTTAATATATACGAGTATACGTGTGTAAGAAAGAAAAATTCGAATTCACCTGTCAGATGAAGTTGTTTTAGGAAGCATTTTTGAAGCATTGAACGCAAAATGAAAAAGACATGTTTTATAAAAGCATCTTTTAAAAAATTCTAAGTACAAATTTCACAGTTTTATTTCTAGCGATGCAAAAATTCTTCGTTTGATTATATTAATAGTAGCGTTGTTCTTGCTGATTCAGAAATTTTACAAGTTGTGATTTACGATGGCTGTTCAATAAAGAATGATCGTTGAATGTAATTGTTTTATTGGCATAATTTATTGCACACAAATTTACTTTTATGTTCCATTGTTAGCTTAATCCATTTGCGCCTGAATTTTTCTTTTCCCAAATTTGTTGGTAAACTTTTAAATGTCGCAACATTTTGCGACATTAATTCCAGTTCATTAACTGGAAAAATACTAAAAAAAATTAAGTTGAAATTTTTTTGCATTTATTTGATAAAATGTAAGCGTACTAAATATGGGAAACTGCATAATATTTCTAATAGTATAATATGCATAATTATATGTTTTGTCTAAAATTATATAAAATAAGCTTTTAGATTGAATATTATATACTATAAGTAGCATTTTTATGAACTACTAAAACTATATTTATTTCTTTACAGAGACTAATAACATTATAAATATTATTAATAATAAATTAAGAATAATCGTATTTGAGGCTTAAGAAAGTCCGGACACAATTTAAAATAATTTTTATTTATTGCGTTAAAATTTTGAATTTCTTTGTGAGGGTTAACCATGTTATTTTTAAACAAAATCACAAAACTTCTCACATATTTTTTAAAAAAATTTAAAATTTAAAATTCATTAAAAAAGTGGGGTTAAAATCGTTATAATCGAAATATTATTTGTAGAATTTCATTTTTTTTCATTTAAATAAACAGAAATATATAAGTTTTAATTTTGATTCAGACTGATTAAAAATATTAATTGAAAAAAAAGATTATAATTTATATTAAAAATTTAAAAAAATGGTGTAACTTTAAAAAAAATCATATTTTCAAAAGTAAATATTTTTTTCTAATTTGCTAAATCAAAATTAAAGAAAAACAATTGGAAAGGACATGTTCCAAGTTTGAACCATTTATCTTTAACGGTTCTTGACTTATAACGATTTAAATACAAGAAATGGTGAAAAAAGCCATCATGAAGGAAAACGCATTTTCACAAGAAGTCGTTTCCGTGACAACGATTGCTTGAAAGCTAGATTTTGAAAAGTAACCAAAACGAAAAATTTATTATTTCCTGCTCTAATTAAGATAGAAACATGTTTTAAATGTCATTTTAAGCAGAAAAAAATAGAGAAAATTTTAATGCAATAAATGTTTTTTTTAGAAAAATAGGAGATTTTTGTGTCCCGGACCCTCTTAAATACAATTTATTTCATAATCATCTCGAAAAGGACTTTACATAAATAACAGTCTCGAAATGGCTAATAAAAATATGTACCCATTCGTGCCTTGCGCACTATATTTTGTAAGTTACAAAAAGTATAAAAAATAGGCTTGAACATATAATTTCACAAGACCGCTTGTCATCTTTAGTCGAGATGACGGTTTTGCCCCACCTTCCAAAAGAAGGAGTCATGAACCACCTTAAACGCATCGTTGCAGTTTTTCTAAATTCTAACCATGTTATTTAAGTTTTCCCCTTTATTTTTAAACTCTATTCTGTTATTTTTCAATTTATATCCTCGACATCGTTCCTGCCTAAGCATTTGGCACCGGTAATCATCCACTTTCTATCAAAATTATCTTTGTAACAAAATGACTGCCTTCCCTTATTTTTATAGCATATAGATGGCGCTGTTGCCACTGTCGGCAAAATATCCTGAGATATTTTGCCAAACATGAAGTGATGAAGTGAAGTGAATGTATGTAATCATGATTGCGCGGGTTTTGGTAGTTTTTAGGCGTCTGTACAAAATGTAACGCACCTAGCGAAGTTCTCTTGTGATAACCGGAACTATGTGTGTTCCATCCCTATATTATGCGCTTTACGCGAATTTGTATATATTTTGTGTGTGATAGTTATTAAAATGTGATTGTCTAAGTGTCGAACGAGTTAATCCTAACCCACATCGACACAAAATGACGTTCAACGTGAAAAAATCTCCTTCTTCAAAAACGAAATAAAAAGGAACCGCTATACCAGGTTCAAAATATTGTCATCCGGACAATAATGACAGTGGATAATTGTGTATTTGTCATCCTGACAAAGTAAGTGATTAAAAAGAATCTCCAAATTCTAAAGTTTGAGAAACCATTCTCAATTCTGTGAATGTGAAAGCCTAATTTCAAGAAAAGCGTTTTCCTTCTATAGTGTATTGCCGCCCTGGCAAATGAATAAAAAGAATCACCTAGATTTTTCAACAGTTTAAAGTAAAAAAAGAACCGCTTCGGTTCTAAAGTGTGCCTAATTTTTATAATAAATCATTAGTTCCATTCTCCATCTCCTGGAATAATTCTGTGTGAGGTATGCTAGAATCAGCTAGATTCGTAATTCTGTGAAATCATCTTATGGAATAATTATTTGTGGGGTATGCTTCAAGCTTCAAAGTTCTCAAGGCGAAAGTGTGCTGTTAAAAGTGAAAAAAAAAATCTTTGAGTTTGTTTCATAATTGTTGTTTGTGATCATCGAAAAGTCTTTAGACAGATCTAAAATGTTTTCGAAATAACTTTCAGTGTTCTACTATCGCCGATATTCTGTGTGTTTAAAAGAAATCTGAAACCGCCATATGAATCATCGAAAAGTGATTAGCTAAAGAAAGATAAATCTTATTTTATTTGTTTTGTTACCGGCAAAAAGTTGAATTTTTTTTTTTGTTTTTGTTTTTCTGTTTATTGCTGGCCAGCTGGTGGTTTATTTATTTTTAAATGCTGTTTTATGTATGTGTTTTTTTTTGTTGTTCTTTAAGAGTATTATGAAAGATTAATTTTCTGAAAGGGAAAGAGTTATATAATTTCTTTTGGTAATTTTTTTTTCTCAATCCAATATTATTTGAGTAAGTGAATTTTATGATTATTTCTTTTAACTGTGCACAGCGTAGTTTATTAGAAAAGAAAAGTGATTTCAGTAATCGTCAATAATTATTTAGAATGTTGTTTATTTTAAAGACGTAAGTAAGTACTTTATTTTGATATTTTCTTGCTTTCATTTTGTTGCTTTTTATTTGTGAATGAAAATTTCGTTTTCACATCAAATTATCCATGGTATTTGATATACTTTAAATTTTATGATTTAAACATTTATGACAGTTTTATACGGTAAGTTATATTGGTAAAAAAAAAAAAAAAGTTGCATATCAACTGATTACAATATTTTTGCATTAATATTTACATGAGCTCATGTTTAATCAGAGATAAAATTTAGTATGATATTAAATTATTTCTTGTATGTATTATCAATTGTTTATAAAGTTTATGCATATTTATCTGTTTATATTTACCTGTAAGGGGAAGGTAGTTGTTTTGGTACTTAATTATTTAATGGGTAAAGTATTGCATATAATTTTGTAATTTAAGCATAAATTTAACTGATTTGAGGAAAAATGGCGTTTCTTTCTAAAGGGAAAAAATCGATTTATATAATTTGGCTACCGAATTAGAGCTTCAGGAAGATGCAGATGATAAATTAGTAGCCTTGCGTGAAAAAATTATGAAGTGCGTACTTTTCAAAAACGACGAGCAATTTGTAAAAGAGGCATTAATTGCTATCGCGGAAAATAGGAAAAAACAAGAGAGCATAGAAGAACAAAATAGGAAAAAACAAGAGAGCATAGAAGAACAAAAGGTTAAAGATAAACGTATCGCTAATGAAAGAGCGTATGAGCTAGAAAAACTTGAGCTATAAGTTTTGTTGAAAAATTCAAATGGTCAGGAATTTTGGAAAAATCAGATAACCGAAAATGAAGCTAGCGAACATTTTGGAAATTACAAAAATACTTCTCCTACCTCAAAATATACGAATTCACGGTTTGTAAACGATGATAAGCGTCCAGTTATAAGCTGCTATGGCTGTGGGGAACAAGGTTTTGTCAAAGCAAAATGTCCTAATTGTTCCCCATCTACGCAAGTAAAATCAGCAAATTTTAGTTCCCTACATCTCCAATCTTGTTATATTAATACACAGGCAACACCTATGTTGTATATAAAGGTAAATGGTATTACAGGGGTAGCTTGCGCAGAAACCGGAGCTACACATTCCATTGCTGGGGAAATGTTGTTCAAGCTTCTCCGCTACCAAGGAACTTCGTTCGAAGAGACCAGTGTAAACATAACGCTCGCTGATGGCATACGAAAAGAAACTAACGTTCTTCAAGCAACAATCACTGTTGAAATAGAAGGTCGTAGAACTAATACAACGATTTTTGCGTTACCCGGAGCCACCGGAAATAGAACATTGTTAGGCATAGATTTTTTGAATAAAATGGGGATTGTGTTGGATATGCGAAGCCAAAGTTGGTATTTCCAGAACAATCCAAGATATAAATTTCCTTTTGTGGATGATCCTTTCAAAACGACACCTGAAATCTCAACACAAAATGTCAAAGTTAACACAGTTATGTTAAGAGAAAATGAAGGTCAAAACCTCTCTGCAATACAACGAAAGAGACTTAATGACTTGCTTGAAAAAATTTCCAATACCTTTCAACCAGGGAGAGAAGCAACACCCGTCGTAGAACATCACATAAACACTAGAGAACATCGTCCTATATCATTACCACCTTACAGATTATCACCGGCAAAGAAAGAGTTGTTGAAAACGCAAATTGATGATCTTCTTGTCAAAGGAATTATTGAGCAATGCGAATCTCCATATTCTGCACCAATCGTGCTCATTCCTAAGCCAAATGGTAGTGTACGTCTATGTGTAGACTACAGGAAGCTCAATGAGGTGACTATACCGGATACCTATCCACTCCCTCGTATGGACGATCTTCTATATCAGGCAAAGACTGCCCAGTTCATGACCACTCTGGATCTGAATGCTGGCTACCATCAGGTGAGTGTCTATGGGCCTGATCGTGATAAAACTGCTTTTGTATGTCCTCTCGGAACATACCGCTTTCGAAGAATGCCTTTTGGACTCCGTAACGCTCCTGCAACGTTTCAGAGGACGATGGATAACTTTCGCAACGGACTCCCAGATGTAAATATTCTTTCTTACCTTGATGACCTCATTATTTTATCATCAAGTTTTGAACAACATCTATCTGATCTTGAAGCTGTTTTTCAAAGATTAGACAAATGGAAACTTTCTGCAAATCGAGAAAAATGCAACTTTGCAAGTACCAGAGTAAAGTACTTAGGACACTGGATCACTCCAAATGGCTTCGAAGTTGATCCTGGGAAAATTGATGCTATTGTGAGGATCCCACCTCCCAAGAATATAAAACAACTGCAATCGTTTCTGCAGACATGTTCATGGTATCGCCGTTTTATACAAGAATTTGCAGAAATATCCAGACCACTTAGTAACCTCACTAAGAAGAATATTGAATGGCATTGGGGTGCCGATGAAGAAAATGCATTTCAAACCTTGAAGCAAAGCCTGGTTTCAGCACCAATATTGAAACAGGCTGATGAAACAAAACCCTTCACCATTCGAACCGATGCAAGCAATTATGCTCTTGAAGCAGTACTTCTCCAGGGTAAAGGTGCGGAAGAGCATTCGATTGAGTACGCCAGTAGATTACTGACTCCTGCAGAACGCAACTATCACACCACGGAACGGGAAGCTCTTGCTGTTGTCTGGGCTCTTAATAAATTCAGAGGATACATTGACGGAACAGAAGTTACTGTGGCATCCGACCACCAGCCTCTCCGATGGCTCATGAACTTAAAGTCCCCTTCTGGAAGACTTGCCAGATGGGCTTTACAGTTGCAAGAATTTAATGTGAAAATAGAATACATTCCAGGTAAAGCGAACGTCATAGCTGACATGCTTTCTCGTCCTGCGTGTGATCATATCAGTAAAGAAGATTGTGATATTTGCACCATAATGATTGATATTCCTGCTAAAATGCCTAGTAATCTACGTGCTGAACAAATGAAAGATGAAGAATTAAAGAAAATTATTAAAAGTTTCGAAGATGAAGAAAAAACTCTAGACTACACTAACTGGACTGAACGCGGTTATGTTATGAACCAAGGAGTTTTATACAGGTATTCCCCTACTTCGGAATCTGAAGAAGCACAACTAGTAGTCCCCTCACATGAAAGGGATAAAATTTTAAAAGAACACCATGACTCACCTACGGCTGGTCACTACGGTGCTGAAGGTACATTTAATAGAATATCCAAAAGATATTATTGGACTGGAATGCGTTCATACATTGCAGATTACGTGAAACATTGTGCTGAAAGTAATAGGTATAAACCTTCTAATGAAAAACCATCCGGTTTGTTACAAACACCAGTGTATTCACAACGATTTGAAGTTCTATCAATTGATCTTTTTGGCCCTTTACCAAAAAGTAAGAATGGTAAAAGATGGATATTCATAGTAGAAGACTGTGCAACAAGATGGGTTGAACTATTTGCCCTTACAGAAGCTACTGCAGCACAGTGTGCAACTACGTTGCTCGAAGAAGTTATCCTTAGATATGGTCTACCCAGACGTATAATATGTGATAACGGACCACAATTTGTTAGTAGTGTAATGCAACAACTTTGTTTTCTTTTAGGTATCAAACAAAACCCAACTCCCATATATCATCCTCAGGCAAACCCTGTGGAGAGAAAAAATAGAGATCTCAAGCCGAGATTGGCTATATTAGTAGAGAATGATCACTGTTCATGGGAAGAGAAACTTCCAACAATACGTTTTGCAATGAATACTGCTAAGTGTGACACCACTGGAGAAACAGCAGCATTTTTACAATTTGGGAGAGAATTAAGAACGACAGACGATGTTCAACACGACATTCGTGCTGTAATTCACAATGACAACTTTGTACCTGAAATTACACCATACCTCAAGAAATTTGCAAACTTCACCAAAGACATTAAGGACAAAGTTGAAGCCAAGCAAGATCAAAGAAAGAAATACGCTGACCGTAAAAGAAAATCAGGACATTGTTTTGCTCCAGGAGACAAGGTTTCGGTTGACTTACATCCAGTAAGTAAAGCCTCTAGCAATAAGACTGCAAAGTTCATGCCTAAACGTGACGGACCATACATTATTTTAACTCGAAAATCGCCCACCACATTTGTTATAGCAAGCATGGACAATCCAAATGAACCTATTGCTACATGTCATACTTCAGCTTTGAAACTGTGTAATGACTCTGACATTGTGCCTGTTGCACCTATTAGGAAACGCGGCAGACCACCTAAAAAAGTTACTGGTTCCTCACCGGGACGTCCGCGGAACCAGAGGGGGAGGTTGTAACAAAATGACTGCCGTCCCTTATTTTTATAGCATATAGATTGCGTTGTTGCCACTGTCGGCAAAATATCCTGAGATATTTTGCCAAACATGAAGTGATGAAGTGAAGTGAATGTATGTAATCATGATTGCGCGGGTTTTGGTAGTTTTTCGGCGTCTGTACAAAATGTAACGCACCTAGCGAAGTTCTCTTGTGATAACCGGAACTATGTGTGTTCCATCCCTATATTATGCGCTTTACGCGAATTTGTATATATGTGTGCGATAGTTATTAAAATGTGATTGTCTAAGTGTCGAACGAGTTAATCCTAGCCCACATCGACACATCTTGTTTTTATGTATTTCTCATGATTCCTTCCTCCTCATACCGCACATTCTCTCATTTTTGAAAAAAGGACTTTGATTAGTAGCACTTCGCTTCCTCATTGGCTGCTGAAGTTTGCCGTCAAATCCGAAGAGATTGTCCCACCCCCACCCGCTTTATGTCATCGGAACATTTTTCTGCATTCAAAGTACGATAGTGATTCCTTTCTCTTTCTTTTTCTGTCTCGATCTTTTACGGCAATTTGATTCGTTGCACTTCGCTTCCTCATTGGCTGATGAATTTTGCCGTCAAATCCTTGCCGTTTTCTTTTCAAAATTCGTTATTTTAACTGTGTTTTTTAGCTCCGAGAGGGTGCCACAGACCCAGTCTGCTGATGTTTCTTTCTTTTTACTAATGTATTAACCTTGTTTTGTAAATATTAAGCTGTTTTTATGTATTTTTATGACTGTATGGTCCTATTTAGGCCTTTGTTTTGTAAAGATTCTTCTTGGGGTGTCACGTCCTGGTTTTTATGACGTTTTCATGGTTCTGAGCACCTTATTTTTATACGAACATTTTATTACTGGAGATAAGGAAGCTATCTTTCAGGTGCTCCAAAAGTATTTCATTCCAAGTTCCAAGTTTTAACTGCAAACTTCTATTTTTATTAACTTTTTCGATTCCTATGAGAGTACTTTTTTTATTTAACTAATTTATATAAGAAAAAAATGTATGGCTCAGGGGCCTTTTCCTCTTTCCCCACGATCCCTGGCTACGTCTACCATCCCGATGCTCCAGAATTTGTAAGGAATTCTATTTTGCTTAAACATCGAAGTACTCTGACAAATCGACCTCGCTACTTCGACTGAGATAAACAGAAGCATCACAACTTCTGTAGGTACTCAATAACAACTGCATTGGTGTATTGGTGTATATAATTTCACAATTTAAAAAATATGTATGTAAAAGAATTCTTCAAGCTAAGATTAAGATTTATTTATTTGGATCTTTGATAGAAAAAATACCAATAAACTCACTTTTTACATTTCACCATCTTGAAAAAAGAAAAATCTAAAAACACCGAAAAAAGCCTTCATTTAAGCAAATAAATATCCATCTTGTGCTGTCATCTCTCGGTAACAGATAAAAACATTTATAGATAATTATTTCATACAGTTTTCATGTTATAAAGAAGAAGAAAATTATACAAATTTATTAAAATTCGAAGCGTCCCAAAAATGGGACGCTAGGCATAAATGTTTTAATGTATAATGAATGCATGCTAATTTGTTTTTCATTGATTTCCAGTAGTATGTCAGTGGCAGCCCTGAAAGCTCATATACTTTTAGTATCCGCCCACGCAAACGATGGAGGCAACATACGATGTTCGAGTATGTATGATCTTGCCTGCTGGAAATTTTGCTTTCACCAGAGGAAATCGTCAATTGAAGACTATACTATAGGAGACTTATGGAGAGTATATTCTTTCCTGCAGCACAATTAGATGACGGTTTGAGATGTTTAAGAAAGAGAAACGCATCATCAAAGGAAGACGAACACGGAGTTCCTGTAACTGAGCTTACAGAAGTCAACATACCGTCGCTATTATTGGTAGAAGATCGTTAGATATCAGAACTGTTAAAAACATTACTGTTATAATGGCGATCCACCCACACATTTTAACAAAAAAAGGGTTACATGAATATGAGATGAATCCTCTAAAGTCATAATACGCTTCGACTGACGATTTCTTCAGGCGAAAGCAAAATTTTTATCAGGCAAGTACATTCTTGCCCATTGCATGTTGCCTCCATCGTTCCTGTGGGCAGATACTGAAAGTATCTGAACTTCCATAGCTGCCACTGATGAAGTACTGGAAATAAATGAATAAAAAAATTTTGATCATTCTTTATGAACTGCCTCGGAAAATCATGGTTTAGTATGGAAATTTTGGAATTTTTAATGTATTTTTTAAAAAGTATATTTTATCATTATCCGGGGTACGACGAATGCTTTATCAAAGAATTTTTTTCATTGAATGGTTACTTATCGTCATTGAAAATATATTATCGCACTTCAACAATAAATGAATTTTCATATCCTACTTTTTTCATTAAAAAAATATGAAAACACTAAAAAGAAAATAGAGAAACTATTAAGACGACGAAAAAATTTCAAATGCATTTTAAAGTTATGCACAAATATGTTCACCCCCTGCAGCATTTCTGTCGCTCAATCGTATTTTTATCAACTTATTTCAAAATTTAAAACGTCTTTTCCTTATTAACGGAAACAACAGTGGAAATTGAAGCTGTTACCAAGGAAAAGTAGAAAGTAAAAAAGCTTTTTAGCCTGAAGCCAGCTTTTCTGTAATCTTGTTCTTCTAGCGACTTCGACGAAATATGAAGAAGAGAGAATTTCCAAGCACTGTATCAAGATAAAATGCCTTTTTTACGTCACTGTAACAGAATTCTGTATTTTCTATAACCTTGCAATGCTGTTTTAAAATTATAAATAGATAGAGATTTCGAAAATTTTCATTTGAATATGAAACGTTTTGTTACAATTTTGACATTTAACCCTTTTTTTATTTTGTAAAATTAAATGCAAATTTTTAAATAATAATTATAAAAAACAGCCTTGTTTACCTTTGAAAACTATTAATATATTCGAAATTTGAAATAGTAAGTTTCTCTGATGTTGTTTTAAAAATAACTCAATTATTTTTATGTACTTTTATGCTATCCGAGCGCAAATTTCGCCTACAAAATTTTTGTTTCTCGCCAGTAGCAATTTTTATTTTTCGTGCGTGTAAATTAGAAACAACGCATTAATGTTAAAATAGTCGTGATCTATGGTAGTATTATTTCATATTATTATTTATTTATTTCATTTTAAATTCGTTTTATTTTATTTTATTTACTTTATTTATTTTATTTTATTTTTTGTCTGTTTTAAATAAAAAAGAGTGAAAAGTATGTATTATATATACACTGCTCCAAACAATTAGGTGAAGTCATGGTTTAAACAAAATTACACAAATATTTACGCCGATAAGTGACGTAACATAAAACATCCACCATTTAAAGCGTAGTAGAAAACAGATAAAGAAAACTTCACATGCAAATTAAAGTTTATGACGTCTAAAATTAGAAAAAGAGATAAGTGCAGAAATCGGGATTTTACAGAAACGTCTGTTTCACTCTCTCAATTGTAAAATTCAATTGCTCAGCTAGTGATTTGAGTACAGGTAGCTTGAAAATGTCACAACAATGTGATTTACCGGAATCCATGGCTGGAAGTTTTATCGGGACAGTTGAATCTAGGAAAACACAATGAAGTGTAGTGGACGCTGTTCGAGTCGCAAGAAGTGTCAATGGAAGGCTGTGGAATCGACTCCATGGCACATGGAATGGTACACATTGACAAGCGCAAGGTCGGCATGTATTATCACAGAAACTGATGACCGATATATCCTGTTAAGGGGACCTTATCTGGTGGGAGAAAAAAGTATAATCCCATGTTATCCTATGGGGAAAGATACTTATCCTTCTTGTTCATTCAAATTTGGAAATTCATAATTCCCCCCCCCCCCCACGTAGATAGGAAGGTCCTTCATCCACCCGTAAGTTCCTAATTGTTATATATTTTTACAGTCCAAAGTTATAAACGAGTAAAAGAGTACTTTTTATACTTTTTGGAATTTTTTCCAAGTTTAACACAAATTTTAAAATGTTCGTAATTATCTTTAAAATTTTTTAAGCTTACAGAGAGATAAAGAACATTCATATCTACGTGCTGAAAAAAAACATTGTTCAAATTTCCAAATTTGAATGAACAAGAAGGATACGTATTTTTTTTTTTTTTGCCGTAGGATAACATAGGATTCCACTTTTTCTATTCCCCACTAGATAAGCCCCATAACAGCTCGTCGAGGTTACTCAGAAGCCAATACAGTTCTTCTTGGTCACATGATGAAATGTGTCCAACCAAATAGTAAGAAATGGGCTTCATCAGGGTGGTCTCTATGCACGCAAGCCAATAGTCTGTATTCCGTCGACCTCAAGCAACTCTGCGGCCCATAGAAGGTGGGAATTGAGCATCGAGTTAGGAGGCAACGTTGTTGGAGTCAAATTATGTTTACAGATGAATCCGATGTGCTTTTTCTTGGAAAGAAAGAGGCATTCAAAATAATCCGACATTCGTTCATGAAAGATCACATTACAGACTCGTTACATTACAGTTGCGTTGGTCCTATGGGCTGGAATCAGCATAGGTGGATGTACGGACCTGAATATCATTCAAAATGGCACTTTGACGGTCCGAAATTATACAGACAAGATACTGAAACCTCATGTCGTATTTTTTATTGCAACAATTGGTGATTCATTTTTTTTTCATGCATGATAATGCCAGACCGCAGGCCGCATACAGCTCGTCTTATGGAGAACATTCTTAAAGTTGAAACAATACAGCGTATGGAATAGCCAACATGTTCTCCTGATATCCGATAAAGCATGTGTGGGACACTCTCGGACGATGCATTGCAGCGAGACTGAGGCCTCCTTTTCTTGTCCTGGTCTTATAGATTGCAATTCTTGAGGAGTGGAACAGTACTCCCCGAAAACTTTTCTCTAATGTCATTGAATCCATTGAAACAGGTATGCGATAGTTTTACCTATTCTGAGGGACCACACTTTCATACTTAAATACCTTGCATCATTCCTAAACAGTACTTTTTTTGTCATTTACATGCAACTAAATTGCTGCCCTAAACCATGTTTTCACATTCTACCCATCGTTTCAAAGAATTAAAGCTCTCTTGCAAATTTTTTGCGTCTTTTTTTCTGTATTGCGCATTGATACGCATGTTACTTTCAATTTTATGCCCATTCAAGGCTGTCTAGCCTTTTTCTCTTCACTTTTTTAATTGCTCCTCTAATTTTTTTGAGCAATGTATATACATACATACATACATACATATATATATATATATATATATATATATATATATATATATATATATATATATATAACCATTAATTAAACATTACCGACCATCATCAAAAACCGCAATATTGTGAATGAAATGACAATAAAAATGGATACCAGAAACCTATAATATAGAACTGTATGTATAAAATAAAGTGCCTTATACTTAATTACAAGAAATTAATATGGAAGAAAAAAGAAGAATATGGATACCGAAAAAAAAATTGAAAAACTTATATATTGAATTACGTTTTCAAGAGTACAGAATTCAATGATATAAGCAAATCGGTTGTTTTCTGTGAGAAAAAAAGCTAAAATCTGTAAAAAAAATTTTCTCCTGTACTCAAACAACCAATATGACCAAGAGAATAGTTTCAAGATGAAAACAGAACAATATCAAATGTCATGAAATGGAAAAAACAATACAACCCTTTAAATATTAAATTTATAGCATAAAAAATAGAAAAATTACACAACATACCGACAAAAATCGCAGTTGATTTTCAAGCTATCCTCGCGCACATGGTATCCAGAAGCACGATAAGATTAAGGTGAATTAAACAGCTACGTTAACACAGAAATTAAAACCTATGGATTCAGTTAATTCATTTTGAAATACCGTGATAAATTCAATTAATATATTATAAATAGAAAATAATTACATTATTTAAAATACCTAAAAACACTTTTAAATGGTTTAATTTCTATTTTACAATATTGCCAATATTCAGCGTTCAATACCACCTGGTGTAAAAAATTAAAATTATTACTCTAAGAAGCATTAAAAGACAAAATTGTATATATATATATATATATATATATATATAAACATAAAGTATAGTAATCATCAACAAAAAAAAAATAAATTCATGTGAAATGCGCCAAACAGCTGCAGTAAAACACATAATGCAGTAAAACACATGGTTTATATATATATATATTGATCATTTGCTATTTTTGGCATATTTTTTCTGTTTCTAGTATGTACGATAGCTCAAGTATTGCATTTTTTTTAGCTTGTAATGGCTCATGCAATAATGAAATTGTACATGTTTTTTGCGGAATTTAAACTAATTTGGGCATGAGGATTCTGCCTTGGTTCCACAAACATTTCATTTCTTGCAATATTTTCCAATATTTCTATGATATTAAGTGTTTTACTGCTTTGTCAATTCTTTATCTCGCTTGTAACTATAATATATATATATATATATATATATATATATATATATATATATATATATATTTATAATGGACAGAACTTCATTTTTTATTTTCCATTTACATTTGTACTCGTAAGTGATATTTTGTATTGTTTTATAATGGCTTTATATGCAATACATGTATTTTAAATGTACAGTCGTGGAAAAAAAAAAGTAAACACCCCCTACTAACTCTTCAACAAATTATCGTAGACGGAAGTTACTGGTACCGAACGATTTGAAATAAAGTCTGCTTTTAAATGACGTATATAAAATTTGCTTAGGGGGTCATCTACATATTAAAACGAACCCAAAACTCATTTTTTTTCAATGGCAATACCCAATTTTAACGAGATATTTCAAATCTTCGGTTCAAAATATGCCTAGACACCAAATTTCAAGTCATTTGAATGATAAGTTTTTGAATTATAAACATTCAAAATTTAGTGCTTCTAATGTTAAATTACATTTTCATATTTTTATTTATATGTTCTGAAATTATGCTCCTAATGTGCTAATTTTTTGTTTAGAAATAAAACTAATGTGCCCAAACATAAATACGCTGAATTTGCAGTTTTTATAATTTTATGATATGAATTATGAATTACGAAATTAATATTCGAAAAAATTATGAATTGCAACCTACATTTTTTTTGATGGATTTAGATTTATTAAGTCCTGCTTTATGAAAATCCCAATTTTCACATTTTTCTTCCAAGTAGTTTTCAAATTATGCTTAAAAAACGGCAAAATGATGGTTTAAGGGGCCGTCTATGATTGAAGTGAATAGATAATTTGAAATTTCTTCTGATGCCTTGTTATCTAACAGATTTCATTGACTGCTTAAGGTGCCTTGATCAAGAAGGCGACTCTCTCGGTTAGCAATCGAGAACCCAACTTCAATTTGGATACAGCCCTTAAAATACGCTCGTTTTAAAATAATTAATTTCTCGGAAACTTATGATACGAATTGCATAAAAATTTGTTTTTAGGCTATTTGAAGTGTGTAGAGTTCATTTATGCTGTCAGAATTGGGTATTACTATTGAAAAAAATGAAGTTATGGTTCGTTTTAATATGTAGATGGCCCCCTAAGCAAATTTTATATACATCATTTAAAAGTAGACTTTATTTAAAATCGTTCGGTACCAGTACCTTTCTTCTACGATAATTTGTTGCGGAGTTAGTAGGGAGTGTTTACTTTTTTTTTTCCACGACTGTACATGTTTTAAATTTAGGTTACCTTAAACGAAATAATTTAAAGTTTATATTTTAAATTAAATGAATGCAATGCTAAGTACGGTGATGGGAACAATCATTGGCGGTTTATCATTTGTACTGGTTTATCCTAAAAGTATCAAATTTGATAATTGGGTTTTTGTAATATATCGCCAAATAAAAAAGAAAAATATCAAGCTCTAATTTTTAGCACATAAATAAAACATATTTTCTGTATCAGTCATTTTATAGAATGAAGGTTTTTGGTACTGAAAAGTGAGGAAAATCACAAGGCGAAAGGAGCCGCGTCCATCTGAAGATTCACGAAAGGCGCGGAAATATGACTTCAAGGTTTTCCTACAATTTTAATCTTTATCGGAAGTGGGTATCTTACGCCTCAGTACCTCACTCTCACAGTCAGAGAACTACGCCACTGATTTTTGTGTCATTCTGCGCCATCGATAAAGTATTTTTAAAGTATTAGTAGCAACGAATAGTTCACAGGAGTGAGGAGTCACTCTTCAAAATACTGACAACGCCCGATTTTGGTTCCCAGCTGAACACTTCGCTGTCGGATGAGAACTGATGGTCTACAGCATGGTTTGCCGTTGATCCCATTTGCGTTTTATAATGGCATGAGAACATTTGCATCATACTAGAAGAGTTATAAAATATTTCTAATTGCAGTTGGATTAAGGGTCACACTTTAGACCGGGAGGTGGGTGTACAAACCATCACCTCATCGAGTTCACGGCTGAGATTCCGGGATTAGTTAAAACTAGATTCGAATATTAAAATGAAACTAGTCTGCCAAGTCATATCTTGGTGGAAAGCACCTTCAAACCCGATTTTAATGGTTGACTGGCAAGTTTACCATTGTGTTTTTCTGCTCCGGGGAATCCATGTTTTCATACCTTTAAATGCAAGGAAACATAATCATAAACTTACCAAACAACCGCTAAAATCGAGTTTACAGGTAATTTCCACCAAGATATGACTTCGCAGACCAGCTGCATTTTAATATACTAATCGAGTCATGTCTAATCCTGTAATTTCAGCTGTCAACTCAATGAGGTGACGGTCTGTGCAGCCCCCCCCCCCCGGTCGTCTATTAGGAAATCCGAAGAAAAACAGTTGATAGTTGTTAACTGTTGCCGGTGTGTGGCCCTCGGCATAATACCAACAGAAACAAAGCGTTCTTTGTAGTAATTCTCCAACGTATTGACAACAACCGATTCACTTTTTCAGAGTTGTGATGGGAACCAGTTCTGTATAGCATCGTATGGCATTAACGCATAGAATGTATGTGAATTTCTCACTTGAAAATTCGAGAAATATATCTTATCATTTTCCATTTTTTCTTTTTAAAAGATCTATTTTTTCGCTGCTTTCTGTCGCTCGAAAATATCATGCCATTTATGGCAAACCAATGATATGAAAATGTATTTCGTCGTACCACAATCACGATAAGACGCTATTGTTGTATTATCGAAAAGAATGTATTGTCGATACATTTCTATATGCTTTTCATCTCAAATGAAAATTAAACTCATCATTAAACTCTTTTTTGCACCAATTTAAGAGAGTTGATAAGCTTTAATTGAATAAACAGCATAGAAAATTCCTTAGACGTCATAATCACTTTCACTATGTTTTTTTAAAAGTTTTTTTTTTTTAATAGCTTTCTAAAAATTATAATACGTGCACCGTCATTTTAATTATAATTTTTAGATTATAAATAAGTAAAATAAAATTTTTTAGAATATTTCATTTATAATATAAATGTGTTTCTTTCCAATTTCTATTTAATATTTACTTTATAATTTTATATGGAGTTTTGTGATTAAACATATAACTGTTATTTAAGTGTCTTCAACGTATTTTTAGAAAAATCATGTTACGACACATTCTTTTCGCATGTTCAAAATAACAACATTACTTACTTGATTAACTTTGGCATAGCTAAAAACATTCTTGTGCAAAGAAGTTACCCGATTGCTTTTCGCGCCAGAATAAAAATAAAGTGTTTCAAGCATTCTGGTATATTTGCGAAAACTCTGATTTTCTGCTACGCTCTGGCATGTAATTAAAAAGTTTTCTGCTAATAGCGTCAGAATTCTCCTTCAATATTCTAAATTAATATCGGTGTTTTTATGCAACTTGAAATTATTACTTGGGATTACTTAAGGAAAATTATTGAGGCCATTCGAGAAGACTGTTAAACTTTGAAAGGAAGTTAGATAAAATTTAACACACGCTAAAAATACGTTAATTAATAACAAGATTATAATATCCAGTGAAAATTTGTGGAGCACTCACAAGAAAGTGATATGTTAGTTAAAAATTTTATCGCAATGTGTTCAGTAAGAAAACGCACTTTTGTCTCGATATTGGTCTATGATGATAAAATAATTAATTTATCCGATACAATTATCTTCAAATTTAAACAAAAATTTTAGCAACTTTTTTTTATTTATATTAAAACAGGATTAAAATAATACAAAGTATGTTTAACCAATCAATAACACCTGAAAATTATTTAGTATTCAATAACCGTATTATCAAGTTTATACATGATAACATGTTTAAACATACATTTTTTCAATAAAAAAAATATTTAACAAAAGAAAATATAAATTTAATATGAGACAATGATTTTTTTTATGCCAATGTTCCAATTTATTGATTCAAAGGGTGTAGAAATATAAAACAGAATAATTTTATTCGCTAATTCTTATATGGACCCTTTTTTTAAATGAATGCATGCGGAATGAACATTCAGTAGTAATAAAAACATTTTTATTTTCACATTAAAGTTGATTGCAAGTTTTCTGGTGCAGTTTCTAACATACATACCGAACTGGTGCAGCATTTATTTTTTTTTTATCATATTTTTTTAATGAAAATCAAAATTTTTGTTTTAAAACCTCTTTATTTATATGACATATGACGATCTAATCTTTTGTGAGTAGCAAGCCTTTAGTGCAATCTAATTAAAGATTGATCTCAATAACATTATATTGATTTGCTCTTTGTACGCCTTCTGATATAATTTGAATCATTTATTTATTTAAAATTATTTTTGATTTATTTAGACAGTTAAATCATATTACATTCAGTAAAGCCTTCATTCAGTCATTCAGTAAAGCCTTTTTGCTTGTTCATCATAAAAAGTTAAACTTTATAACGTGTGGAATATAAAATAAATTTAAGTTTAATAGATAAAAATTTATTGCAGAAGAAATGAGAGATGACCTAATGCTTGTTTATTATTATTAACATCTGAGAACAAGATTAGTAAAGGTAGAAGCATAAGTTATTTTACTTTGAGAAGAATCCCATTAAGAGTCATTCCATTATCACATAAAGGGATAACAGAGTTCTCTCCAGAACTCCTTTAATGCCAAGAAAATTTCATAATTTCGCAATTTTTATCAGTCTGACATTCAACAAAACGTACAATTTTGTTTCACGTCGCACAGAATGGCAATCATTTTTAAAATGCCTATTACGAGCATTCATTCAATGAATTGAATAATTCCAGCTTATCCGTAAATATCACATTCTATACCAATAGCATGATTTCTGCTTCTTTTGTCATTCAAATGGCGCTTTAGACTTCTAGCTACCAACGAAAATGTGATGTCTGGTAGAGTGCAAGTAAAAGTGACGAATTTGTGAATCGATCTTCTGTGTAAAGTGAATTGGCGAACCAGTTCAACCATGCATTTTATTGGGATGAAAACATAAAATTTGAAAGGATTCCATTTGACTTAAAACCTGTCAGACAGAAAATAATCCAGACATGTATAACTGTGAGATAACACATTTGTTGTACATTTTTCTAAGAATGTAGGACGATATTATATGACAAATATATTTATGAAATTCGCTCATATGTGTTTCCACTTAAATGTAAGCTTAAATTTTAAAAATATTTCAAATCTTAATTTTGAAAATATTCAGGTTTAAAAATAAAAAGGGGTGAAATAATCCCTGCATAAAACAATAAAACTGTTTGATAATTTCAAATAAGTAATGATTGCTTGTTCAATAAAAATTAAAAAACGAAATATTTCTTTAAAAAAATTTGCATACACGAGTTAGTTATATAGTTTTCATTTTCTTTGGTTAGGTGCATCCACCGAATTCACCATAAGTCTGCTCTGATCATCCAAATACAACTAAATGTTACCAAATAGTAAATCCAAAATTACATTAGGATAACTATAACGAACGTCGAGACAAACCGTAGTATATTTAAAATTCCTTCTATTTCTTTGGTTAAAGTCCAAAATTCTTTGAGTGCGGCTCTGAAATTGCCCAAGATTCTTTTAAGGTACACTGTAAGAAAAAACGGTGGAAAAAACAGCAGAATATGCCGTTAATAGTTCTTTTTTTGTGCGAAAATCGAATTTTACAGTCCTGCTGTAATTTTCAGACGAAGTTGTTGAAGCGCCATCTGCCGATCGCAACTCTTATGCCTATCCCGTGATGCCATTTGCCGCCATGTTTATGATTTTCATCGTTGCCTTCCTGCTATAGTGTTATCGCTTTTTGTTACTTTGTTTTTCTTAATAATTGATAAAGATATTCCCGTTTTAAGTGAATGAAGCAGTCTTGGGCTAAAGGTAAGTTTTATCTTTATATTTACTCATTTCTTTGCTTAATAACATTGTATTTCTCTTTATTGTGTTATAAATACCTAAATCACATTTTTCAGTCACGTGTATAATGTAGTTGTTAACTTTTCATGGAAGTTCACTTATAAATGTTATAAACTGCTTCAAGTATGTCATATTAAGTTTCTCTGATTTTTATTAAAAATAAATATTGTAACGAAACTACCATTCTGTGCTTGCCGGAGCCTACTGATTGATCAAGGCTAAGCGCAATAAATATAGCAAATCTGGAATTCTCCTCTGTGTGAATCCGTGGCCCCGAGGTAAAGCAATTGACTGCTGATGAGTAGGTGATGAGGTCGATCTCCGTTGGAGGCAAGTTTACTAAAATTCGTGTTGTTTTTTAAAACACAAGGTTTTGCGTTATACAGGGTGTCCGGTCTCAACGGTGTCCAATGGCTAATTCCCAAACCGTTAGTCATAGACATATAGTTCCAATTACAAAAATGTTTAAAATCAGATAAAGAAATATTTTAAAAGCGATTTGGGTCAATAAAAACATTCCTTAAAAAATTACGAAATTTAAATTTTTATACGGTCCCCCGGTCCTAGAAGTTACACTTAGTGAAAATTTCCTTTTACACTGACAAGTAATACACAAAAAGTTCATTATTCTACGATTAAAATTGGCCGAATAATAGCTATTTAAAGTTGGAGCATATTTTTTGCTGCAAATTGGGGGTCATTCACAAATTTAGTCGAAATATAATTTCGTCAGATATATTAAAAAATGGTTGAGAGTAAAATTAACATTGCAATATAAATTTGAAATCTTTAATCATTCTGACATATTAATGCAAAATATACAATTTGTACTAAACATTTAAGAAGAAAGAAAAAAAACAGAATTTTTGTTAAATAAAATGATGCTAAATTAACAGCCTCAATTCTTTACAAAATGATACGTATTTTAAAATATTATTAGATTACACTAGCCTGCAAAAGTTGGGTTATATCATGTTTTTTAGCTTTTGATAATTGATTCTCATGTATTCTGTACCGCTGAATCTGAAATTGACCTTCATTTTTAACCCTCACATCAGGATTTTTCGCAAATTTCAAAGTTAAAAAGTTCAAAGTTAAAATTCAATCTCCTCCCTCATCTCATCGGACCACTCAGTTATTTATCTGTAAGAATCCCAGGATAAGCAAAAGTATCGAATAAATTATTGAATAAAATAAAATAAAATAAAACAAAAAAGTTTTGCATATGTTTTATAGTATGAGATTTTCGCTATATTTTAAATTACACATTTACGATTTGCAAAAAAATTCTAACCTGATGGTTAAAAATGAAGGTCACTTCCAGATTTAGAGCTAAAAAGTACGAAAAAATCAATTATCAAAAGTCAAAAAACGCAGCCATCTGCTCTATAGTATCCGATTTTTGTTATTCTTTAACTTTGACAGTTTATGATTTAAGAAATATCCTGACATGATCGTTGAAAATTAATGTAATTTTCGGATTCAGTGCTAAAAGATACATAAAAGTTAAAAAATCCAACAATCGCAGTCTTGTATATCTAATCTAAACCTTTTTCTTAAACTTCAGGGTCTTAAACTTTCAGGTAAAAGAAAACGACAGACGGCGAAACAAAATGAGTATAATAGTCAAAAATGTATGATTCAAAAAACTTAAAACGACTATTCTTTTTTCTTTTCTTTTTGTAGGTAAAACAGTGTTTGATTCTGGATATTTTATGCTTCTCATTGATAGTGCAATTGTGAATGATGATATCAAGAATTCTTTGGGTGCTTTTTGATGTTTATGGCAGCTTATACATTTAATATAAAGTATCCTGAGAGTATTGCTGCAACAATAGAATTTATGCAAAGCTAATTTTCTTTAATATATTAAAGTAACATTTTTAAAAACAATATACAGTAATCTCTCACATCACCACATTTATACATTTCTCTCAGTTATATGTTGATTTTAGAATGTTTTGTGTATAGATATGTAATGTTATTCCAATTTAAGTGTCTCATTTGTCGGTTTTTGGTTAATACCTTGCACTGATACATTAAGGAGATATTATTGTATGTTAGAGATTCTGAAAATCAGTAAGATGATTAAGCAGATATTAAATTATCCTTTCTAATTATTTTATTAGAGGTGATTGTATTCAGGTTATATACTGGAAATCTTTTTTTCTTTTTCTTTTTTTTTTTTTTTTTTTTTTTACTATTTTATTTCAGGATTGTATATATATATTCTTTGAACATGCATTTATGGGTACTGAGTTTTTAAAATTGAATTCTATCCCTTAAAAAATTAAAGAATGCCAATGTTATTAAAAGGTTTATAACTTTAATTTTCTTTCCTGTCTGTCCGTTTTTAACAATTAAATATTTATAAAGATGTTTTTGTAATAAGTAAAGTGAAATCTGACTAAGATATTGCCTATGGCGGAAAAATTTCTGAGTCCCAAATTCTTAAATATCACTAAAGTATCTCTGTTTAAGAAGGAAATCTGTCTAAGGCTAAATTTTATTTTGGTCCCAAATGATTCTAGTTTAGACAGTATCACTGTACGTTTCAATTTTTTAAAATTGTTTTCAAAACATCTGTTTTGACTATGTTCTTTTAGTTGTGTATATTTTACTTTAACTGTACTAAAAATGTGCTATATCTACATATCATGCTAATTTTAAAGTCGAAGCTAGTCTGTTTTTATTACAAACATACTTTTAAAGGTGTTTTATAAGAAAAAAATAGTTTTGCGTTACATATACAAAGAATTTATTAATAAAAATTATCAAGTCAAAAATAGGGCTATACTTCTAAGAATTTTTTTTTAATAATACAATGAAGTGTTTTAAAATACTTTGAAATTTTTGACTCAATCTAGTTGTTGCAATTAGTGTATCAATCATTTTGCTCAAGTTTAAAATATTTATATACGTTGAACTATTTTTAGCAAGCTCCAGTGTACTTAATATCAGGACTTTGTGTGTTCGTCAGATTTATTTATTTCCATATTCAGTATTCTCAAACTGTGAATAATAATTTGAATACAGAAACACAATTAAATTTCTTCGTGTTCTGAATTTTAGCTTTATTCTAAGAGTTGCATTTTCTTAGTTAAAATTCTTTATATTCCCATGTTCTGATTTCCCTGTATGTAATTTATAAATTCCAATTTCATTTTGATGTTGATTTTTTTTCCTTTTTAACTAAATTAAATTTGAAAAATTTCAACATGGGATGAACTAACCAAATCAGTTTGAACTGACTTGAATTTAGAAATTTGTATTAAACTGAAATAAACTATTTCGATAATACTTATAAACTGACAAATTTTTGCTTTTATAATTGAGATAATTTATTTTTTAATCTTATTTTTTACTTACATTTCGATGTAAAACTAGATTTGAATGGATATGGAGTGTGCTTAGAGTTTGGCTTGATCATTTTTGTTTAATATATTTCGCACTCAGTTATTCATTTTAAACTCATAAAATAAAATAAAAAAGTTTCAATGGAAGCAGAAATAGTACAATCTGTTGCACTAAAGCACAAAGGTAATTGTCCATTTTTTCTTTCACTTCTCCTAGTATCAGTGCTCATAGGTTAAAACAAATATGCACCTACTGATTTATAATACAGTTCCAAACTTTGTTTATGTTCTCCTAAAAACTTAAAAGTGAACATATACCTATTACCTCAGTTCTCCAATGTATCAAATTGTTTATTTCTATTAAAGTAATTAAATAAAAGGTACTTAAAAAGTTGGAGGCCCTGTTGTATGAAATGTAATTTTGTAAGTCAGATGCAAAATCTTAATTTTATATGTTAATTTTTTTTTCTTTTGTTTTCAGATGCATGTTGAATATGAACCCAAATAGAAGAAATAAACAGATAAAAATTAAGGATGGAATATTTCCACGTGTTCTTTCCCTGTTTAAATAATATGTATGTTTTTGAGTAGTAATTTATCGTTAATGTGTTATTGATAATTGTTTTGCATTAAAATTTTTCTTCACTGAAATTGCAATTATCATTTCTTCCTAATGGCATTATCTAAAAAAAAAAAAACAGGCCTAATTTTCAGCAAAATCGTGGATATCTGCTTTATTTACTAAATTATATTTAATGTGAAAAATGGTAATTTTAAATGTGTCTAAACGTAATGAATGACTATTGTTGACAAGGAAAAATGAACACTTAAAGTGCTAATCATAAAAGCTGTTTTATATATTTAAATGATATTTTAATTTAATTTCATAGGAAAATACATGTTATAACAAACAATGTACATAATGTTTGACATCCAAGTTTTGTGTTCTTTTAGATGTTAAAGCACAAACTTCATAAATTCTCTTCCCTTTATTGTTCTCATTTTAATTCACATGTATTTAAAATTTTACAAATTGAACTAAAAAATGTCATTATTCAGTTTTCTAAATACTTTATAAAATTTAAGATCATGTTAAAATTTGAAAATGTGCTTATCAATTAAAATTCATGATTATAAATTCAATTTTTCAGTGACTAGTGAATGCAAGATATTTATATATTATATTTGATAAATTACTTTTGTTATTACAGTATACTCTCGATATTTCAAAGTGGAAGGGACGCTAAAAACATTTCGAAATAGCGAATTTTCAAGATAATGCAGCCATTTAGAGGAATGGATAATATCAAAGGAGAAAATATTTTTTCCACATATTGAGGTTTTTGAGATATCGAGAGTACACTGCATTTTTAATATTAATTTGTACGCTTGCAAATTTAAATGGATTTTAAATAATTTACTTGTAGCATTTCAAAGTAACTAGTGTTTAGAATAGGATGCAACTCAACTTTTTTAGGATTCCTTAAGTATTTTTAAGTAATGTGCAAGTGGTTAGAAAAATAATAAAAATTTAAATTGATGAAATCAAAAGGGAAACAAATATTTCATGTTTTATTATTTAATGTGCAATAATCAAACAAAGTACATGAATTTAATAAGTAGTGTCTGAAACTGATAAAAACCCAAACCAGAGTTGATGTAGCTATGCCAAATTTCAGAGTTCATGTTTCAAAAATAAAAAATATTGAATTGTAAGTTCTGAAGCTATTTTAGATTATCTTTTTTATAGATTATCTTTTTTAGCTATTTAGATACAATATATCAAGCTAGAATATCTTAAGAATCGACATTTGCCACAGTTAATATAAGAATTGTTGATTTTTTAAAAATTAGATTTAATTTAAATTGTTTTTTTTTTTTTTTTTTTTTTTTTTTTTTTTTTAATAATTCGAAAATGAAGCATATCACCAACACACAAATCTTTAATGCACATTTTATTTAAAGAAATATTAACTGACAGATATAACAGGTTAAAAATATTTGCAAACTAACAAAGAAAGAATTATATACTACAATATATTCGACAAGAACATTTTATTAAAAATAAGGAAAAAACAACGGACTTGGGTACTTCGTATTAGCAACAGTATTGAATAATGGATTTCATCCTTTTAACTGTTCATTTATTTCTTTAGGATCATTAGTTTTGATGCTTATCAACTCTTAATTTGTTCATTGCAATTTTGAATAAATTTCACCAAACGTTGAAGTTGCACACAGACAGTCAAGGCTGAATAGAGTCTCTGAAGGTGGGTGGGGATTAGCTATTTTGTGGAATTAAGGCAATAGCAATATATTCATGTATTACAGTAACAAAATAAATAAAAAATATTCTGTCCACAAAATTGCTTATTATTTTTCCTTCTTCAGAGATTCAATTCATTCCATTTTATTTTATTTTTTAAGGTTAAAATTAAGGCTCACAAGCTACATTTTACCATGTTTTTATTTATGAACATTTTCCGTTTACAATGTATGTTTTATTTTTAACATTTAAAACAGGGTTGAAGAAAGCATTTTCTGCTGATAAGAGATTAATCTTAAATGCTTTTAATTTAAATGTATTCTTAAAAATAAAGTTTTGAAAGATACTTATTGCATCAATAAAAGGAAATATGTATATATAGATTTGTGGTCTAAATTTTATAAATTTATTATTTTGAAATATGCATTTACGAATTTTATTAACATTTAAAAACTTCATAATTACTTTATGATAAAAAATAAAAAATTCTACTTGTGAAAAAGATTTATTTAAATCTTTTTTTTTTTTTTTACTTTGAAAATGTTTGTTGACTAGCAAGCTTCAAATAATTGTATGTAATTTTTAAAAACAAAATGTTACTTCTTTGGTAAATTGTCTATTGAAGATTTATCTCTTCCCCTTTCCTTTGCTAAAAGACAATAATAAGCAATAGAAATGCAGTGAAACGCCTATCATAATCACAACATTGCTGTAACACTAGTCAAAAGTGCATTAAAATAAAGATTAATTTTAACTGCAAAACAAAATTGCGACTCAGGTGTAAAAAAAGAGGCTAAAATGCATTAAAATATACAGTTGTTCTGTAAAATCAAATTAAGATTCAGCTGTAAAAAAAATGGCTAAAAATTCATCAAAATTTACGGTTGTGCTGCAAAATTAAAATACATCACAGCTGTAAAAATAACGACTAAAATGCCTTAAAAATTACGACAATACTGTAAAATGAAATTGCGACACTGCTGTAAAAATAACAGCAAAATCTGCAGTAAAATTTACGGTTGCGCTGTAAAATTAAAATAACGTCATTGCTGTAAAATAACAGCATAATATGCTGGCACCCAAATTGCCAGTACTTTTTGCTGTAAAATTTACGACAATACTGTAAAATCAAATTACGACACTGCTGTAAAAATAACAGCTAAAATTGCAGTAAAATTTACGCCTGCACTGTCAAATTAAAATAACGTCATTGCTGTAAAATAACAGCATAATATGCTGGCACCCAAATTTGCCAGCACTTTTTGGTGTAAAATTACAGGACTTTTTCTTACAGTGTAGTACGTACATATTTTAACCCCAGTTCCCATTTTGAATTAATAGCATCAAAAGCCAAATAAATAACCAATACGTCGTCGCCAGATTTACATACCATGCCATGTAATTTCTTCAATTCAGTATTTGTACCTACAAAGCTTGTTTCGTTATCTGTCCTGATAGTTTAGCTTTTCACCCTTCTTTCAATCAATCTTTTAAGGATAGAAATGAAGTACAATTCGATAAATTAGTGGCCCATACACCAGCGATGGCCCGTTTAATATTCAGAGGGCGCTAGAAGTAAAACTCTTAACTCACTTATGCCTAGCGTCCCATTTTTGGGACGTTTTGAATTTTAACAAATTTTTATAATTTTCTTCTTCTGTACAACATAAAAATTATATGAAGTAATTGTCTATAAATTACTTTATCTATTACCGAGAGATGACAGCATAATATGGATATTTATTTGCTTAAATGAAGGCCTTATATGGTGTTTATTGGTTTTTCATTTTTCAAGATAGCGAAATGTAAAAAGTAAGTTTATTTGTATTTTTCGTATCAAGTATCCAAACAAATAACTCATAATCTTAGCTTTTAGACTTCTTTCAAAATCATATTTTTTTAAATTGCGAAATTATATGTTCAAACCCATTTTTTATGCATGTTTGTAATGTACAAAATATAGGATGCTAGACGCAAATGGGTAAATATTTCTATTAATCAGTTAGGGGACAGTTATTTACGTAAAGTCCTTTCAAGATGATTTTGAAATAAATTATTCTCTAACCTCAAATACGATTATTTTTAATGTATTTTTAATAATACTTATAATGTTATTAGTCTCTGTAAAGAAATAAATATATTTTTTTAATAGTTCATAAAAATACCAATTATAGTATATAATATAAATTTAAAAGCTTAATTTATATAAATTTAGACAAAACATATAATTATGCATTTTCCACATATAGATATTCCCATATTTGGTACGTTTATATTTTATCAAATAAATACAAAAATATTTTAGCGTAGTTTTTTTTAGTATTTTTCTAGTTCATTTTGCAACATTTTAAAGTGATTTTACCAAGAAATTTCCGAAAACAAAAATTCAGACATAAATGGGTTAACATTCGAACTCAGCGCCAATCACGTGTAATGAAATGGCCCTTCGACTGTCCTATGATGCCTTAGTTTTAACAAATCATCGCATGTTTGGTGAGTGGCTGCTCGTTTTGTCAAAGGTTGTCTCTTTCTTTTCTTTCAGTAGTAACTCACTAGTAAGAGTTTTAATGATCAAAGTTGTGCTTTGTGCAAAAGATTCAAGAAAAATAATCAAAGAAAGGTGAGTTGTAATGACTTCCATACAGTATAACGAACATGTAACCATATTGGTATTACCAAAATAAGCTTTATTAAGCCAGGTGAGTCATTACTGGTTCCTTTTTTATCATTACAGCACTGATGGCCGCAGTTACATTTAATAATTTATTGCTATGTGTTGTTATTAAATAAGGTAACGTTGTTGAGTTCATCTATTACTTTCGTACATATGAACCAAATTATATGAGTACAAATTTATATTAGCCTATTCCTCTTGTTTTTGTTCACATTAGACCAGGGCGCGAAATTCCCGCTCGCCAGCTCGCCAATGGCGAGCAAATATTTAAGTTATCCATTTTACTGCAGAATTTATGAAGTTAGATTTAGTGGAAAAATTAAAAAGTGTGCATATATCAGCATTCTGGTTGATGGTACTACAGATAGATCAGATGTTGAACATGCAAATGTGTATGTTCCATACGTGGATGCAAAAGATAATCGTATCAAAGAGGACATTTTAGGAGGAATGGAGCTGCCAAATTCTACTACATCCAGTTATTTTCACAGCTGTAACTGATTTTATAGATAAGAATATAGGTTTAAATGAATATAGGATCAGGTGTTATATTGTAGGCTTGTATACTGATGGTGCTCCAATTATGGTTGGATACGCATAAGGACTGGCTATGAAAAAGAAATGTATTTGGGCTAAATTGATAAACATTCACTGCCTTGCACATCATTTGCAGTTGGCTGATTTCGATGCATGTAGTGAAGTTGAATATCTGAATGTATTTGATTTAGTGGTTAGGAGCATTTTTAAATTTTTTCATGTTTCGGCTAAAAGATCTCATATTTCAAAAGAAACAGGAGAAATTCTAGGAGAAAAAAGTCTTAAACAGAGTGATATTGACACTATTAGATGATTATTCATCAAAGAAAGTGCTATGGAAGCTCTTTTGCAAGCAATCTTGAACAGAGGAACCACGGAAAAGACAATGATAGTGCTAAAGCGAAGGGTTTACTTTTTTGGAAGGTTTATCAATTTCTTTAAATTCTGTACTTCCTCTTGGAGTTCCACAGGAAATTGAACCCTTTAAGTGTGGCATAAAAAACAAGGACCTTGTCATTTCATTTGGAAATAAAAATTGAACATTGCATCTCAGTCTAGGAGTCAAATCAGTCATCAAATCCAGTGCTACACCAAACAAACAGAAGTTTTTGGACCAAGTATACATCTCAGGGATAATCAAGGTTGTACGGCTGGAAAATATTAAAAATGGAGAGCGAGAGTTTCAGACTTTAAGAGGGAGAATTATTAAACATTAAAGATATGCATTAGAGAATGACTGCAATCTATGTCAATAGATGTGTTAACATCTCTGAATGTTTTTGACACTTTAGGTGGGACACCTAAAGAAAAAGTTTTATGGTTAGAACAAATTAAAAAGCTCCTAATGTATTTCAACCCATTTCTCTTTAATGAAAAAGTGGATATTGCTTTGGCAGAGTGGGCAGAATTCAAGTTTATGTTCCTTTCACTAACACTGAAAGATATGCTGGAGAAGTTTTACAGAGAAAGTATTCAGCAAGATTCCCTCCAGATTCTAACAATTTGTGCTGTTCTACGAGTAAGCATAGCTTCGTGTGAGAGGCTTCATCTATCACAACAGACTCAAGACTTCATTCAGGAACTCTCTGAAGTCTGAGACACTGGATGATGCACTCCGAATTTCTATTATTGGATCTACCTTACAGATTTTGTCCCTACAGCTGCGATTGACAAGTGGTTTTTCAGTGCAGAAAGACAGCGCTACACAGACATGAAGTTCTGAAGGTACAAGAACTTTTTCTTTCATGACTTTTTAATAGTGTGCTACAATTTCTCTAACCATTGAAATCTTATGGCAGCCTCAATTTGAGCTAATATTTTTTTTCTTCTTTTGCAGTAAATATGTTTCGATTTTTCAATTTCTGCATTCTTTTATGATTTCGATCACCAGAAAGTTCTTTATACTGCATCTCTTAACAGTTTAAAAATTGTTCATATTTCTCATGAATGTAAAATATTCCTGATTTAACAGACAGCTCCGTCTAATAACGGTCAATTTAAATTCAGTTTGTCATAAATAGTTCATCTTTTGGGCAAGTTTGGTGACTGACGTTGCTGTTTGAATGAATGTAAATAAATGGCGAGCGAAAGTTTTAGTCTGGCGAGCATCATTTGAACTGAAATTTCATGCCCTGCATTAGACTATACTCTCTATACTCACGACATTCTGTTGTAGACAAATTGCATATTTGACTACTTTTTTAGACTAGAGTCTACACCTCGAATACTTAAGTTCAAATCGCAAATAGCGTCTACAGAAATCATTACAAAAAATATATATATAAGCTTTTTCGATTCAATAAAAGGTGGCTCACTTGTATGATGTTTGTTCCAGACTCTTAAGACTGGAGTTTTTATCAAGTCAACGGAAATTTTGAAAAATAAATAAATAAAAGAAAGTCTTTTATTTTTCAATACATTTACTTAAGTTGTAAAAATTGTTTAAAACAATACTAACTTGAATTATTTTTTAAACGTTACGTTGTATCTATTCTAATATTATCCAGCACCGGAGGGCATTACAAAAGGCAGTGGAAACGTCAGCGAAAGAGGCATTCTTAAATAATTTCAAGACATCACTTACTTTCTAAAGAAAGTAAACGTTTTCCAAGCCTTACTGGAACCAAACAGATTCTTAAATGCTGACGAGACAAACTTCAAATTTTTTCTGAGAAATCCAGATTTTTGCTAGAGGCTGGCTTCAAAAATGCTTATGAACTGACCAAGCTGACTCGAAGATTTCCACAACCATCATTTTTCCATTTTTTCACTCTGGAAACTAACTATGAAAGACCTATTTCAAACTAATTCTGGCACAAGTGATTCACAGCGTTCCTCAATCACTGGGCATCAGTAGGAGCAGCAACTGCTGGATGACTGCGTAAAAGCTTTATGGATGGATAGGTAAAGTCACTGCCTCTTTTCTGGTGAAAACTGGTGTTCAACTGAGCATAATTATGTTTCTGGACGGACATAAAACGTACCTTACTCGTGAAACCATTGAACTGTGCAAATCACTACAGATAAGTTTTTATCGTTTTATACCCAGACGCTATCGATCCACATTCTTCACACTATGACGCTGCTGCTTTACTTTCACTGAAAGATAAGTGGAACAATGCTTTTCCCCACTGACGCAAGAACCATCCACAGGAAGCTATAACTAAAGTGGACTTTGCCTCGATCCTAAAGATCATGATCATTCTGCTACAATCAAAACATGATAATGACAATGAAAAAAGGTTTCAGGGCAACAGGACTTTATCCAATCGATGCAAACGCTGTAGGCTACTCAAAATGTAAGTGTCACATAACGAACAATGCGTCAAATAGTATCGCTTGTAATGAGGCTTAGCACGCTGCACTGCCAAATTTATCGATTGACGACTTCCATCAAGTTATCGTTATATATGAAATGAAGAAAGACGTAAATAACCAACAACCATCAAGTGCAGAACTGTAAGTTTTACGCCGTTTGTGTAAACTTCAGGAGAAACAAAAAAGAAAATTATGCCTCAAGTATAGATTATGAAACACTTTTCAAAACTTCCAGAATAATTTAACAAAACTACGCCGTTTAATAAGGTAAAGAAGATACCTAATAGACTGAGAGCCGGTAGCACAGGCAATCATCTCATCGAGTTCACGTCTGAAATTCCAGAATTATGTAAAACTCGATACGCATATTAAAACGCAGTCGGTCTACCAAGTCATATCTTGTTGGAAAACACCTGAAAACCCGATTTTAGCGGTTGACTCCTACTTTTACTATTGCGTTTTCCTGCTCCCAGTCCTCCATGTTTTCATACTTTTGGTGCAGGAAAACACAATTGTAAACCTAATAGTCGACCGCTAAAATCAGGTTTTCGGGTGTTTTCCACCAAGATATGACTTAGAAGACCGACTGCGTTTTAATATGCGTATCGAGTTTTACATAATTCTGGAATTTCAGACGTGAACTCGATGAGATGATTGCCTGTGCTACCGGCTCCCGGTCTATAAGTAAACATTTTAGAAATAAAAGAGAACGTAAAATTTTAGAAGGTACATTTAGAAACTTGATTTAAACAATTACAGCTTATAGCCGGAAAGATACACCTTTTATGCAGCTCTGTATATGATCTGTAAATTTGTACAGATTTTACATCGCAGGGGAGACCGGGGCTATTTGGCTACAGGCGTAAGTAGGCTCATAATTTGTCTACTTATGGATAGATGACGCACCCAGTCACAGAGTATCTTTTTTCTTGCTTTCTACAATCCCAATTGTAGTTTTGTAGCGTTACCCACGTGCAGTGGTCATTTATTACGATTTTTCTTCTTTTTGCATTCATAAGAAATTTTTTGTTGCTTCATTCTTTTCTAATTTCTAATACTTATCTTAATAATTGTGATTTATTTCTTGTAGTTTTCATAGTGTATTAACTTTAACTCTTTCATATATGATTTACTTGGATTTTTTATATGTAGAGCGTTACATCTCCAGTTTCGTGAAGAAATTTGTATGAGAGAAATTTGCTAGTATAACAAATTTGTTATACTAGCGTTGGCTTGGTGCGCCAACTAATCCAGTTACACTGTTTTGTAATATTCTCTGCTAATTTATCCCGTTTGGTAAATTAATTACTCTTTTTTACAAAAAGCATGCGTAATTACCAAAGAAAAACTGAACAGGTTAACACACCGAAGAATATTATAAGAAATGATGTGGAAGTCTACACTGCAAAAAAAAAAAATCTGTAAAGTTACTGAAATTGTTCTAGGAAACTGGGATTCCCAGAACTTTTTATGTAACGGCAACAACAAAAATTCATGTAACAGATACATTTTTGCACCGTAACTCAAAAATCTGTATGGTTACTGAGAATTTTTTAGAAAACTGGGATGTCTAGAACTTTTAATGTAACTGCACTTATCTGTAACCCGGGTTACAGATAAAATTTTAGTAAGATTACTGTAATTTTATTAGATTATTTTGTAAAGCTACAGATTTCTGTAGCTTTACAAAAACTAGTTTTGTAGATTTACATCTTTTTCTGTATAGTGTACAGATAAATATTTAGTAAGCATGCAGATTTCTGTGACCTTGCATCTGTATAATTGGAGATTTCTTTTTTACAGTGTATTAGGCAAACTGTTAAGGCTTTTAATATTCCTTGGAGAAGTCTGGCCCTATATTTCAAAATTATGAAGTGACGAGTGATGATGTTCATAACTCAGCTATGACAGGCTAGAAGCTGAATTTTCAAAAGATTCAGTATTACCTTTTTGGTTTTATCTCCAGCAGTCACTGGAGCTCCTCTTATTTCGGCTTAGGATGTTGGATAATTATGTTCTGAGGATGTTAGACCAATAAAAAAGACAGAATCAAAAAAGAAAATAGATAAAAATAGGCGTAGTTAAAAAACAGCCACATGAATATTGACAGATTCACCAATTCTGGAGGCATTGAAAGTGGAAAAGTAAGCTTTAGAGAAGAAAAGAGATGAAATACAAAAAAGAAGAAAATAAAGGCAACAGAAAAAGCAGGCCAAGGTAAACAAATAATAAGGAAAACTTTGTTTCCACCTATAATAAAAGGGAACTTGTTATTGAAAAAAGCACGAATCTTAACAATATCTCAGATGAGGAGGAAGGTTAATATCTGGTGTGTGTTAGTACTTTAGAAACAGCAAACACCGGTAAAAGTGTAATGCGATACAGTGTTTAAGCACATGTGGCCTTCACAGAGAGAGACCCTTGATTTTACATTTGTGATAACTATAACTCTGATGATGATATCGAGTACGATAGAAGCTACTCAAGGTTAATGTTTTATTCATTATTTTTATGTCTGTATAATTTAGAATTTAAGCACACATTTTTTTTTCTTACTTCAGGCTTTCTCTAAACATAAGCTACAAAAGCTATAACTATAGAGCTCCGGGTATTTCTAGCCAGATGTCTGTGCTTTAAAAGTGTAGTAAAATGTTATTAAAAAACTTAAAGAAAAAAAAATAAAAATCAGTAACTAAAAACTGTGCCTACTAGCCCCGGTCTTCCCTATACTAAAATTTAATTTATATAAAAAAAAACAATCACAGAATTGAAAATTCACCTTCAGCAATTTTTACCCATAGTCGGAAACGTGCTTGATTCATTTGTACAACCCTATATTTTACAAACAGATTGTTACAAACGCCACATATTAACCTGAAATTTAATTCATGGACAAACATGCTTAAAACTACTGGCATCACAGTTCCAGGAATTACTATTCATAGGCGGCCGAGTATCCAGTTCTTTGCATACCCCTCTACATGATTTTATTTATATGCTACACATATCTCTTGGTATACTAGATGTAATTCATAGAGATTCGTAGAGAATTGGCTAGATCAATCTCATTGGTTAGCTGAAATCCTTCAATGACCTCCCAGTAGTGAAAAGAAAGGGAATGGAGATCCGAGAGACTGCGTTTTCTCCTGATATCGCAAAGATGGCGCGAGCTGCAAAAAGTCAAGGTATACAAGAAACAAGAAACCAAAGAAAAAGAAGTAAAACAGAGACGAATAATGGTAAAACTGACAACAAAATAAGCTTAGAAGGAGTACAAAGAAGTCAAAAACGCCAAAAAAGAAAACGAGAAGGCGAGCAAAAGGCCTAGGACCGAAGCCGACAAAAATTGCTCACAAAAAGGATTAACTGGTGTGGTCCATTACTGGTGCAATGTGGACCATCACTGATGTTTCTGGAATTATATGTAAAACAAGTCTTGCGAAAGCATAAAGTTTTATTTTGCTGATTTTCTTTAAAGTATTCTTCCATCCTCTCCAATTATATTCATTAGCGACATGACAAAAAAGCGCACGAGGTAGGATTTATTGGCTAAAAACCGAAACTATGTTCTTAACCTGACTATCACTGGTGCTTTTACCCTACATATAAATGTAAAAATATAGCATGCGAATAAGTTTTATTTAATCACTGTACAAAGTAAATAAATATTTAAATATGAAATCATCAACACTAATTGCTAGATTATACTACTGTACTGGTTTAAGTTCGTTTTCCATACATTGTTATCTTCAAGCTCCGCCAGATGATTGTCTGCATGCCGACTTTCTCTACGAATAATATTCGGATCATGCCACCAAAGATTACATGTTAAAAAGAGTTTAGTATTCAGTCCTGAAGATAGGGTATCAACTGGATTATTTTAAGAGGATGCGTGTTTCCATTCATACGAGTTGTTAAGTTCTTGTATGTTATATGGCAGCAACTCTATTACTTACAAAAGTTTTTAGTAAATGTTTGGGCTTTCTAATCCATGCACGAGATATCTTAGTCCATGCAGAGAGCTGCATTTCTTATCTTGAATTTCAGTGAAGACAGAACTATATGTTTCAATGTGTATAGCAGAAGGGAAGAACACAATTCCAAACGAATTTGAACATTTTTCTTCATTGCTGAGCAGCGAAATGGAATCACTAACATTTTCTATTTCCCAAAATTTTTGCAAGGATTATTTTTTTTGGTTTTTAGTGAACAGACTTTAATATTGTGAATTGGGTGGGGCATTGTTTACAACATAACCGAATTAGTTAACGTGATACTTGTGGTTATATCAGTATATCAGCATTTTCTACGTGAATGGTCTTAAGGGGAGTTATTTCTGAAATTTTTGGTTCAACAAAAAATTCGAGTTTTCCTTGTGAAATCTCCGTCTCATAGATTTAATTTTACAGTTAAATGTCGCGGATGTGCCGTTCAGCCCAGTTGCAGGAACAAAAATCTTTGTTTTGTTTTTGAACCAAGTTGCTTTGCAAAGCCAACTGATACGCAATTAAATAAGCAGCAAGAATCCAATAGGCTTCTTCCTTCAATAAAATTCCCTTTGCTGCTTTTAACACTAATTATCTCTGCAGATAAAAAACACTTTTTTCAAATCAAGGAAACAATTTTAAAGCATTTTTGAACTAACCACTTCAGTTGCCAGCAATTTATCCCTTTTGGTTGTCGTCTGGTGGAGTTATTTTTGTTTTCTTTTGTTGATGAGGTTCATTATTAAGAACAAATTATTTTCACTTTGCAGAAATCCTGTGGCCTTATAGAAACCGTATGCAATATAATGTAAATTTTGACTCGCATTTTGAAGCTAAATGCTTTTATAAAAAGTAATTTATATATAACTTGTGTCGCTTTACGCTAGCAAATCGGTCATTGAAGTCCTAAAATTTATTACATTTAAAAAGAGTGTGAAGGAATTTACAAATTACAAAGCTTTTTTAGATTTATTCGAATTATAAAAGCTTTTGATTAAGAACTATAAAAGCTTTTGATTTTATTTAACCAGGGTTTTTTTTAACTTATAGATACATTTTTATTGAGATATTTTTAACACTGTTATATTACTTTTGAGAAATTGATTTCTGTTTTCTAGAAACGTCATTAAATTATCAAAGTTCCATATTTCTGAAGTGTTTATAGAACGTCCGAATCGCTTTCATGTGTCCTTGTGAAGTTTCTTTAGAACTATATTATATCAGAAAGATTATTTCTTTCAAATCTTAAGTTAAGTAAATCACCGATATTTTTCTTTACAGCATCTACTAACGGTCTTTTTTTTTTATTATTGTATGAATTATGAATAATTCTTTCGAATTTTATGATATTGAGGATTATTCTTTTATTTTCAAATTCATTTTCTAAAGCTCTAAACAATGAATCAAACGTATCTTCTTAAGTGTTTCTAATAGTTTAGCATCATTTTGTAATATGGTATGTAGGAAGTGTAATTTTTGAACTCCAGAAAGTTGTTGATTATTTGTAACCATACTATTAAACTCAATTTTAAACATATTCCATTCCTCATACATTGCTCTAAATTAAGGAAGTGGAATTTCTGCAATTTAATTTTGTAACTAAATTTCTCAGAGAGAAATTCAAGATTCATTGACGAGAATGTAATAATTGATTGAGGCTTATTTTTATCTCTCCTGTGCATTCTTCTAATTCTGGTAATTAACTTTCAGTAGCTGTCACATCTTGAATTTCTGAAACTGTGGCATGATAAACTGTGCGAAGCGATTCAAAATTACAAAAAAATCTTTTGAGGATCTTCAATTTCGTTTCAATTTTTATTTTAGCCCATAAAAGTGCATCATCTTTTGCAATTTTTTCTTATCGTGTCAGTTGCGCTCTTATCGAGCTTCTCGTACGATTTAATATCGTTACTGTAACCATTTCAACTGTTATAACTAACGGTAACTAAAACTATAAAATTGAACTACAAAACTATCACTGACGAATGAAAATAAAAATTCATCTATGATAAATGTGAATATGTACTGATCGTTGGTTTAAAAAAAAAACACGAAATAGGGATTTAAAATAACTTTTATACACATGATGTCACATCTCCCGTGAACTGAAATGAAAGGACTTGCGCGAGTCAGGAAAAGGAATAATGTTTTTTCCATCGGCTGTTATGAATGTGTGTATATTTTTGATGTGTTGTGTTTGTCATTGTGATTGTTTGAATAAAGTGATGTAAATGTATTACCTTAGTGCAGTTTTATAAGTAGAATAATGCTCGGCCATCCCGGCGAACCTAGATTCAGTTCAACATAACAGAAAGGGTAAGCGATTACCTTTTTTTAAGTATTAAGTAAAAATAACTTTTACATTATTGGAATACTTTGAGTTGACATTATGGCGCCGTCAACAGAGACGTCGGTTTATAAAAGGCCGTGATTATATATTTTTGATCTATCGAACTATTATTGGTAGTATATTACAATGGAAAATTTAACGAAAATCAGAACTCCGTTGCGTACCAGTTTTACGAAAGCTGCAAATAGGCTTGACGAAGCTTTAAAAGCTAATCCTGTTGATTTCGAAGAAATAGAAATTTCTTTTACACTTTTAAGCGATAAATATCAGAATCTGCAAGCTGCAGATAATGAGATATTAGATTTACTTTCGAAAGATGATAAAATAAATCAAAGTGTTTATGATAAAGAATATGATAATATAACTTCGTATACGGATAAGTACATCACTTTAAAAATAAAGACTGAACGAATGCAGAATTCATTGAGTAATTCACATATTGAAGCGGTAAATAAAAAAATTGTGAGGTTACCAAAATTGGAATTAGAAAAATTTGATGGATCGATAAAAAATTGGTTGAAGTTCTGGTCCATTTTTAAAAAGATACATGAAGACCCAGAATTATCGGATGAGGATAAATTTGTTTATCTTATTCAAAGTACTACAGAAAAATCTAGAGCGCGTGATCTTGTAGAGAGTTTTCCACCAACAGCAGAAAATTACCCTTTAGTGATTGATTGTCTTAAATCTCGTTTTGGTAAAGACGAACTTTTAATTGAAGTATACGTACGGGAGTTGTTAAATTTGGTATTAAATCATAATAAGAGTAATATAGTAAAATTATACGATAAGATTGAATCGTATTTAAGATCTTTGGGCACATTAGGTGTCACTTCAGATAAATACGCCGCAATGTTATACCCTCTTGTTGAGAGTTGTTTGCCAGAAGAAATTTTAAAAATATGGGAACTGCATATTAGTTCTCTTTTGGTAAAAGATAAAGAAAAGCGATAAATTAATAAATTAAGTTGTTTGATGGACTTTTTGAAGTCGGAGGTTGAAGGGGAACAAAGATTGGCAATCGCCAGAAATACTTTTGATGGTGGGAGAGATTCACATAAGAAAGCGAATAAGCAGTATTCTACGGAAAATAAAAGCGAATTTTCAACGGCTGCAGGGCTTTTAAACACAAATGTAATTCATGAAAAGAAATGTATTTTTTGTGAGAAAAAACATATTTCTCAAGATTGCTATAAAGCTAAGAAAATGAGTATTCAGGAGAAGCGTGAATGTGCAAAAAGGGCTGGTTGTTGTTTTTTATGCATTAAAAGGGGCCACGTTAGCAAAAATTGTCGTAGTAAAATAAAATGTTTTATGTGTGATAAATTTCACTGCACAATCATGTGTCAGAATTCGTCACTTGAATCAAAAGTAGAAACGCCTAAGCCTGTCGAAAATTCTAATTGTGTACAATCGAAAGATCAAACACTGACTAGTCAATCTAGTTCATCTGGGGTATTGTTACAGACACTCCAGGTCTATGTAAGGAATCATAATGGAAGACATATCATGAGAGCTTTGATAGATACAGGTAGTCAGCGATCGTATATAACTTCCAAAGCTGTTAGATTATTAAAGTATGAAAGTTTAGGAGAAATTCCAGTAGTTCATAGTTTATTTGGCGGTCTTGAATGCCCCCAACACAAACATCGTCGTTTTAAGGTTTATTTAACTAGCTTAGATGAAAAATATAATTGTAATTTCGAAGTTCTAGAACAAGATAAAATATGCGGTGAAATATCCAAGACGCCCCAAGGACCGTGGATGAAAGATCTCAGTAAAAGAGGAATTAAATTGACTGATTGTGATAATCACATGTCACAGGCATACGAGTCAGAAATTCACCTATTAATAGGAGCAGATGTGGCAGGAAAATTATTAAATGGAAAGATTCAATATTTACCAAGTGGACCTGTTGCAGTTGGTACACATTTGGGATGGACGTTAATGGGTAAAATTCCCCAAGTTCCACAAGTAGCTGAATCTTATCTTTCGATCATATCCTTACTCACTGGTGACATTAATCTTCCCGATATGAGGAGTTTAGACTGTATAGGAATTCTAGATCCCGTTGAAAGACAAAATATGATGGAAATGCATGAAGCTGCGCTTGAGCATTTTCAATGTAATCTGGAAATTAACAGTGCAGGAAGATATGAAATATCATTACCTTGAATCAAGTCACATTCTGTACTTCCCGAAGGAAGACAAACAGCAGAAAGAAGATTAAGAAATACCATTAAGAAATTAAAAATTAAGAATGGTGAAATTCTAAGATCATACCAAAGACTTTACCCCCTTGAAGTTCAACATGAACAAGAATTTTTTTTACATGAGAGATCCATTCCTGATGAATCTGACATTTCACCTCCTCTCCCGAGTGATCATGACATGGGATGTGCTGATTCTACACAACCATCAGTCTATGCAAAAACTGAGAAAGATTGTCCAGACAAGTCAATGTATAAAACCAGATACGGTCGAGTAATGAGACTTGTTAAAAGACTAGACCTTTGAGTGCTGACTTTGCTGATATATGTGACCTTGGTTGCATCCTTTTCTAAGAACGCAAGGTGGGAGGATGTCACATCTCCCGTGAACTGAAATGAAAGGACTTGCGCGAGTCAGGAAAAGGAATAATGTTTTTTCCATCGGCTGTTATGAATGTGTGTATATTTTTGATGTGTTGTGTTTGTCATTGTAATTGTTTGAATAAAGTGATGTAAATGTATTACCTTAGTGCAGTTTTATAAGTAGAATAATGCTCGGCCATCCCGGCGAACCTAGATTCAGTTCAACATAGCAGAAAGGGTAAGCGATTACCTTTATTAAGTATTAAGTAAAAATAACTTTTACATTATTGGAATACTTTGAGTTGACACATGAGTTAATATACATAGAATTTGCCTTTCCTATGAATAGGTAGACCTCCGGAAATGGGTGGTCCGCTTGGATCATCGTAAAATAACTAACTGTAATCAAACAGCAAAAACAAAATTGGCAAGGCAAGCCGTAACACTGTTTATCAAAAGGTAACTATTATTTAGCAAATACATAACGCACTGCAAGAGATTTTTTTTTATGAATGCATCTGACAACATATCATTTTACTTTACAAAATATATCAAATTAGAAATTATGCTGTTATCTAATACTAAAAGTAATTTTTTTGTGTGTTTCATGTTCTTCAACAAAGGCTTTATCTACAAGATTCACAATTTAAAATCGCCAAATGAGCAATGTGTTTTAGCTTTCAAATATTACTTTGGTTTTTATATACTATCTTATTTTTGACATTTAATTTAAATAAAATCGATAATGTATCTTGTTTCCAAAAGTGACCATAACCTGCAAGGGTATCAACAATCTGCATGTCTTATTTTGTGTAGCTTCATCTTTATTAATTTATTAATTAATAATATTAATTTTGCTGTGACATACAGATTCACGCAAAATCGTTTTTTATATTTTAAAATTCTTACAAAATTCTTACATAATGCAAAATTTCAGAGTCACATATAGGTATAATTTTCCCTTTTTCAATTACAGAATATTTTAGTATGTAGTTTATACTTACAGTTACAGAGGTATAGGTTGGATAGTTTAAAATAATAACAAACATTTTTGCAATTTTTAAGTTTCAAAAGTATAATAATTTGAATAAAGACTTACATCTTATTTTGATATTAACAATTCTGCACGTGTTCTTTGTTTTCTAATTGTTTATGTACAAAGTGCTGTGTTCATTCCTTTTTAAATAATGTATTCAGATGGTGACCTAATGTTTCTTAAAGGCTTCAGGTGAAAATTAAATTATATGCTTCGATACTTCTTTTTTTTATGTAAGCAGTTTGCGGAAGTATAGTTTTTACTTTGTTGGCATTTAAAAATAAGTGAAGACTTGAAGGCTACATTTAAGTTTTTTTCTCAATTTTCGAAAACAATTATAGTTATTCAAGTATTCAGAAATGCCGTAAAAGCCATGGTACTTCAATACGAAAAAAGTAATTTATTATCTAAAAGAGAAAACATACCAATGACTAGCTACAAGCATAAAAATGCTAGTATGTATTCAAAGAAGTAAAAGGATCCGGCTACTATCTAAAAAGGAATATCTTTAATTTTAAAAGAGGAGCAAGTAAGAAGATCTTTTGAAATAAAAAAAAAATCAAATTCAATTATACAGGGTGTTCCGTTAAAGGGGTCCAATATTAATAGGGGTAATAGAGGAGATCACATGGAGCATAAATCAGTATATAAAGCCTGGTCGGATCTCAATAGTTTTCAAGTTACAGCAAATAGAATGAAAATTCGGAAAATTGTAAAAGAACCCTCATTGCTAAACTATCGATAATGCTACATAAAAACGAAGCACATATTTAGAAAGAGCAGAAAAAAACCTACAAAATGACATCAATTGTATTAAAATAGCAATATTTATTGACGAGTTACAAGCCCTGAAACAGTGAAAAAAGTACGAAATCCAATATACATCAAAATAGTTAATCGTTAATTCCAAAAAGACAACTATAGCTACAACAAGGAAAATGTAGTAAAATTTGGTCCATTCCGAAAACTTTCGAAAAAGCTTACAATGAACCATATCGGTTTAATTGTGTGAGAGAAATCAATCAGTTTCTTAGTTACAACTCCGCTTTCTTTGACACTAGCAAAGGTTAAACTCCGCCCATCACGATTGGAAACACCGCCTTTTTAATTACTCTCAACTATACATTTTCGATCATGCTTCTTCTGAGATGCAACATTTTTAATTATTCAAGAGTTGAATTAACCAAAATAACTTTACAATAATAGTCTACATTTTAAAGTGGTCTTTTATTGATATAAAGCTTAAGTTAAATTCTTTAAAATTAAACTGGTGGTGAAAATTCGGAAATAATTAAAAATATTGCGATTTGTAACTATGCAAGAAGTTTCAGTACATGTTTTACATGGACAATTATTGTATGTATATGTGCATCATAATTTATGATAGGAAATAATAATAACAAATAGCATAATAATTTTATTAATTATAAATTTAAAAAAGACACTAAATTTTAAATTAATTCATACAAACTTTGTAATTTACAATTTGAGTACACCACAGTCTGTGACTTACAAAATACTGTGCCAAAAAGGGTTGAAAATAAAAGAAAAATGACAAATAAAGAATTACATACCACGTACTTTATGACATATGTGAAGCATAGTCTTCTGGCCTGCGCTGCACAGTTCAATGTCGGAAGGCAGACGAACGGACATTATTATAATAGGTGTTCGAAGTTGCGCCCATTAACAGAATCGCACAGCCGACAGCGACGTCGTAAAGATTGGCGAACACGCCGAAAAACTCCGACGGAGTTGGGAATGTCTCCTGCAGCGACAACGATTCGCGCTAGTAAATCCTCCGGTGTATCCACAGGCGTTTCATACACCAGCGATTTAAGGTGTCCCCAAACAAAAAAGTCTAACGGATTGAGGTCTGGAGAGCGTGCAGGCCAAGCAACAGGTCCACTGCGTCCAATCCATTTCCCAGGATATGTTGAATTGAGGTGATTGCGAACACCTATGAAAAAATGTGCCGGTGCGCCATCGTGCATAAACCACATATTGTGGCGCAATGTTGCTGGCACATTTTGCAGTAACTGCGGTAAGATATCCCGTAGGAAAACCAAGTACGTACTGCCATTGAGTACATCTGGGAGTAAATATGGTCCTATGAGATGATCGCCGAGGACACCTGCCCATATGTTCACACTGAACTTTTGTTGTGCGTTCGACGGGAAAACAGTGTGCGGATTTGTATATGACCATGTGTGCATATTGTGCGTGTTTACCACGCCCTCTCTCGTAAATGTTGCTTCATCAGTAAATAAAATATTTTCCAGAAATTGTGGATTATTTTCTGTTACATTAAGCAACCAGCGTACGAATTCTGTCCGCTGAGCACAATCTGTTACTGATAACAGTTGTAACCGCTGCACATGAAAGGGGTGCATGTTTTCTGCACGCAGAACACGCCACACACTTTGGTGAGAAACACCGACTTCAGACGCAGCAGCTCGTGTACTCGTGGAGGGGTTATCTTTAAAAATATTCAGTACATCTTCTTCCATTGCAGGTGTTCGTACATGTCGAGGTTTCCTTGCATCAATGCTTGCTGTATTAAACGATCCAGTCTCCCGTAATCGTCTATCGATTTTTATGAAAAGTTTCGAACTTGGGCAACGTCTCCTTGCAAATTGCTCACGGTACATGCGCTGTGCTAGACATGCATTTCCATGAGCTTGCCCGTACATCAGATGCCTGTCCGCATATTCTTCGTTAGAGTATTCCGGCATAATTATTATACATCAACTTACTACAATCCCACTTACAACAGCCTCCCTTTAACATAACGCCCACTGATGACTGCTGTTTTATTACACTTTTCTTCCTATACACATAGAAAATTTGCATAAAAAGTACTTCTTCATCATCCTGAAAGTTCATGGAGGAAACGCAGCAGTCACGGAGTTTGCTTTAAGACAAGGCGAGAGCTGCACAATATGTCATTCACTTGACCAGACTGAATAATGAAAGGGTATTGATAGAGGTTGATCAGAAATGTATAATTGAAAGATATTAAAACGGGGTGTTTACAATCGTCATGGGCGGAGTTTCGCCCTTTCCGAGCGTGCAACAGTACAGAGTTGTAACTAGGGAACTGCTTGATTTCTCCCATACAATTAAACTGATATGGTTTATTGTCAGCTTCTTCGAAAGCTTTCGGAATGGACCAAATTTTATAACATTTTCCTTGATGTAGGTAGAGTTGCATTTTTGGAATTAACGATTAACTATTTTGCTAAATATTTGATTTTGTATTTTTTCACTGTTTCAGAGCTTGTAACTCGCCATTAATTCTCAATATTCTAAAACAACTTATGTCATTTCGTAGGATTTTTTCTGCTCTTTCTAAATATGTGCTTCGTTTTTATGTAGCATTATCGATAGTTTAGCAATGAGGGTTTTTTTATAAATTTCCGATTTTTCATTCTATTTGCTGTAACTTGAAAATTATTGAGATCCGGCCAGGCATTATATACTGATTTATGCTCCGTGTGATCTCCTCTATTACCCCTATTAATATTGGACCCCTTTAACGGAACACCCTGTAAATAATATAATTAACAGCCATTTAAATCTTTATGTACTGAATTATGAATTCATGAAAATTTTATCTTCTAAAGTATTTTTCGTGAATTTTTGAAACTACATTAGAAGATTTACATAATTATTTAATAAATTTTAGAAGGATTTTAGAAGGATTGAGAAGGATTAATTAAATTTGAATTTATAAAGATTTTAAGAAATATTTATAACCCCAGTCAAATCTTTTATTTTAAATATTTTTCTTAGTATTTTACAGAATTTGGAAATGTACAAATATAATGTTCTTACAATAGAAATATTTCCGAATTGAAAAATTACCACCCCCCTCCCCCCCCCCCCCCCCCCCAACGTGAAGAAAACTGAAAAGATTGCAAAGGCAAAAAAAATCAACCTTTTAATTTTTCTCTTTTTTTTTTTTTTGAGTAGCCAATAATGCGTTTGGAATAAGATAAAGTAATGCATCTATAACTCATTCTAAACTGTATTACTACTAATCGATGTATTAAATGAATTTTATAACAAGTTATTTCAATGCTACTTATAAGTACCGCCAGTAGATAAAGGGTTAAATTAAAAAAATAAACAAATGCAATTTCCACGATGCCATGATATGTCTAAAGTAGAACTCCTTGCAAAGTTCAACATACGACGCCTTTAGAAAAGTGGGGAAAATGAATACATTTATAAAAGTTTCCAATTGTTTTCATAAACTTCAGAACAAATGCAGAACAAACAATCATTTGAAAAACATACAATGAAAATTATGGTAGAATAATGTACTGTACCGTAGTGTTGCCAGTGGGCTACTTTTATTAAATTCAAATTTCTTGATTGGCACCACTTTTCTGAAATGGTAAAATTCTTCTTGTTCTTGCCTTAAATAATATGTCGTTACATGAGGTTAAATAAGGCGAATTTTACTATTTCAAAAAAATGGTGCCAATCAAACAATTTGAATTTAAAAAAAAGTAACCCACTGGCAACTCTGCTTGCACCGAAGTACAAATAAAATTTCGAACATTATTTAAAAGCGACAAAATTAAATGTCAAAATATTCTTGTTAAAAAAATACTTTTGAAAAGTAAATTTCATATCTTCACAAAACTGTACATTTCATGCACTATTAAAACACAAATTAAAAGAATGTTTTTGACAATTTTCACTTTTAATTATTCAACTTTTAAAAATATTTTGTTGTTTCACCTCTGGCGTTTCACAGCGCATTTTATAAAATCTTTCAACTAATTATTATTGTTATTCGATTTTTCTTTTTTTTAAACTCAAAAACAAAAGATTAATTTTTATTTTCATTAATGTATAACTTTATCCGAGCAAAAATATTCTCATAATACATTTTTATTTTAAATTTGTGAACTGACATTGACCGCTTCGCGACGAGTGTCCTATATAAAATTTTTAATATTTTATCACCGGTTTTTAAAAAAAGAAATTTTCGCCTAACTTAACTTAAAAAATCTTTTAATATAGCAAGGCAAAATATTCAGTTGAAAATTACTGGTAGAAACAATCAAGGATTTATGAGCACCTTATGCGTCACCTATACGTGACGCTCGTCGCAAAGGTTTTAACTAAGTATAAGGTTAGTTGGTGTAACTGGACCCACGAGGTAACTGGGCAATAGGCTATTTTATAAAAAACTGTTGATGTTTTTTAAGTTTTACCTTTTGTGAACAATGCACCTTAATCTCTACTTCCTAAAGCAACGTGTGTCAACTCAATCATAACTCTCACTTTGCTGTGATAGGTTGTCAAAAATTTACGTTTCTTTTTTCAAAAACAACGTCAATATGGTTGAACTTCCTCGGCTTTTTATTAGAATACTGTAAGTACTTTTATTAAACAACCTTTTTTTTTAAAGATTAGGCATAAAAAGTACACCGAAGTACAAATAAAATTTCGAACATTATTTAAAAGCGACAAAATTAAATGTCAAAATATTCTTATTAAAAAAATACTTTTGAAAAGTAAATTTGATATCTTCACAAAACTGTACATTTCATGCTCTATTAAAACACAATTAAAAGAATGTTTTTGACAATTTTCACTTTTAATTATTCAACTTTTAAAAATATTTTGTTGTTTCACCTCTGGCACCACTCACCTGTCTCACCTCTCTAATTTTTTAATAACATTGATAATATTAGGTATCTATACATATTTACTTCATGTTTCAAATGTAAGCCCGGTGACCCAGTTACCTCATAAATTTTTCAAGAATGGGATAACTGGAACTTGTATCCAGGGTAACTGGACCATGCTGGATCCAGTTACCCCAATAGTTATAAATATTTTTTTTTACTATCTCTTACTACGGGAAATAAAGTTCTCCATTGTTTTTTGCTCACAATAAAGAAAATTATAGAATACCTTATTAAAATTATGTAATAAAATTTTAAAAAAGCATATTGGGTGGTATCAAACTAAATTTCTTCACCCCTTGAGAGGCGGTGATGCCATCACATAATTTTAATCCCTAATTGCCACATTGGCACCGGGATTTTATAATGAAAATTTCACCTTTATTAAGTACGCGAAAATATACTTTTACTTGTTTACATATAGATTCTCTTGTAAATACTGGTGTCATTAAATTATTTCAACATTTTACGAATGCAAGTACCTTGCCCCTGAAAACGAGATAGCCAAACCTCGAAATTGTACGATACACATGGGTCGCATTCTATAGGGAAACTTTTATTGTTCCTACCACTATAATATTTCAATCGCATCTTTCTTTTGAATATGTTACATAAAATTATCATGAAGGTAACACATTAAGGGTTCTGTTAGGAACAATAAAATTTTCTCTATATAATGCGACTCCTGGATACCAATAACGTACTTAAGTATTTACGTAGCAGTTTGTTCATAGATTTACCTTGCTGTTTTTTCCCTAAAAATGCCCATGTGACTTTTATACTTATTAGCTATACTAAAATACATAAGTGTTTACTTAACTTTTATGTTTTTGGTATAAATAAATCTAATATTTTCCCTTTTAGTGCTTTTTTCAGACACATTGACAGGAAAGATTTTCCTTACAACGCTCTTTAGTTGATATATAATTTACATGATCTGCCTGGTTTAAATTTTTTTAAGTTGTTTACACTTTTTCAAACAGGACCTGATATCTCATATGAAAAAAAAAATAAACGTGTGTGGAACATAGACCCTCCTGGTCCACTTATCCTATTTTTATGGGGCAACTGTACCCATGAGGAAAGAAAGATTAAATATGCATATTTTTATATTTTTAAATATTAAAATGTAATTTTGAGCAATTCTGTCTGATAGAGGGAACCTAACTGAACACATTTACAGAAATTCAGATTGTAATTCAAATGAACATTAGCTTTTTGAAGCTGAATTGTCAGAAGCTCCAGAGTCACATTGTAAAATCATGGCCCAGTTGCCCCCAACTAACCTTATATCTAGTCGCTTAAAAATATTTACACAGTTAAGAGCTCACTTCAGTCACGGGAAGAAATGAAATCTCTAATGTTAAGTCTATATGGGCGTGATTGTCAAATTTCTCGCTTTGATTTTAATATTTTTGAATTTTTTTTTTTTTTTTTTTTTCATAGGATAACAGATGACGATCTACAACGGGGCTAGTTTTTCCTTTTTGCGATTTTAGATATAGTTTTTTTAATATTAGGATAGTTTCGATTTCAGAACTTTTCAAACCGATTCCGAATGAGAAAGTATTTTTTTTTTAAATCTGAAATCAAAATCGAAAAAGTAAAAACTAGCCCGCTTGTAGATCGTCCTCAGCTATCCTATGCAAAAAAAAAAAAAAAAAAAATAAATAAATAAATAAATAAATAAATAAATAAATAAGATAAATAAAAAAAAAATCAAATCAAATCAAAGCGAGAAATTTGAAAATAACGCCCCCATAGACTTAACATTAGCTTTTTACTTTCTACCCGTGATTGAAGTGGGCTCTTGAGGGGCTACTTCAGTCACACGAAGAAACGAGAACGCAAATTTTAATCCTATGGTGGCGTTATTTTCAAATTTATTCGATCTATAACAGGGCTCTTTTACTTTTTCGATTTTGGTTTCAGAATTTTTTTTTTAATTACTTTTACTTTCGGAACCGGTTCTTAAATTAAAACTATCCTAATGTAAAAAAAAAAAAAAAACATATACAAAATAACATACACAAAAGTAAAAACTAGCCCGGTTGTAGGTCGTCCTCAAATATCCTATGCAAAAAAAAAAAAAAAAAAAAAAAAAATCATTTAAAAATATTAAAATGCAAGCGCGATATTTGAAAATAATGATACCATAGACTTAACATTAGCGTTTTCCTTTCTTTTAACCCCTTAGTTATAGTAAACTCAGATACACAAGAATATATAATATTACTGACAGGGCCGGCGCAACGCAGGCCCTGGCAAATCAATTAGTGGTTCCAACGTCTCTAACTGCAATATTTGACTAATAAAAATTATTTTTTAAATTGCGTACATCATCGAACAATTTATAATATAGAGTATAATCTGTTTGAAATATAGCATACAAATCCTTCCACGCGTAATGTGTAAAACTATTTTTAATTTCCAAACTCTCAAAAAACTCTGTTTAATTTCAAACTTTATCTGTAGAATATCTTAAATATTTACTTTTTGCGATTACGGTTACCTTCAAGTTACTCACATCTATATATCCCCCGAGTATATCAACATTGGCTGTATTAAATAGAGCTAATACTAAACTTTTTTTAGCGAAAAGACATTAAAAAAAGAATTTAGAGCAATAATATCATTATTTTACATACGGTAAAGTAATTTCGAATTGTATAGAGATGCTGGGGGCCTCTAATAAGACTCCAACTGGCACCGTCCCTGATTACTGAAGGTACTGTTTGTTTTCGGATAGCAAAACCCTCCACGCTATTGCGCATGCATCAGTTCTGCTTTGATTTTATCAAAATAGGGGTGAGCGGAGTTTGTTTAGCTGCATTTTTTAAGAATGCGCTTTTGGGGAAGTAATATCGATTTATGTAAAAACGTTTTTATAGTTAATATTTATAAAAAAACGAAAACGCTTAACAATTTAAAAAAGTTACACAAAATTTTTGCTTTTCTTCTCGAATTATATTAAAAAAGCTTACTTTTGTACAGTCGTGGAAAAAAAAAAGTAAACACCCCTTACTAACTCTGCAAAAAATTATCGTAGAAAAAAGTTACTGGTACCACAAGATTAGTAATAAAATCTACTTTTAAATGTTGTACTTATATATAAAATTTGCTTAGGGGGCCATCTACATATTAAAACGAACCATAACTTTGTTTTTTCAATAGCAGTACACAATTCTAACAGCATAAATGAACTCTACACCCTTCAATTAGCCTAAAAACAAAATTTTACGCAATTCGTACGTTAAGTTTCCGAGAAATGAATTATTTTAAAACGAGCGTATTTTTGGAGCTGTATTCAAATTGAAGTTGGGTACTCGATTGTTGACCGACAGAGCCCCCTTCTTGATCAAGGCATCTTAGCGCCACTCAAGCAGTAATTGAAGACGGCTTACAGAATAGCATAAGAAATTTCAAAATATCTGGTCGCTTCTATCATAGACCCTTAATCTATCATTTTGCAGTTTTTTAACCCGGGACAACTCGCTGCTTTGATGAGATTTTCTATCACAGTCGTACTTTTTTAAGACTTATTTAAATTTTATCATTTTTCATTTTAATTAAAATTTCAAAATGTTTTACAATTACTTTACCCATTTTGTGAATAAAAGTACTAAGCCAACAAAAAAAGTTGATATTATATGAATGTAAAGTAAAAGAAAAGCAATTGGGTATTCTCACTAGCGAGTTCTCCCGGGTTAAGCATAATTTGAAAACTACAGGGAAGAAAAATGTGAAATTTTGGATCTCCATAAAGGAGGACTTAGTAAATCTAAAACCATAAAAAAAATTGTCGGTTGCAATTCATAATTTTTCTAATATTAATTTCATAATTCATATCAAAAAATATAAAAATTGCAAATTCAATGTATTTATGTTTGGGTGTTTTAGTATTATTGCTACACAAAAAATTAGCACATTAAGAGTATAATTTCAGGAGATATTAATGAAAATATGAAAATGTAATTTAACATTAGAAGCACTAAATTTTGAATGATTATAATTAAAAAAAACTTATCAATCAAATGACTTGAAATTTGGTGTCTAGGCATAGTTTGAATCGAAGATTTGAAGTATCTTGTTAGAATTAGGTATTACCCTTGAAAAAAATTAAGTTTGGCTTCGTTTTAATATGTAGATGACCCCCAAAGCAAATTTTATATGCATCATTTAAAAGTAGACTTTATTTCCCATCGTTTGGCACCAGTAACTTTCTTCTACGATAATTTATTGAGGAGTGGATAGTGGGGGGTGTTTACTTTTTTTTCCACGACTGCACCTTTAAACGTTATCCTCCCCATTTGCTGAAATTCATCTATACCTTTTTTCAAAGACATTCTTTTTAACTCTTTATTTAGGTGAACAAAAAACAGAATTATGCTCATCTCCTGCTTCTCGGTGAATCTTTTTAATAGTACTGCTAGAAATCCCGGCAATTTGACTGGCTCGTTTTGTAGAATGAGCTATCAGAACAATCAATTCTCCTTTTTCTGTTTCTTGACCACAAAATTGAATGGCATTATATATAATTTTCTTGCTACCACTCCTGAAAGATTTATTTCTACTCGAACTAGCCATTTGAACACTAAATATAAAAGTTTTAATTTGAATTAAAACGAGATATTAATAGAATTTTAAACTTTGATAGGAAGTAAAAAATAACAAACAAATAAGCGCGAATCTTAGTGACAACGCAGATGAGAACGCAGAAGTAGAACTTCGGAAGATGCCCATCTCACACCCCTTTGGATAGTAGAATCGTTCCAGAGTGCTAGGCACTGCTTTCAAAAACGAACAGTATAAAAAATTTTTGACCCATTAACTTCGGATTATCTCTTCAGTTGACGATAATGTATTCCATGAGGTAAGTATCTTCTCAAGCTAAGTTGTAGCAGATACTCTATGCGTCACATATACGTGACGCTTGTCTTGCAGGGTAAGTATACATCTAGTCACTTTAAAACATATACATAGTTAAGTATTGTAAAATAAGATACACAAGTATATATAATATTACGAAATAATGTATTATAAATTTCCAATTAACTTTGGAGGATCTCTTCAATTGATCATAATGTATTCCATGATGTAAGCATCTTCAGCATCTTCTAACGCTAAATTGTAGCAGTTATGATATGCGTCGCGTATACTTGACGCCCGTCGTGCAGGGTAAGCATACATCTAGTCACTTAAAAACAAATACATAGTTAACCCTTTGTGACTAAACAACTCCGATTTGAAAAATATTTACTCAGATGTTAAGATACGTCATTTTAAACATGTAAAAAATAATAAAAAAATTTAGAATATAAAACTAAAAAAAATATTGACTAAAAAATACTTTTTCACATCTACAATAAAAAGAAGTTTACATACTTCTCATAAATATTGTCCGTTTTCTAATACAAAATTGTAAAGAATACAAAATTTCCTTTGAAAAAAAAATTTTCTGACGTCTCCAACTTCTTTTAATTTGAAAAAAAAATTACAATATTAATTTTAGCAATATCGACGTGAAACTGCTCAAATCATACAAAAAACTTTGGCATGAAAAATTAACTCGGTAAAGTCATCTATTGTGAATTCTATGATGAATTTATATTAACTAATGCGTTGGGAAACATGAGTAATAAATAAAACAGTGAAATAATTAAAGTAAAATAATTAAATCTTACTCTGTAAGTAACATTGTCTTTGGGGTACGTTGTATATCTACAACACGATGATATAAAGGGCTAAGTATTGCAAAATAAGATACAAAAGTATATATAATATTACTAAATAAGGCGTAATAAATTTCTGTCCAATTCTCTCATGCTAAGTTGTACCAGATACGACATGCGTCAGGTATACGTGACGCTCGTCGCTCAGGGTAAATATAGAGGAAACTAGGAAGGGTCGACTATAGGGGAGGCTTGATTCACCCATCAGTTTTCATATTTAAAAGAATTTCAGAGCTTTATCAATAGGTGTCAACCAAAGCTGCTGGAATGTCCAAACAACAGTCTTTGTTTCATACAGATAATCGAAATGGGTGTGGAAAAATCTATTGTGAGGCATTTTCAAACTAAAAGTTGTGTTTTTTAGAAATATTTTGTAAGCTTTTTTCAGATAAAACATATCATAGAAAATTAAGTAAGTAGGTTTTAAGTAATGCAGAAATATCGAGCTGTCATTCCAGGGATAAAGATAGTACAGTGAATTAGGCTTAACATAACAATATGCTATTCTTTAGAAAAGGGCTATGTGGAGAGGCTTGACCTAGTCAATGGGAGGAAGGGTTAACCAGATGTTCAAGGCTCCCTTAATTAAGTGGTTTTGGAAATCTTTTTATAAAACACTGTGCATAATGAAAAATTAATGGTTATATATAGAAAAGAATGTAAATTTATTCTGTAAAATGGAGTGATGGAAACAAAAATGTTTAAAACTGATTAAAGAAAGATGTGAAAAATTGCTACTGGAAGAAAAAATTTAACGAAATATAAATGGGAAAGTTGATAGGAAGATTTTTTCATTTAAATATTACTTACCATTGGTAAATAGAAACAATGGAAAAGGCTAGAAAGGACAAGAAAGTATGAAAGAATCAGTCTTACACCTTTCAGGAGCAGTGGAATGTTTAGAAAGCCACTTAAGTTTAATTCCCAAACGCCACAATGGCAGCAGAATGTTGTTAAAATCTTTTCCATTTAATGTGAATGTGAAATATAACCTTTTTTTATTTACAAATAAATTTGTTCGCAAATTCCGGTACCTGTCATTTATTTCAACATTTTAGTAATGAAAGTACTTTGCCCCTGAAAGGATTAAAAAATGTTAATGATAAGTTTAGTACTCATGCGGCTGCAAAAGAACATAGCATTGATCGAAAAACTTTAGGAAGGTATGTAAACAAATTTCACCTGGATGAATACAGTGAGATGAAGCCAAACTATATGACAACTAGAGTTGTCAGGTCGAGTGTCACAAAAAGCAAGACAAGGGGACAAAAAAAGCGGGATAGTCTCTCTTAAATTCGGACATAATAACACATGAAACTCTATGGAAATGGAACCTGTATCTAATGAAATACTGTCTAAATGATAAAATTCCATTTTTCCTGCTGTACAATTATACTTTCTCAGACAGAATTCTGTTTAAAACAAATTTTTTCTCCTCTGACGTGTGATTGCGTCTAAACAGGTTTGTTTAAGCATCATATTTACAAAAATATTTTTTATAATAATTAAAGCATGTAGTATAAATTTATTTTGCTTTTTTTTAAATGATTTTATTTCTATTCGCAAATATTTCAATATAAAACAAAGTGGGTCATGCTTTCCATATAGTGGGGCAACCCTCTCATATCTGGGGAGCCTTGACCCATTATTTTCTCATGATTAAAATCAAACACTTTTCAAATTCCTTATATCTAACACTTATGTAGCAATTTTATTTTGATAACTGATTGTACAACGAATAAGATGATATATAAAGCGTTATTCTACGTTCAATATTTAAAAAATAAAAAATCCTTTTGTAAAAAGTCGGTCAACTCTCCCTAGTCTCCCCTAGATCTAGTCATTTAAAAACATATACATAGTTAGGTATTACAAAATAAGATACACAAGTATATACAATATTACTAAGTAAGGTATAATAAATTTATGTCCAATTAAGTTTGGATGATCTCTTCAGTTGATGATAATGTATTCCATGAGGTAAGTGATCTTCTCACGCCAAATAACGGCAAATACGATATGCTGTATTGTTACGACCATTCTGGAATAGAATTATTATCCGATGTTCTATAATTTACACCATTTTGGGGTAAAAAATGTTAATGTCAATACTTTGTTATCTATAATAATAAAGAAAGAAGTTTGTGTGTGAGTGAGTGAGTGTGTCGACGGTGTTCTGAAGAGACTGCTGCACGTAAAGCTACAAAATTTGGGGAAAAGTACGTCTGTACATGAAGTTTTGCACCTCGAAGCCTGATTTTCGATTTTTTGATTAGATTTTTTATGCGATTTCTAGCACTTTTTTGAGTTTCGAGGCGATTTTTTCCATATAAGTGAGAAGAATATGGTTTCTTTCTTTTAACCCAATATAGTAAATTTTGTTCCCTTTTCAGAAAAGTTTATTCGGAATTCGTGCAGCGATTTTTGAATTTTTAGCGAATTTTTTATGCAATTATTGAACAGCATTTAATGCATTTCCATACCTATAAGGAGGTCACCGTACAGGGACACAGTTCTGTCGCCAAATGCCGCCAAGTTTGTCGCCAACTTGGCGGTATATCGCCAAATTTGGCGACCAAAATGAGTTGCCAAAAATAACGCCAACTTTTTTGGCGATATCTCTAATATTTCGCCAAATTCCCATAGACTTCTATTTTAAACCAATATCGATTACTTGCTTACAGAAAATCTACAAATTGAGATATTTTAATGCAACAAAAACTAATATTAACTTAAGGAGTTATATTAATTCGATTTTTCCACATTAGGAAAAAAGAATACAGTTTCTTTCTTTTAACCCAATATAGTAAATTTTGTTCTCTTTTCAAAAAAAATTATTCGGAATTCGTGCAGCGATTTTTGAATTTTTAGCGAATTTTTTATGCGATTATTAAACAGCATGTGATGCATGTCCATACCTATAAGGGGGTAACCATAAGGGGGGGGGGGGATCCAGTTCTGTCACCAAATAACGCGAAGTTTGTGGCAACTTGGGGATATATTGCCAAATTTGGCGAACAAAATGAGTCGCCAAAAGTGACGCCAACTTGGCGATATCTCTAATATTTTGCCAAATTCCCATAGACTTCCACTGTAAAACAATAGTTTTTACTTGCTTACAGAAAATCAACAAATTGAGATATTTTAATGCAACAAAAACTAATATTAACTTAAGGGATTATATTAATTATATTTAAGGCAGTCCAAGTAAATTAATTACGAATAAAAGTAACATGATCTAATGCTTAGCATGATTTCCAAAACATAAATTTTAAGAGAGCCCACAGGTCAAAGGAATTAGATTTGAAACTTTTATCCAATTATAGTAAATTTTGACTTTCGTGATTTTTGAACTTTTTGTGATTTTTGATGCGAGTTTTACGTTTCTTCGCGATCTGCTGCAATTTTTTGACATTCCATTTTTGACCTAAAGTACATTCTGCCCTCATTTCAATAAAGTTTATTCGGATTTCTTGTAACAATTTTCGAATTTTTCGGGAATTTTGTATGTGATTTTTAGTGTATTTTAGCGATTTGCTTCTATTTTTCCACAAGGAGTGATCTTCTTATATCTATCTATAATAATAAAGAAAGAAGTTTGTGTGTGAGTGAGTGAGTGTGTCGGCGGTGTTCTGAAGAGACCACTGCACGTAGAGCTACAAAATTTGGGGAAAAGGTACGTCTATATATGAAGTTTTGCACCTCGAAGCCCGATTTTCGATTTTTTGATTAGATTTTTTTATTTAATTTTTTATGCGATTTTTAGCACTTTTTTAAGTTTTGAGGCAATTTTTCCATATAAGTGAGAAGAATATGGTTTCTTTCTTTTAACCCAATATAGTAAATTTTGTTCTCTTTTCAAAAAAGTTTATTTGGAATTCGTGCAGCGATTTTTGAATTTTTAGCGAATTTTTTATGCAATTATTGAACAGCATTTAATGCATTTCCATACCTATAAGGAGGTTACCGTAGAGGGAAACAGTTCTGTTGCCAAATGCCGCCAAGTCTGTCGCCAACTTGGCGATATATCGCCAAATTTGGCGACCAAAATGAGTCGCCAAAAGTGTCACCAACTTGGCGATATCTCTAATATTTCGCCAAATTCCCATATACTTCCATTGTAAATCGATATGGATTACTTGCTTACAGAAAATCAACAAATTGAGATATTTTAATGCAACAAAAACTAATATGAACTTAAGCGATTATATTAATTCGATTTTTCCACATTAGGAAAAATAATACAGATTCTTTCTTTTAACCCAATATAGTAAATTTTGTTCTCTTTTCAAAAAAGTTTATTCGGAATTCGTGCAGCGATTTTTGAATTTTTAGCAAATTTTTATTCGATTATTGAACAACATGTAATGCATGTCCATACCTATAAGGGGTGTTAACGTAGGGGGGATCCAGTTCTGTTGCCTAATAACGCCAAGTTTTTCTCCAAGTTTGTGATGTATTTTTGTGATTTTTAATGCGCTTTTTACGTTTTTTCGCGATCTGCTGCAATTTTTTGACATTCCATTTTTGACCTAAAGTACATTCTGCCCTCATTTCAGTAAAGTTTATTCGGATTTCGTATAGCAATTTTCGAATTTTTCGGGAATTTTGTATGTGATTTTTAGTGTATTTTAACGATTAGCTTCTATTTTTCCACATTAGTGAAAGGAATCAACTTGCAATCTTCGAACACAATATATAATTTTTTTTTCTCTTTTCCAAATTAGAGAAGTGATTTAAATTTTTTTCGCGATATCTTATTGTGATTTTCAGATCTTTTTCGTAATTCCTGCTGTTTTTTGACGTTCCCGGGCAACGCCGGGCTAGTTCGCTAGCATTGATAATATTTTTGTATAATTTGGAACAATTTTCGAAATTGAATTGTGTATCTGTAAAAGATATACTTTTATGTTTAGTCATACAAAATGTCGGAAATTCCTCAATTTTTAGAAATTGTAATTACTGCAAAATCAGTTTCATAGCAAATGTTACATGTCTCTCATTTCAGTTTAAAAAATACATCTTAATTTAGAAATTCTACGCATGTTTTAAAAATTAATATATATATATACAAAATAAAGAGAGGTTTCTTTTATTATAAAAATATGTATATTCTGTAATTTTTGCCAGAGACGTAAATATTATATTTTAAAACATTAAATTTCATAACATTTTTGAGAACTTAAGGTGATTACTCAGTAATTATTTCAATAAATATATTAATCTGACTCGCATCTTAAATTAAATATTAAGGTTTTATTCTGCTTTCATTAAACAATTCACTATTCTTTACCATTCCGAATATTCCGACTACAAAACTCTTTTTTTAATTCCACCTGTACACTGGAGGGTTTCCGTGCCACTCACAGACTGGCGCGTTTATCGCGCGTTGAGCAATAGCATTTGAAAGATCAACACAGAGTATCCCCCCAGTGAACAAGATGAACGGCAGTAACAAACAGAAAAAAAAGAAATACATATACACAAATACAGTAAAATACAAATACAATTATATAAACAAAATTAAATAACAGTTACAAGTCTTTTGGTAAAATATACATGACGACCACTACGCGTGACATAGTTAGGTGAATTGCTGTCATCTTTTTTAGAAGAAATTGGAAGTTGAACAGAGTCAGGAATTTTATTATCATATGATTCTGATAACAGATAAGCAAGCTTAACACGGACGATTGATACTTGCAATTTTTCCCCCTTAATCATTATGATAATGTTTTTATTATTACGAGAAATGACAGGATGTGGACCAGTGTAGCGCTGATATAATGGCGGCTGCACTCAGTCAACTCGTAAAAAGATGTGCGAGCAAGTTTGTAAAGATGGGTTAATATAATACTTGTCAGTGCGATGAGCAGATGTTGCTACTGGATTTAAAAATCGCATATTGTTGTGAAGATTCGTAATGAAAACATCAGTACAAGGTGAGATCACTGATGTAGATAACGTCACTAGGAAGTCGTAAAGTTGTGCCATACACTAGTTCAGCACCAGAAGCATGAAAGTCTTCTTTAACGTCTTTTTGATACCTAGGAGAACTACAGGAAGTATCTCGGACCATCTATTATTCTCGTGTGCTTTCAGAGATGATCTGTGAAAACGTTCTATAATTCCATTGGAAATTGGAAGGTATGCCGTTGTGCGGATTTTATTCGCGCCCAACGTGTGGGTAAATTCGACATATATATAGCCGATCGCATTTGGGGACCTTGATCTGATGTAATGACTGAAGGAAAACCAAAGCGGGAGATCCATGTATTGAATATCGCGCTGCATTCAGTCGTTGCTAGCGTATCTTTGATAGGAATGGCTTCTGGCCATCTAGAAAAAAAGTCAATGATCGTTAAAAATTGAGTATAGCCATCAGATGGAGCTAAAGGGCCTACGAGATCTATATGTATTTGATCGAAGCGTGCATCCGGAAGAGCGAATGTACCCAAACGTGCTTTAGTGATCCTCTGTATTTTAGAGCGCTGGCATGGTTCACAACATCGAACCCATGTTTTAATTTGACGCTTCATGCCTGGCCATACATATCTGGCACATATGATTTTAGTAGTAGCGGCTATACCAGGGTGGGAAAGTTTGTGAAGATGATCAAAAATAAGCTTGCGAAAGGAGTTTAAAACAATTGAACGAGGAGTTCCAGTTGAGGTGTCACATAGACAGTCAGACATTTGACAAGTTGTTAGTTCAAATTTAAGAGACGAGGTATTATTTTCAGAAAGTTTTTGAATTTCAGGATAATTTTTCTGCGCATCTGCAAATTTATAAAAATTTAATGCTGGAGGTTCTGTAAATGAATCGATTTCAATGCGCGAAAGTGAATCAGCAACAATATTTTGAGAGCCTTTCACATGCCGAATATCAGTCGAATATTGTGAAATTAAATCTAGATGGCGTAATTGCCGCGGGGAGCATTTATTTGAATTTTGTTGAAAGGCATAAATTAGTGGCTTTTGATCAGTGTATATTTTAAAATGTCGTTCTTCTAACATATACCTGAATTTTTTATGGCAGAATAAATAGCGAATAATTCTCTATCATTTACGTTGGCTCGAATTGAACTTCATTGAAAAAAACGCTATTGGTTCACAATTATTCTCAGAAACTGTATCAAAGTGCCCTCAACAGCAACATCGGACGCATCTACCCATAGGCTAAGTTGAGCGCCGGGAATTTGATGCTTCAAAAGAATAGCGTTAGCAATTGCATTTTTAGCAGCATCGAAGGCTGCAGCAGCTTGATCAGTCCATTCAAGGTGTTCAGTTGGTTTGTGAACACGGGAAAGATGTTTTTTCATATTTGTATGCCCTTCTAATAATTGTACTAAGGGGGAAAGTATATTGGCAGCGTTTGGAATGAAACATCTGTAAAAAATGAACATTCCTAAAAATCGACGTAATTGGGTTAAAGTGGGTGGTTGAGGAAATTTTATTATACATTTGACTTTATCAGGAAGAGGTGAAATTCCTTTTTCGGAAAGATTAAATCCCAAAAAATCAATTCTAGATTTGCGAAATACGGATTTTGAAACATTAATACAAAGTCCATATTCTTGTAATTTTGTAAATAAAAGTTTTAAATGTTCCAAATGTTCATCAGGGTTTTTAGATGCAATAAGAATAATGCCAACAAAGGCATGAACACCTGGTAAATTACTGCTGATTTCATCTATAAAACATTGGAACGTCACGGATGCGTTGCACAATTCAAATTGCATTCGTGTACTTTCATATAATCCAAAGAGTGTACATATAGCAGTTTTATGAATATCGTCTGGGTTGACCGGGATTTGGTGGTATGTCTTTATAAGGTCAACCTGACTGAAAATTTTTGAACCATGCAATGAACTGGTAAAGTCTGCTATACAAGGTATTGGGTAATTATCTTCTTTTGGATAATTATCTTATATGGATCTTTAATTGTTTGAGATGTAAGAGCCCTGTAGTGACAAACAGGTCGCCACTCCAACGTACCTTTTATGGGTACCATATGGAGAGGAGATGCATAGTTACTACTAGAACGTCTCTGATGTCCTAATTGCATCATGTTTTGAAATTCTGGTTTTGCAATTTGTAAGCGATCAGGAGCTAACCTTCGCGGTTTTGCGACTACAGGAGGACCTTTTGTTATTATATGATGTACCGTATTATGTTTAACGGGTTGATTGGGATCCGGGAATTTCGTGATGGAAGGAAATTGCTGTAGGAGTTTATGATAAATAGTATCATTAAAAACAGATTTTACCGAATGGAAATTTGTATGTTTTATATGGCTAATGGATTGAAATTTAGTTTTCACGTCCCGAAGACATTTATTACGAAGATCAATGTGAGTGTTTTTTGTCCATGAACATTAATTGTTGATGAATTTGCTGCAAAGAACTTTTGTTGAGTGGGATTTCTCTTTTGAAAGTTATTAGCACATAATATGACACGTCTGACCCACTGTCGACCAAGAAGGAAACGTTTGTCTTCTGATCTCTAATAAATAGGCGACGTGGTTCTTGAGGCAAAGAGTAAATCGCCTCTATTCTTTGCTGTCTGCATTTCCAGTCCATGAACAAGGTTTAACGCGTTTTTCTTCCTTGCACTTATTTTCAAAATGACAATCAAACCAACACGCAGAAGAGTCGAGCTTTTCAGAATTACTTCTGTTACCCGGATTTATATATCCGCGGAATGGGTATCGACCTCGAAAAGGTGAAAGCTGATCAATTCTTTTATTTAATTTTTCAATTTCGCGAAACAATTTACTTTCGAGTGACTGATCATTTATTTTGGAAACTGCCAAATTTTCAACAGGTGATGGGGTAACTTCAAGTATTTTATCAGAAATTTCAGCTGCTTTATCTAAAGAAAGATCTGAAACAGCGGCTAAAATTGACTGTACCGAAGACGGTAAACGTTGAAGAAATGATTCCATCATTAAATTTTCGGGAACGCTAAGAGATTCGGCGCGACGTCTCATATCGCGCAATAATTCGGAGGCTTTGCGGCTTCCTAATTCCTCTCCAGATAAAAGTTTACGAATTTCCTGTTGAGAAGATTCACCTGAACGATTAATTTATTCAGTTTTCAATTTAGTGTAAGGCTCAGTAGCATCAGGTTTTATAAGAACATCGCGAACTAATGACGCAATGTCGGGCGGGAGATGGGATACTAAATAATTATATTTAGTAAGTGATTCCATAATTGGTTTTGGGGTGGCAAGAGAAAATGTGCTTTCGCACATTATAAACCATAAAGCAGGGTCAGATCTGTTATATACAGGAATTTGTACGGCGTTAACTTCCGACATTGTATGTTTATGTCTCCCAACAAAATACAAATAAAAATTTCAAAATGGAATTAAGTATAAAAAATATAATTCACAATTATAAAAATAAAAAAAAGATGTTCGCATAAAATTTTAAGGGGATAGGGCAAAGAAAAAGCTTAAAATGAAAACTGAGAACAAAATTAAAAAGAATTAGAAATTTTTTTAACATATCTGGACATCGTTAATCCTAAGATGAAGTTGCATAATCTCCCACTATATGCAGATATAGGCACAGATGCTGCATTTCAGCATTTAGCTGATTACTCTACGATTTATGTTTTATTCGTAGAACATAAACACATACGAATCACCTTTTTTTCTTTATTCGAAGGCGCGAAAATTATAGTAAAACTTTATAGAAAATCACTAAATAAATATGCGTGCAAATCTCGGGTCACCATTAAGGTGATTACTCAGTATTATTTCAATAAATATTATTTCAATAAATATATTAATCTGACTCGCATCTTAAATTAAATATTAAGTTTTCATTCTGCTTTCATTAAACAATTCACTATTATTTAACATTCTGCATATTCCGACTACAAACCTCTTTTTTCAATTCCACCTGTACACTGGAGGGTTTCCTTTCCACTAACAGACTGGCGCGTTTATCGGCCGTTGGGCGATAGCATTTGAAAGATCACCACAAACTATTCGGAAATCTGAAGAATAGAACATACTTTAAATTATGTATAAATATATATGTAAAATTCTGAAAATTTTGGCGTAATTAATGCGAATCATTCAATCGAAGAATAATGCATTGATAGAAGTTATGTAGCTCCTACAGATTTAATATAGCATATCAGTCGTGAATCGAATCATTATGACTCGATAAATAGTCGATTCATTGTGTTGACGTTGGTGAAGGTCATGGAGTGACATTACACAGGCGGTGGAAGGAAAAAGGAGTTTCTCCATTGTGAAATAATGAGTCAACTTAGGCCTTCACACATTTATTAACAGCACATCATCGAAAACCATTCCCACATTTCCATTAATAAGTTCTGGTCTTAAGATGTACCTAAAATCATCGTTAGGATCGTGAAGTAAATTAGAATAAAAATATTGTCAAAGAACTACCAGACAGCAGGATATTGACAGGTGCAAAATCGAACAATTTCTCCGGGATCGTTCCATGCATCCGCTTTTTGTCGTAGCTCGCATTAATGCAAATCATGACGTCGCGTGCGCTGTGGCCAATGACTGAATATAAGGTACGCGTGAAGCCTAAGTCACGTCCAATGGGAGTGACTTTGTAAAGAGTCCTATCTAATTCGGAATGGATGGACTTTGAAATAAAAATACCTCAGCGCGCGAAAGATTCTCGGAATAAAATAAGTAAAAAAAGAAATGACTCTTTTCACACTAAATAATAGAAATGGTCAGAAATAACGATGCAATTTAGGAATAAACTAAAAGGTTTATATTTAAGTAATTTGAGTAAGATAATAATTAATTTAAAGAGAATTTAACAGGATTAATGATAGATATTATTAAAGAATAGAAAATTACTGAATATACCGGTAATAATAAAAAACCGGTTCATAATAGAAAGAAATACAGCGAAGGAAGAATTAATAATATAACATATGTATTATTATTATTATTATTATTATTATTATTATTTAAAAACATCTCTTATCGTTCTGTAAGTCTACTTTCTAAAGCATGAAATTTTAGTAATTAAAAACGCGTTTTTAATACTTGAAATTGTTAAAAATTCATTTCCAACTGAATAAAATGTACGATACTCTGCGGTATACTTTATGATATATATAAAAATTCACATTTCATCTACAGGGCTGCTCAAAAGATATTGACTATAATGGTTGAAAATTGTGAAAGTGTTTTTTCTTATTCGTTGAATAGGCATTTTTAAAGTCATTTATTTAGACGTCTCCTTTCACTTCATGATAAGAGGAAATTTCGTAACTATATTTTGGTATTGTTCGAAAAATGTTTCATAATCTATGCAGGATGCATGATTTTTTTTTTTTTTTTTTTTTTTTTTTTTAAGAAGTGTACCCAACGTTTGAAGTGTTATGATACATTTTCGTGAACTAATATTTCTCAGTTGTGTTATCTTGTTCGAACTCACGTCAACAATACAAAGATATTTACATTTATGTCATAACCGAAAAAATTTGTTATAAGTATCAATTGCATTATTTCTTTTTTGTTAAATTTGTAACTATTACCGTTTTGCTGTTTGTTAAACAGCTTTTAGAACATGAAGGTTCAAATACTTAATATTCCTTATAAAGTAACACTATTAAAATTTTAGAGTGAATCAAAAGCGTATTTTAACATATGTTGGATAAAATGTCTGGTTAAGTATTTCCCCTTTAGATTTGATTTTATTAATATCTACTAAAAATATTATATCGTCATGTATGCTTTCATTTTTCAACCATTTTCAAAACAAAAACCTTTCAAGTTATTGTATTAATATAAATTTATATTGCCTATTAAGGAAATGAAGCTTTTACTTAAAAATCATGGCGTAACTCCAGGAACTATTCAATTATTATATATTAATTCACGCTTGCCTTATTTTCACCATTTTAATTTCGTATCAGTCGATTTTTTAATTAATCTAAAAAAAAGAAAAGCTAAAAAGTAAGTTTGCTAAAATATAATTTGTGCCACACAAGCTAAGTCATTTAAGATGCAGTAAATTTTCAAGAAAAGAACCTTTAGCTTGCTATATATTTATGATTTATATATTATGACAATTACAACATTAAAAAAGAAAAACTTATTTAGAAGTGATAACTTTAAGAACAAACATCAAATTATTTTTCTCTATTTTATGTAAGTAATATTTATTTCGGGTTTTGAAAAATTTCTCCTCTAATTATTCTCTAATGTACCGTTTTCGTAAGCAATATTAAAGCTTTTTTTGTGCGTGTGTGTGTGTGTGTGGAGGGGTGGAGGGTAGAAGGTTAGTTTACTAAAAAGGAAATATTTTCGTAAATATGGAATATTAATGACTTCCTTTATGCAGTAGAAAATTCTAAACTATTTGCGTTGAATAAGAAGAAAATGAGCGTCATTATTTCATTTCCAGACGTCAGACAGAAATGAGATTTTCGTTTTTAATCCCGAAATAGTTCCATTAAAATCATAGGAAAACGATCTTTTGTTATGCCATCGGATTATTCTAGTGTCTATTTTTCTCATGAATATGTATCAGAAAAATAATTTTCTCTGTTGCTGAAAGTATGTTTAGGATTCAAATAACTTATTTTTCCCCAAGTATAGAAAATTCTTAAATTTTTCGTTCATTATTTTTTTAATTATGTTATTTTATGCATTACTTTTCAACTGTAACTGCAATTCGTATCATATATGATACATTCCAATAACCATTGTATACAGTTGCTTCACTTTATATTGCACTTAAGATAACAAAATAAACCAGTCAAGTGCGAGTATTACTCGCGCGCAGAGGTTTTGTACAGTAAATATATGAATTAGTAACTGGGCCTTGCATTACACAAATATATCATTAAAAGGTGTTATCTATTCTTTAAAAGCCGATGGCGCTTAGAGTACGCGACACGTGTCTTTGTGTATGTCTAAACCGTTTGGGTCTTTAAGGGTTAATATTTCGGCTAATTACCAACATTTTTTTCGAAAATTATTATCAACAATTATTTTATACTTCTGCGACGATAGCTACCTTCAGCGCTCTTAAACTCCTTTGCTGAATACCCTCAAATCGAAATTTGTATGTCACGGAAAAATGCGATATTTTCAAAAACTATATGACCTATGTCACCTATAGTTTTCCTGCAAGGTTTAAATTAACTTCTACTACCCCTATTTTTTTTTCATAATTCTAGTTTCCGTAGATTCGGAAATAGAGGGCGCGGGGCTTATTTTTGCATTACATTTTCGATTATATCTCTGAATATTTTCAGAAACCTAAAATTAAAAGAAAGTGTTTTTCAGTTCGACGCTACAAAAGCTTTCACACGATATACAAAGAAATGATTTTTTTTTCTTTTCAAGTAATTTAATTAGCCCCTCTTCATTTTTCCTAAATATATTTGTGAATGGTTAATAATCTATAAATATGTGGGCCAATAACCTTTATTACTTCAGCCAATTTGAAATTTCCACATTCCATAGTTTACGAATAAAATGGCTGTGACAGACGGACAGACAGATACAGGAGTGATGTTATAATGCTTCCGCTTTTACATATTAAATGCGGAACCCTAAAAAGCGATAAATCCGAATGTATGATATAAACGAGGGCATTGAAATATTAAGAAATATGATAATATACAGTCGAACTCTGTTATTGCGAGCACGAAGGGACCGTGATATTTGCTCGTTATAACCGGGTGCTCGTAAAAAACGGGTTCGTAAAAAATTACACAAATTCATGCATACTTACTTTATTATACATACTTTATTTATTTTTAATTTCTATACAGAGCAAAAGAAGTTGGTTAATTTGCTTTGAACTGTCTTATTCTCGCTTTCTTGAGTTATTGTTCTTCGAAGAGGACTCTTGGCCCAAAAAACATCGTCATTTGAACCCCTGGCTTTAAAAAAGTTTAAAGTTTTTCTGCACACTCAATTTCTGTTAATTTCGGAATGTTAAAGGAATTTTTCCAAGATACGTTATCTGAGCTGGAGAGGCGGAAGTCAATAGAAATTTTATGAATCACAAAAATGTTGCTCGCTACAACCGGTGTTTGCTAATTAAAGGCGAGTTATGCTCCCATAGACTTAACATTGTACCAACCAAGTATTTATGATTTCCTCGTTAAATCCGGGTTCTCATTAAATCAGGGCTCATTATAAGCGAGTTCGACTGTACAAGTAAATGCTTTCAAAACATCAATTTTAGCCATATTATAGTTTTGTCAATAAATTAACAACACAGAATTTGATTTACTTATTTTTATCTACATGTGTAGTTTAGAGGTCTGCACGGGCCGGAATTTCCAGGCCCGGGCCCGGCCCGGCCCGGCCCGGTGTAAAAATTGAAAGTTCGGCCCGAGCCCGACCCGGCCCGTTTGCATTTTTACAGTTCTCGGCCGTCCCGTACAAAAATCAGTGAAAACAGGCCCGGCCCGGCCCCACTCAATTTCTACAAAATAAATCCGTTTTTTCTTGACATACAATTAAGATTCTTTTAATGAATACTACATACATATTTATGGGAACACTTTACAGTATATTTTAGATTACTCTGTTTTCGCAGAACAGAAAACACACAATAGTAAACATTAACGATTACTTACAATGTTTTAGTCATCGTCTCTACAGATATTTCAAAATTCAAATAAGGATTCATTAAAAGATTAATGCAGTAGAGAATAAAGGATTAAAAACATGATAACTTTTGAAGCTATATAATAAAAAGTAGATTTGTGAAAATATTTCTCTCGTTTTCTCAAGTCCAAAGGAGCTACATTTCGACACATTTATGAATTCATTTCTTTCCGGAAACGCGTAAGATTGGCAGGTATTCTTATTCAGAAACTATGTAAATGCCGTTTTTTCATAGATAAAAGCAATATATCTTTCTGAAAATACTAACAAAGTTAGCGTTTTGAATCGAATTTCCGGAAGCGATAGCACAGGAAAGGAGAAAAACGTACAGTCATGTGACAAGAATCTCTGTTATCTCTGTAAGTAATTTATCAATTATGGAGAAAGCTATTCGTTTCCAAATGCCTTCAATAGTCAGGCCTGCTTTTATGCTTTTATAGTTAAAAATGAGTCAGAAAATGTGTCTGAAAGTTTCACATTGTTGAGCAGTGAATATGAGAACCACTTTAAGGTATATTTACAAAGATACTGTTAACCAGTGGCGTGGCGTGAAAATTTTCGGTGGTCATCGCAATTATTTAAGTTTGTGGTGAAAAATTATTAACTCTAAAATTCAATGGTTGAATGTTCAAAAAAGAAACTTTAAATCTTACCTTCGCTTATACATGAACTCCAAATGTTCTGCTAAAACTAGATCGTAGAGTTTTAAAAGCTTATTAAGAGTTTTAAAATATTGCTTGGTCATCGCCGCATCCAGCGATGACCGGACGCCACGCCACTGCTGTTAACATAAGTTCATTATCACTATTTACAAAACGTAATGCCTGTCCTACACATCCTGCGAACGATTAAGACCAGTTCCGTCCCGGTACGAGTCGTTTGACTCCGGGTTTAAAATTTTTCAGCAATCTAGTAACTGTCCGATGCCGATCTCTACGATGGACATGTTATATTTCTGTATTGATGTTGTTAAACTCGCATCGGCTTGTGACACACATTTATACTTCTCGAGAAAATCATATTCATTGAAAATAGCTCGTATTTTATCAGCTTCGCTTGAATTCTTATAGCGGGCCGATAGGCCCGATTAATTTTTTTATCGGCCCGGCCCGTTTGAAAATTCGCCTTCATTCCGCCGGGCCGGGCCGGGTACGGGCCTCGGGCCAAGCCCGGGCCCGTGCAGACCTCTATTGTAGTTACTTAAAAAGAATGACCCATGTAGAACTTTTTATTACGTATCTTCTCAGATGACACCGGAAAAGACAGGTATGTCCGAATAAGCGATATATCAAGCCCTGATATAACGACAGTCTATTTTAATGTTCTTATTGGTAATATTTTATTTTACTAATATGCGCTGAAGAAGGAAAGTAAAATATTATCAGGTAAACGGTCTTTTATTATTTACAGTGGGCCTTTATTGTGTCACACTGTTTAAAATAGATAAATTGTATATTGGGTGCCACTTTTCCATATTCAAAGTATTTCAAAATTTTTACTGAAAATTTAAAATAATATTTAAAAAATATATTTTTTTCTTACGCCACTCACATAATATTCAATATTTTTCTTAGTTATAATTTAACATGTATGTTGCAAAAGTTAAATGTCAAATGTTAATAATAATAATAATAATCAATGCTAAATATTAAGAAGTCCTTTACTTATTTTTTTATTTCAAGAAAACACAACACAGAATTTGTAGCACGGTCCCTCCTTTCAGACATCCATTCCATTATTAAACATGTCAACATAAAAAGCAAGGGAAAAAAAATATGTAAATCTCTATAATAAAATCCAAAGTGCCTGTCATTAACATTTACGGACTGACTGCTTCATTTTACATATGCCACGCGGCCATTTTTAATACAAATTAATTTTTCAAATTAATTCTACATAAAAGTTACATTTTTAGAGAGATCATTCACAAAAAAAAAAAAAAAAAAAAAAAAAAAAAAAAAAAAAAAATGTTTGAGGGATGAGTTACATTCAAACATGTATATATTCTGAGATAACTTAATTTAAAATTAGATTGACAAGCCCAGTATATTTTTCCACCGAAGTAAAAAGATTCTTTCAATGGACGAAAAAAAAATAATTTACGAAAGTAATAATCATTCACAAAGCAAGTTCTCCAAGAATGATTTTTTTCAGCACAAAAATAATTCGCGCCTGCAAACCAATGAAAATTTAACATGATTCTGTTAAGTGAAGGACTGTACAACTCAACTTCCTTCAAGATCTTTTATTTACGAAGTGAAATGTAAACATGCAATAATATTTAATGAATCAAGTTTGAAAACAATCAATTTTGAACAAATCAAATTTGAACAATCAAACTGAATCAAATGGAATCAATTTGAATCAGTCAAATCAATGAATTGAATAAATTTGAATAAATTTGAATAAATTGAACCACATTGAATCAATTGAATCAATTGAATCAAATTTGAAAAATGAATGATCGTGACGTCACATTGACTTGACGTCTGATTCGTTACACGTGTTTGTTACATCATGAAGTAATTTTTAATTTGACATTTATCTGTCCTCGTAATGATGCTTTACTGATTTGTTAGTTTTTCGTTAATTAAAATAACAATTACGTCATTAAACGGTGATATCATGATATTAAAAGAATACAAGCATCGAAAAAATTTGGTGATGTATTGGTACAAGAGATCAGTTTCAACTGACATCATGGTCGACGGAATATTGGAAAAGTACTCAAAAAGAAGTTTTAAAAATCTACGCATTAGTGAACGCATTGTAATTGATAAGCAAGCAGACATGGAGAATAAATGCCTAACTGAGCTCAGCGATTTTTGTCAAGAAAGATGAAATATATAACAAAAAATACAATAAATGCTGCCATGATCTCAAAGAGTTTCTGATTTCGGTATCAGAATCTTGCCATTTGGTGAAGGTAAGCAGAAATTATGAGTAAAAGTAACATATATTTAAAGGAGATCAAACTGGTTGCCAGAGACGGCTAGTAAGAAATAAGCTTTGAAAATTAAAAAATAAGCTTCTATTGTCTTTTTAAGTTAATAACGGGTATATTTCATTAACTTTTGACGGGTTAAGATAATTTTTAAGCACACGAATCTTAAAATGAAAAGCAAAATTAAATATTGTCTTTCAAGGAAAGCAGACGGGCAGCGCCCACGTGACGAAAAATCATGAATTGTTTTTAAAAGAATTAATAAAAGTTTTCTTCATTCTATTAAATCCTATCATGCGTATTAGTAGCACCTATAGTCGTCGTCTGGTCCATTCGTCTGCCTGTCTGCCTATCTGTCCGCATATAACAGCGCAAAAACTGCCCAACCGATTGGTTTGAAATTTAATATATCAAATCGGTGCAGAATTTTGTCGAGCCATTTTAAATTTTACAAAAAATCGAATTAAAACTTTAAAAAATGTTAATAAAAGTTTTCTTTATTCTATTAGATCCTATCATACGTATTAGTTCGATGATATCCCATGTTAGGTAATGATTCTAGGTTGCCATGGAGGTTAATTCCTATTAAAGATGGAATCATATTATTTCGTACTTCGGAATTTAATTATATATAATCGTGATAAATTTTGTATTAATGTATTTTTGCATAAGAGTACAACAGCTATTGCACCAATATCTGAATATTTATAAAAACTAATATTACGAAAGCACTTCATTTGCCACGTTTTACGTATAATTTCCGACTTGTTTCTCTTACTGTTAAATTATTTTATGTTACTTGAAAAGAAGAAATTTTATTATTTTCTTTTCCAAAATCATCAGATAAAAAAAAATATATTTAATTAGATTTTAAAATCCAGAAAGGGGCAATTGCCCTCTCCTGTGCCCCTTTCTTGCGGCCCGCTATGATATATGTATATATATATCCTTCAAATAAAATATTTGCAATCATAGAATGAAAAGGTTTTCCTTATAAATGATGGACTAGGAAAGAGATAATTAAATTTTCCACCCGGTCCATCAAAGGGTATCATCCATCTTCATATCTTTGTAGAATCGTAAGATCTTTGTAGCAGTGCATCTATCCTCAAAGTTTTGTAGAAAATTTTATCAATGTAAACGTTTTATTCTGTAGTTTTAATGTACAATCTTCGCTATTTTTTTTACTAAATTACATTATATTTTCAACTGATCATTTATTTTTAACTTTAGAATTGTGAAGAAGAAATTTATCAATTGTAAATCAATATTTTGGCTTTGCATTAATCTTCATTTGGTTTAAAAATAAAAGGCAAATTTCTTGATGATAATGAAATACGTTATGGCAAAAAAAAAAAAAAAAAAAAAAAAAAAAAATCTTGAAGGTGGGTTAATTTTGCTTCCGGATGAAAGTTTTAAAATGTATTCGTCAGCAAAAGTTATATTCTTCTTTGAAAATTTCAAGTACAGTTAATGAAAAAAAAATGCAGAAATATAAGTTTATTGCTTCTTTAGCTTAAAGTATTTATAAAATACGTGTTCAGAAGATGCATTGCAATTAACGTTGCCTTTCACAAAATACATTTTGAATGTTTTCTCAAGATTTTACAAGTAAGATAGGGAAAAGAAGAAAGAGAAATCAGTCTTCAAGCATACGTAATGAAATACTTTTCAACGCTTTCAAAATACAGTAATGAAACTTTACCTTTTTATATGTTGAACGAAGATATATAAATATACAATTTAGAAGACACACAACAAGTTTTAATTTTCTAATTTCCGTTATCACTGTATATAGTCGGTAAAGCATTTGAATTATTTTGTTCATCCTTATTTTGTTCATTATTTTGTTCTGTACATGAACTGTTGATTTCTATATACACCACATAATAATTTAGTTCAGCTACAAAGCGCATAACGCATTTGAATATTCAATACAGAAATTATCGCCATTAGACGAAACCCGAATCTTTTTGTGCAGCCCTGCATATTATCAACAGGCTAGTATATAATCTCCGTCAAAAATGACGTAAAGAGAATGATAAATTTTCAAAATAATAGTTATTATTTTTATTTAATAAATAATATTTATTGGAGATCTCCGTCAGAAAACAATATATAAAGGATACTCATTGTAGAAAATGCTACGGTTTTAAGGACAATTACGTCGCCCCCTTTGCCCAACCTCGAAATTCAACTTTCCCACCTTCTTTAAAATTTTAAAGCGTTATCAAGTATCTCATTCAACTAAGTTAAGTTTCAATTGTATTCGTTCTTCGTGTTAATGGCAATTTACATATGCATAGTTGCCCAAGAATGGAATGTGTTTCTTGAACTTTACTTTCTATGAAGTAAATAATTTTCGTTTTTGAGCGATCAAGAGTCCATTCATGTGCGATTCTTATGAAACTCATAATATATCACAAAATTCATACCATATTAAGCATTTCATGCACTCAGAATTTTTCACTCGGTTCTTATGCTTTAGTTAATCTTCTGTCATCCTAATGAAAAACATATGTTACACTTTATTGAATGTTTTCATATTGAAAGGCCAGTGTAAAGTTTAGGCGTAATTCAATGAAGCGAAAATTTTGAGTGTTTATTGTTATTTATAATCTTTCTTTCTGTTAATGTTGTTGACTACATTTTTAGACATCCAAGAACGGTGAACTCATGCGATAAATTGTAGAACTGTACATTTCATTAAGAAAATGTTTACTTGGACAAGAATGGAAAGAAGGACTTTACTTATTATTTACAGAATGTTTTCATTTCATATGAAACTCTCCATTCTTGGGCGACTAAAAACTTCTACAATTTCTCGCATGTTACATATCATGACTTTGAGAAGAAATAAAAAAAATCCAGTAAACTGTAATATATGTTTTCATTGTGATTTTTTATGAAACTCATAATATATGGGAAAGTGGCGAAAAAAGATTAACAAAAGAAAAACCCAAATAACACCAGTAACTCCCCTGAAGTCAAAAATTGTTTGTTTTTTTTCCAATTCTTGGACAATGACCGCATACAGTCAAGGATGGGTAATCCGCTCACCCATTATCTGCAATTTTCTATAATCTGCTGTGCTTAGCAAAAGTAAATATCGTGAATTTTACAAATATGTCACTGAAAAATATTGTAAACTTGGACAAACGATCGTGGAAAAAATTGCTAATTTCGTTAAACGATAGCTGAAAAAGTCGCAAAAACACATAGCGAATTTTGTCAGAAAAATGTCACGAATTTTGCCAATATGTTGTTGAAAAATATCATGACCTACGAAAAATGATGGCGGAAAAAAGACGAATTTCAGTAAACAATCGAGGAAAAATACTGCAAATTTTGATAAAAGATAGACTTTTGGCAATTTGCTGCTGAAAAATATCGTGAACGTCAAAAAATGACAGTGTAAAAAAAAATCACAAATTTTGTCATAGATCGTTTGAAAAAAAAAAAAAACTAATTTAGTCAAACGATCTTTGAAAAAAAGCGTCAATTTTATGAAATGATCAATGAAAAAAAAAAAACAAAAAAAAACGTGGATTTTAGGAAACAATCGAAGAAAAATATTGTGAATTTCATCAAAAGGTCGCGGAGCTGCACAGAAAATTTTGTCAAAAAAGTGCAGAAGCACACGCCGAATTTAGCCACTCTGTTGCTGAAAATATCGGGAACTTCGACAAATGGTCGCAGAAAAAAAATCACAAATTCTTCACAGCTCGTTGAAAAAAAATTTACAAATTTCTATCTTGGAAAAAATCGTGAATTTTATGAAACAATCGCTGAAAAAAACATGAATTTCAGTAAACAATCGAAAAAAAAATATTGCAAATTTCATCAAAAGATCGCGGAAATGCATAGCAAAGTTTGTCAAAAGAATGCAGAAGCCATGTCGAATTTTGCCAATCTGTCTCTGAGAAATATCGGGAACTTTGACAAATGGCCGCGGAAATATAATCACACATTTCATCACAGATTGTTCAAAAAAATCTTGAAAAAAAAAAACTTGAATTTCATCAAACGGTCTTGGAGAAAAATATCATGGTTTTAGTGAAACAATCGCTGAAAAAAAAAAAAAAACTCACAAATTTCAGTAAACAATCGAAGAAAAATATTGCTAATTCCATCAAAAGATCACAGAAATGCATAGAAAAGTTTGTCAAAAGAGTGCAGAAGCACATGCTTAATTTTTCCAGTCTGTCGCTGAGAAATATCGGGATCTTTGACAAACGGTCACAAAAAAAATTTTTGCTTCATTGGATTACACCTAAACTTTAAACTGATATGCATGGCACCACAGTTGCAGAAAGTTCTCAAAGTGTCTGTGACAGATACTTCAAGGACAGAAAATAATCTGCTAGTAAAATATTTTACAATTGAAGCATTAATTGATCAAACAACCACTTACCTGCGATATTTTTATGCATTTTATTCGGAATCGAACCTGTGGTCTTCACCAATATGGTTTATTAGTGAGAAATTGCAGACTCAGGCATCGGCTGGAGTAGCTCAGTGGTTAGAGCAGCAGTCTTGTATACTATGGTCCCGGGTTCGATTCCTGGCTCTGGCTAATTTTTCACTCCAGTTGGGTTTATTGTATTTATTGTATGTATGTCTGTATAATATTTATATATACCTTTAACTGTTGAATGCAGGCGTTATTTATGTGTGTATGTGTGTTTTAATATATATTGTAGTATGCGTGTTTTATTATATTTATCGTAGATCGATGTAATAGTAAAATCTATTCATCGTTGTCCGGTCATCCAAGGCTGTCATATAGATGGCTGGTGACTTCCCCAACATGGTTTATTAGGGAAAAATTGCAGACTCAGACATCGGCCGGAGTAGCTCAGTGGTTAGAGCAGCAGTCTTGTATACTGTGGTCCCGGGTTCGATTCCTGGCTCTGGCTAATTTTTCACTCCAGTTGGGTTTATTGTATTTATTGTATATATGTCTGTATAATATTTATATATACCTTTAACTTTACAACTACGTTGTAAAGTGTTAAAAACTGTTACACTTACATTTTTAAGACAGAAAGTGTGTTCGCCGTCATATAAATACAGCCTTTTACTAAATTAAAGTAAGAAGTATTGAAAACCTTTCTGCAGCATTTCAAAAGTTTTATTTTAGCACAAAAGTTGTTACCTCTTTATAATTCATGTCCTTCCAAATCTGTTCCGCAACCTTGATCCTTACTGATATTCCCCAGTCTGTTTTGCGCTCGTGCCCAAAAAATTAGAATAGTGCCTAAGACAATTAACCAACTACATTATGACCAAAGGTGACCGGTCACTTGCGATTTTAGACGTTTTGTTAAATATCTAAAAAAATACATGAGGAATTATCCTGAAACTGCAGGTGTGTAAACAGTATAGTATAGTATTTCAAGTGAAAATCAAATTTCAAAGTAATTGCTTAAAAGGCGCAAAGGCCAACATAGTGAAAAAGATTCCAAGCCGGGATTCGAACCCGGGCCATCAGTATAGCGCACTGACGTTCTACCGACTAAACCACTTGGAACGATACACAGCTAGGAAAATTTCTCACTATTATATGTTGGCAAGGCTACAAACGCAGCACAAGATGGAATATTTTTCACTATGTTGGCCTTTGCGCCTTTTAAGCAATTACTTTGAAATTTGATTTTCACTTGAAATATTGTATCCAAGGCGAATGTTTCTCTCTGGAATAATTTCCATGTATTAATGTAGTATAGTATAGGTCATATATTTCCGTGAAGATTTTTTCCCGAAACTCCATACGGGATCGCCAACAAATTGAAAAATAACAAATATCTTTTGGATGCCCTGTAAAAACTAATGTAGCAAAAGCGTGCAAACTAGAGATTATAAATCAGTGGCTTATTGTAATATATCGTGTTCATTTTTATGAGGATAGCATGTATACTCGTGGAGAAATTAAGGTTTTTATAAAAACAGTCCCAATTTTCGCCAAGTTTTTTGCTTATAATTTGCAGAGTTCTTAATAAGTTTTTTTTTCATAAAATATGACAAACAACATTGTACACAATACTCTGCAATCAGAATTTAAAAATAATAAAAATTGGATGAAAATGAGCAGGTTTACTAAAAAATGTTTCACTGCGCATGCGCGAATGCAATCAAAATACAATATGCATAATGTATTAGCTAGATATATAGAGCAACTTTTGTGAAAGTCTCAAAATCATAGCTTGAAAATTCTGAAAATTATCGTTGATAGAATAAGCTCGAAATCCGTTGTTCCCAAAAAGAAGCAAAAAGATGAGGGGTTGTATCAAATATCTGTTGATTAGTGCTAAGATAGAGTACACAATATTACATGTACTACTATATTTGGATACAACCCTTCATCTTTTTGCTTCCTTTTGGGAACAACGGATTTCGAGCTTATTCTATCGACGATAATTTTCAGAATTTTCAAGCTATGATTTTGAGACTTTCACAAAAGTTGCTCTATATACTTAGCTAATACATTATACAAATTATATTTTGATTGCATTTGCGCATGCACAGTGAAACATTTTGTAGTATACCTGCTAATTTTTCGTCCAATTTTTATTATTTTTTAATTCTGATTGCAGAGTATTGTGTACAATGTTGTTTGTCGTATTTTCTGAAAAGAAATTTTTTTATATTAAAAACTCTGCAAATTATAAGCAAAAAACGCGGCGAAAATTGGGACTGTTTTTATAAAAACCTTAATTTCTCTACGAGTATACATGCTATCCTCATAAAAATGAACATAGTATATAACAATAAGCCACTAATTTATAATCTCGAGTTTGCACGCTTTTGCTACATTAGTTTTTACAGGGTTATCCAAAATATGTTTTTTTTTTTTATTTTTTGACGGCCCCCTATGGAGTTTAGGGGAAAAAATCTTCGCGAAAATATATTATCTATACACTACTGTTTAGACACCTGGAGTTTTAGGTTAATTCCGCATGTATTTTTCTAAATATTTAACAAAACGTCTAAAATCGCAAGTGACCTGTCACCTATGGCCATACAGTGTATACCATTTACGCCTCTTCCTCTCGTAAGAGTCTCATTTGGGACTACCAAAATTTTTATATTATTTCTATGAAGATTTAATAGCATTATTTTGTTATTCTAATTATTAGCTTATAAGTTTTTTACTGATAAGTTAATTTTTTTGTTTTAGATTTGCATTAGTTTATCCCTTTTAAATGCAATGAACTGATGCTAATCGAAAGCTGAAAAAATCGGACAGCGCCAATGGTAGCATTATGCGTAGCATTCCATTACTTTTATATTCTGCTTTATTTGCTTTGGAAGGGATTCATGTTTATGAGGTTATTTAAGCACAGTAATCAGCAAAAGTATGTGGTCTAAAATACGCCAGTATCTTTGACCAAGTATGGGTGAAAGTAACCTTTGGAAATGTAACGATTACTATTTTTAAGTTTTTACAACTGTAACTGATGAATGAAAAATATATTGGACATCAACCCTCGAGTAAGCTAAATATTTTTAGCTGCTACTCTGTAATGATAGAACGGCAATAAAGCTGTTATTGATTTATCAAAAAATACTTCATTTTCATAGCTATCGAAATGTGTAATAAAATGGGTAAAAAGTCATGTAATTATGTCTTTTTGTTACTGCTAGTGAAAACTTAGTGAAATTATCATTTTCACGATATGATAACGAAAAATCTGAACAAATTATCAAAGATTAATGAACTTTGATCAACGCGTTTAAAGACCATGTTAATTAGAATGCTAAAGACTAAACATAACCGTTTCATTTTAGTTATTTAAATATTTTTTCATCAATTGCATTATTGATTACATCAGTTCCACCAGATAAATAATCCTAATACAAAAGTTTAAAACTATAATTCTAACAGTTCGGACTGTCCTCTCTATACAAAATTTTTGTGTACCTTAAAATTCGATTCAAATAAAAAAAGTATTTTATGCATCTAATTTATTTAACACATTATATCAACATTAGCCCTTAAAATTAGTTTAATTACATTAGCACAAAGATTACTTTTTGTAAAACTTCAAACTTTCCTTAGCAAGCGAATTTCCAACCATCACTAAAATAAAAAATAACTGTTCTCTATATTACTCACGGGGTTCACTCTTTACCATCCTTTTTTCTTTGCAAATTCCTTCTACTTCCCAGTCTTCATACGTCTAACCAGATTAAGCAGCACCAATTGCTTCTAGTTGCCGAGCTTCATGTTTAATTCTTTATTATATAAACTTAATTGATTCCTATAGGTTCATATATAATTTTTTTAATGCTTCTGATTTTAGTTGCTCAAATTTTTTTCTCAACTCAAAGTCACGACCCTTATTCAAGCTTTATTGATGCTTAAGCAAAACTTGCAATTATAGATAACCTAAAATCTACCATATACGTTTTAAGAATTTCTTCCTTACTTTTATTATAAACCTAAGTATATTAAGTATTATAAACCATATAATGTATCATTTTAGCATAACTTGTGACAACTAGCTTTTGTCTTTTTCCATTTTATTCAATATTTCTGAGTTTCATGGATTTATTTTTCTACCTTCCTCTTAGATGTTTTAATTTTTAACTGACGTTTTATACATGGATACAGCATATAACCATGTTAAGCCCAGTAGCATAGTGGTCAGCGCGTCCCTCTACCTCGCTACGGGCCCACAGTTCGGATTCGGACTGCAGGTTGGGCAAGGTTTACTCAGCCTTTCATCCCTTTGAGGTCGATAAAATAAGTACCACGGTTTGTTAGGAACTAAACCCCCATTTTTCCCCTTTCAGATCGCATACATAAGCTATCTTAGACCGCTGAACTCCCTGAGAGAGTTCAAACTCCCTCAGTGAGTTTCAACTTTCTTCGACTAGATACAGCCACTACCACTTATTTTGATTGGCTATAAAGCTTCGCTTTAATCCGGTTTTATTTTATGCGCATGCGCACGCTTAACATTTGTTTAGATCTCAGATACAGTGATATTCATTGGGTTGGTCTTAGGTTGGTCTCTTAGGTGATCTTAGGTATTGGGTTGTCATCTCAGATGAGTTTTACAATGTGAACAGGCATTTAATTTCGGGAGGGTACCACCTCAAATATGGAGGTCTAAAATACCCTAAATACCTGATCTGAACAAAGTATTAGATTGACTAGGGCATATGATCCATAACACCTCAGTGCCTCCCCCCCCCCCCAAAAAAAAAAGGATGCCTGGACACTGTATGCCATGATCTTTAAGGATGTTAACGCCTCTTGTTCCGCTTTAATACCTTCTGTTAAAGATTCTTTCTGTCATATTATCGGGTCAAGAAATAAGTAATTTCCGTTCTCTCTCTTTTTTTCCCCAATTTTATCGACTGTATAATTTATTTCATTTTGTAGATAATTCAATTGGAAATCAAGTTGGAAAAAACGATTTTTCTATTTATATCAAATGTAAAAAGAAATATTTTAAACCAAATTCTATAAGCATTTTTGCCCGTAATTTATTCCCCTTCGTTATTTACTATTTCTTTAGAGCATTTGAAAAGCTTTACGATGCCTCGTGATATTTATAACGAGCTACTAATACTAAGCCATTTATTAAAAATGCATTCCCTAGGTGTTTTTATTTTACGGCGATACATATGCATTTTACTACATATTTTAAAGTTAAATTTAAAAAGTAAAACCTGTTTTTTCAGAGAAGAAAAAAATCTCGTCAAAGTAAAAATAAGAAAAATTTCTTGAAAACACTGTTACAATAAAAGATGCTGCGAATGAAGACATCGGAGAAAAACTGCTCTGATAAGATTACTCCTTTGTGACCCGTTTAAAACCAGTTATCCAGATAAAATGACTTTAGCTTCTGCTTCTTTTCTTTTTATCATTTTCACAGATGTTGCTGAGTGATGTAATAATAAATATTATAATAGTTATCATCTTTTCTTTTAAATTAATTGTCAACACAGAATATTGACGCTTTGACAAATACCATTGATACCATCAGAACAATGTTAATGGACTTTTTTTTAATATGATACTTAAAAAATCTTGCAATTAATTAGTTTTTCTATTATACTTCTCCTACGAGCTATTCTTATCGACCTCCATCCAGACACCGTAGGTTTTGAAAACACTCCAATTTATTTTGCTTAAAAATATTACCCGCTTACGGAATGATATCATCACGGCCAGTCTCGATCGTCTGTAACCGGGTTGCCATTCATTTCCGTTTGACTGGGAAATTTTTCAGTTCCCAATGCAGCATTCAGCGATGTAGAAACAGCTGATGGCTATTTTCATGACAGTTTGAGCAAGATAAATAGACAATCATTTGACAATCAGCTTGTATAAAATTGTTAAATGTAGAATGTCATTGCCCCCGACATGTTGCTTCAACAACATGAAGAAGAAGAGGGGTTTTTTTATTACATAAGAAAATCTCTTTGAATGTTTGGTGTTTAAAATACATTGTTTTAATACATGGAAATTATTCCAGAGAGAAACATTCGCCTTGCATACAATATTTCAAATGAAAAACAAATTTCAAAGTGATTACTTAAAAGGCGCAAAGGCCAACATAGTGAAAAAGATTCCAAGCCGGGACTCGAACCCGGGCCATCAGTATAGCGCACTGACGTTCTACCGACTAAACCACTTGGAACGATACCTAGCTCGGAAATATATAATAGTGAGAAATTTTCCGAGCTAGGTATCGTTCCAAGTGGTTTAGTCGGTAGAACGTCAGTGCGCTATACTGATGGCCCGGGTTCGAGTCCCGGCTTGGAATCTTTTTCACTATGTTGGCCTTTGCGCCTTTTAACCCTCCGACTGTCTTGGAAAAGGGCAAAATTGTAATGTTGTTTTCTCTGCATTTTGTTTTAAATGCTAAAAAAAATATTCTTTGAACATTTTATAAAAAAACTTAATAACGAATATGAATGCAGTCCTTGGAAGTATTAATCATTGTTCAATGTATAAAAAATACATTAAATCAATAGAATTATATTACTTTAAATATTGCTTGTATTGCAGTGAAACCTGGAGTTTAGTGAACGTATTAACACGGGCTTGTCAGTGAGGGGGTTGCAATCACTTTGAAATTTGTTTTTCATTTGAAACATTGTTTTAAATAACGTTTTAAATATATCGTTTTAAATATGACGCAATTTTCGTCATTCAATGCTTTTAGTATTAATGGTGAATTTAATAATTTAATAAACTTAAAGTTTTCTTTCTTTTATCATTATTTACGTGTAAATATATTTTTTAATTAAAATTTGTTTGGAAATATTATTATTTGGGACTTTTTAAAATCTAGCAATAGTAGATCATTATTATTATCTTAACGGATTTTAACATTACAATAGCGCTTAAAACAATTTTTCTATTTAAAAATTTAAGAACGGCTGTTTCAAGCTATGTTTAAAAAAAATTAAAAAGGTAATTAGAAAAATTATTGGACCCTGTACACCATAATCTAGTTATGTATATGCCTGCAAAATATGGTTAAATTGCTATGCATAGTTTTTAATAATATAAAATTGAATTATCTTGACCAATTGCAACATTACAGTAGCGCTTAAAACGTATAAACTGCTTCAATGTGTATATATAACAGATTTCTCTAAAAAACTACCAATTTTCATGTTCTTATATGCAATGGCTTTTTTTATTATTATTATGAGCCGATAAATTAAAAAGGACACAATAAATTCAGTTACTGCAGCAACGTTAGTTAAAAAATCAGCAAGGCGTTAATAATTTTCTAAAATTTATGTATAATTGTATATTAGGAATTTTTCTGTTTTGCAATAATGTTTTATACTACTTGTGAGCTGACAATTATCTAAGTATTCTTCCAATCTCTTGAAGGTAATTCCTCATATATAATTAGTTACTTAAGACTAGAATTGATACAATCAATCTCTGCTTAATTCAATATAGGAAATTATACTTCATTTGAATGTCTAAGATCTTGTGGTATCGAGTTTAAACAGACATGATGTTACCTTCTTCAGACGCATTCTTGATAGAAATATTTCAATATTTAACTAATGACAAATTTTTGTTTTAGACGTGCGAATAAATGAAGCAGATATATTCACTATTATTCTACAACTCATTCTATTGAGAATTCATACCTACAAACACTCGATGCTCCACTCGAAGTGTTTCCTCTTTACAAAGGTAGAAAAATAGTTGCTCTTATTAGTTAAAATATTTATTTCCGAATAGAGTTTACGTTAAAATAATCAGAATACTATACTCTTTCCTTCAACTACATTTCATTTAACGAAGGTTTTACAAAATCTGTTGATTTTTATTTTAAGATAAGCAAAATATTATGAAATAGGCACCACAATCTGTTCAGAACAAATCTTAAATACTAATCCGTTTATTAAGTAGAATAATTTTTACCCTAAAAAGTCTCACTTTCTTACAAAAAAGGAGAATTTTTCGAAAACATTATTAGAATAAAAGATGCTGCAATCAAAGATATCGAAAAAGGTTTGTTCTCGTAAGATCACTCCTTCGTGACTCATTTAAGTACATTTATTCGGATAAAATGGCTTTAGCCTTTATTTCTCTATTCTTTAATCATTTTAAGAGATGTTGCTGCGTAAAAAAATAATAATGATTGTACTTTATTTTTGTTGCTGAATATTTATTAATACTGAAACTTTTAAAATTGCTCTTTGACTTTTTAAAATAATAGTGAGCATTATTTTTTAATATATATTTCTATGTCTACCTATACGAATGCCATGTTTCAGAAATAACTTTTAAAGGAAAGAAAACGTTATGATAAATTGTAATATTATAAAGTATACTAATCTTTAAAACACACATTTCTCATATATTCATGTTTAGTACTAACGTGATATAAAAGATTTAAATTTTTTTAAAAATCCCCATAAAATTATTTACAGTTTTTCATATTCCGTTTGGGAGCTAAATGAAGTGCCTGTTTTTCAGACTCAACGTGCGCTTGAGCCAGGGTGACAGGATTTGCCCACGGTTGGTTGGTTGTGTTTATGACGGCCAATTATCAACACGAGGGATATAGGCCCTAATGGGGGGGAGTGCCCTTCGTGGGGGTCTTTCTAAGGGAACCTAACCCGTATTAACGCTTGGAAATCCAAGGTTCGAAGAAAACCACGAAAACTCCGAACGATTAGGCCGACGGGCGCGATTGGGTTCGAACCCAGCACCTCTCGTCTACCAGCTTCGAGAGCAGAACCTCTCGGCCACTGGTGGGGCGATTTGCCCACGGATATACAGTCGTGGGTACAGTCGCGGAAAAAAAAAAAAAAGTAAACACCCCCTACTAACTGCTCAACAAATTATCGTAGACAAAAGTTACTGGTACCGGACGATTGGAAATAAAGTCTACTTTTAAAGGGTGTGTAAAAAATTTGCTTAGGGGGCCATATACATATTAAAACGAATCCAAACTTCATTTTTTTCAATGGCAGTACCAAAATTTAACAAGATATTTCAAATCTTCGGTTCAAAATATGCCTAGAAACCAAATTTCAAGTCATTCGAATGATAAGTTTTTGAATTATAGATATTCAAAATTTAGTACTTCTAATGTTAAATTACATTTTCATATTTTTATTTATATCTCCTGAAATTATGCTCCTAATGAGCTAATTTTTTGTGTAGCAATAATACTAATATACCCAAACATAAATGCGTTGAATTTGAAATTTTTATAATTTTATGATATGAATTATGAATTATGAAATTAATATTCGAAAAAATTATGAATTGCAACATACAATTTTTCTGATGGATTTAGATTTATTAAGTCCTGCTTTATGGAAATCAAAAATTTCACATTTTTCTTCCAAGTAGTTTTCAAATTATGCTTAAAAAACGGCAAAATGATGGTTTAAGTGGCCGTCTATGATAAAAGTGAGTAAATTTTTGAAATTTATTCTGCTATCCTCTAATCAAACAGGTTTCATTGACGCTTAAACGTGCCTTGATCAAGAAGACGGCTCTCTGGGGTAACATTCGAGTTCGGAACTTCAATTTGGATACAGCCCTTAAAATACGCTCGTTTTAAAATAATTAATTTCTCGGAAACTTATGGCACGAATTGCATAAAAATTTGTTTATGGGCTAATTGAAAGGTGTAGAGTTCATTTATGCTGTCAGAATTGAGTACTGCTATTGAAAAAAACAAAGTTATGGTTCGTTTTAATATGTAGAGGGCCCCTTAAACAAACTTTAAATGCATCACTTAAAAGAAGACTTTATTTCCAATCGTTCGCTACCAGTAACTTTCTTCTACGATAATTTGTTGAGAAGTTAGTAGGGGTGTTTACTTTTTTTTTTCCACGACTGTACCTACTACCGGCCAAATGGAAGCGACGTTGAAAATTCTAACCGCGTAGCATTCTCACCGCACCCAAATTTCATTGAACGTCTGGATTCGACGCGTGAAGAAACCAATGAAGAAATTGTGTTTGCTATGGTGAAGACGAATTGTATGAACGACAGGCATTCTGCCAGTCAGTCAACAAAAAAGGATTGAATTTTCATAAGAATTCATTTGGGCGATATCATGTCTACGAGAAAATAATCTAGTTATGTGAAAGCGTAAGATGACGAGTTTTAACGATATTTTTGTGGCGTTCGAATGTTTCGTAAAAGATAGATATTTTGGTGAGACTTATTATATTAGACTCAATTGAATTGATCATTATCTTACTAACCAAATTAAAACAACATAAATACTTAAAGATGAATTTAAATTGTAACTCATGAAACCAACTTAATATTATTCATTAAAAAACTTTAAGAGGTATTATAATATTTCATTAAATACTACGAACGTTATTTTGGAACTGAACATAATTTTATCATACATACTTTACTATTTCAGTTCATATTATATATGTCTTGAAGATAATTTCCTCGTATCAAAAATATGCTTCACATATGTTTTAAAGTAGGGAATGATAAATCGAAGTCATCATTAATTCTTTAAAAGATTTTTCAACAAAAAATGCGTCTAATATTTTTTACTGTTATTTATTCTTAAGAATGTCCCATTCTATTTATTATATTTACGTTACATTTGTTTTAAAATTAAAGATATTTTACAACTGATAAAGCAAACAATTTCAATTTATTTATTTTTACAGAACTAGGGGGCTCTGCCCCCTACGAGCTACGCTCGCCAACCCCCGTTCAGACACCACAGACACTAAAGGCACGCTAATTTGATCCGCTTTAAAAATATTTCGGAAGATTGATTTATAATTTAAAAAACAGTGGCGATGGCGATCTATCTATAAACGGGATTCTATTCATTTCTCTTTGATTGCGGAATTTTAAGGACAAATCAGCTGTTGTTAAAAGATGCAATCGCTGTTTTCGTCTTTCATTAAATAAAATCAGTTAAACATTTCAAAAAAAGCTATTATAAAATGAATTATGTAAACAGATTCTTTGTCTCCTGGTATTTTTTAACAAAGCGAAAGAAAGTTCTTTTAAATAAGACATTTTAAATGTATCGTTTTTAATCTGGCGTAATTTTCACCAAACTTCCCTTTCTCTTTTTAATATTGACGTGAAAATACTTTTGTTGGGAATGAAATATTATTTACGCTGAAATAGTTGAAAAGATCATCTCAAAATATCAAATAAATGTCTCGCGCAATTTTTAAATTTAAACTGTTTTGCAATATTATTATTTGTTCATTTTACGTAATAAGTGTAATGTGACGTACATTCTCCTATTTAAGACTTCTAACGCATGTTAATGAATTTATTATTTTACAATATCCTTTCTCTTTTAAAATTCACGTGTAAATATAGTTTTTATGACGTAATTTTCAATAAGTCCCTTTTTATACCTATCTATTTCATTCTAATTTGAAAGTTTTTTTCTGTTTATAATAGTCACGTGTAAATAAATTTTTCATTTGAAGCAAACATTATTGTTTGCGATGTTTATACAGTTGACAACAGTTCAAATTAATACCATTTTCTAAAATCTCTTTATTCTAAAAAAAAGTAACTAAAGCCGCCGCTGTTTTGAATTTTTTGTGACCGGAGGTCTTTCTTCGTTAATATTAAGAAAATATTGCATGCAAAAATATGCAATTCAGTGGTGTTATAGAGAAATGTTTGATAAACACGCTGATGCAGACAGTGTTCAAATCGAAGAATTATTTTAAGAGATATTTAATGGTAAAGTTGGCCAAAATCGTTCCATTAAAAAGGTTTTATAGGAGCAAAAGACATAGAAAATTAATCATTTGTAGATCATTTTATGCATTATAAGTTCCCGGTGTTCAGACTGCATTTATTTTTTAATTTGACCTATTTTTGAGGTTTTATTTCTATTTTAAATTCAAATTTCAGCATTTCGAGAGATATTTTTTGAACTTTTAGAAAAGGATATATTTTAAATTGTTGCCAAATTTAAAAACAGCGCAAAGAATAATATTTCCTTCAAATAAAAAATTTATTTACACGTGACAATTATAAACAGAAAAACAAAATCTTTCAAATGAGAACTAAATGATTACGTATTAAAAGCAGGAAAATATTGGTAATTAAAAATTGATAATTACAGTATTAATAAAAATTGCCAAACCATAATATTGCTAAACAGTTTAAATTTAAAAATATACTTACACGAAACATTTATTTCATACTTTGAGATAATCTTTTAAAACTAATCTATTATATATATTGCGCTATCGTATCAATGAAACGCATCTCATTGGTTACTGAACAGCATATAATGCACCTATAAGGGGGGTTACCATAGGGGGGACCCTGTTCTATCGATAAGGTTGTCGCCTACATGGCGATATATCGTCAAATTTGGAGACCAAAATGAGTCGCCATCAGTGACGCCAACTTGGCGATATTTCTAATATTTCGCCAAATTCCCGTTGGCTTCCATTGTAAACCATAGGGTTTACTTGCTAATAAAAAATCAACATGTTGAGGTATTTTGAACCAATGCAGATGTTATTGAAGCGGCTAAAGAGTCGCATTGCTCTCGTGTTGAGAATTAGAAGCCAGTGCAAATAATATTTTCTTTCTAACAACAAAAGTATTTTCGCGTGAATATTTAAAAAGGGAAAGAAAACTTTGGTGAAAATTACGTCAGATTAAAAACGATGCATTTAAGCGATACATTTTAAAGCCGATCAAATCAGCGTGGTTTTATAGTTTGCGGTGTCTGAACGGGGGTTGGCGAGTGTAGCTCGTAGAGGGCAGAGCCCACTAGTATGTAAAAAATATATCTGGAAATGCTGAAAATTTGAATTTAAAATAGAAATAAAACAAAAAATGATTCAAATTAAAAAAAAATAAATTCAGTCTGCACACCGGAAACTTCTAACGAATAAAATGATCTTAAATTCCCATGTACAGTTTTTGCTCCTATAAAACTTTTTTAATGGAGCGATTTTGTCCAACTCTAGCATTAAATATCTCTTACAATAATCCTTCGATTTTAAAACTGCCTGCATCTGCGTGTTTATCAAACATTTCTCTATAATACCACCGATTTTCATATTTTTTATGCAATAGTTTTCTTAATATTAACGAAGAAAGACCTCCGGTTACAAAAAATTCAAAACCGGCGGCGGCGGTGACAGCGATAGTTACTTTTTTTTTAGAATAGAGAGAAACCTACTTCGTTCATTAATTTGTAACATATTTTTAAGCGTATCATTCGTAACGTATCATTAAACGTATTTCGCTCATTCATAATTTAAATCATTTTTTTTAATATGTAACTAAACAAACGAGAAAAAAACTTTTTGCTCATTTAACATGCGTACTTACAAACATATACATTGGTATAAGTATTTTAATTCATATATCTAATATATACTAAAAGACGATAAAAACGATGCAATTGTTTTATGAAAATTTCAAATGGGAGAAACGTAGGGGAGTTTTAATATTTCTATAAAAACTACTGGAATAAAACTGGAAAAGATACTGTCAAAATGACACAGAGAAAAATTGCTCCTTTAAGATTACTCCTCTGTGACTCATTTAAGGATATTCATCCAACTGAAACAGTCTTAGCTTCTTCTTTTGCTTTTTCTGCAATGCCTTTCACAGATAATGCTATCTGAATAAATTTAGAGCTTTATTCTTTCACCTTGCCAGTATGGGATAAATACTTACTACTGTAATGTACGGTGTGTAAAAAATTAAACGTACAGAAAAGTACAAAGAATCAGAAATAGTTTTCCATACGGCTGTTTCTAGGCTTCTTACAAAGAGAGCTACGTAAGTGGTGCAGTCCATTTTTTTTCATACTTTGTTGGTTTGGAGGTCCTATCTAGGAATAAAATATTCCTTTATGAAATTTGGTTTGATATACATAAAGAAAAGAGTTTCAGCTCATTGAATTTTTAAGTATTTTAGATCTTTTATAAGTTATGTTTTTCAATGACATTATCTTCTCGTTTTTGTTATTTTTCTTCACATGACTGTACTTTGCTGTTCCTTCTTCAAACCTGTTGTTAATGAATCTCTACAATCTTTAACGCTATACGAGGTCACCACTCTTCTCTTTGTCTATTAGCTAATTCACAAACAATTAGATTTTGACGGGTGATTTCAATTGCAGAAATGTTTCAACTGTAGCATATCAAAAGTTATTTAGGGTAAAAGCAATAGTGATGGCCAGGTTAAGGACGTAATTTTGGTTTTTAGCATATAATACTACGCCACGCAAATGTCTGCCATGGCGATGATCAAAATATAACAGGGAAGGGTGGAAGAGTACTTTAGAGTAAATAAAATCATGAAAATAAATAACGTATTAATTGGATCACTTTGTATTACAAAAAGTCTACAAATACCAGTGATAGCCCCCTTCGTATCAGTAATGGCCCCATCGTTGCACCAGTAATGGCCACACGAATCAATCCTTCTTTCGTGATCATTTTTGGCCAGCTCTAGTCTTTGGCCTTGTTTTAGCTTTCTCGACTTCTGTTTTGGCATTCTTGGCTTCTTTTCTTACCTTCTCAGTTTATTTTACTGCTCTTTCTCTCTGTTTTGCTTCTTTTTGATGCGCTTCTTCTACTTTCTTCCGATCCTTGGCTCTTTGCAGCAGTCCGTTGCCGTTTCTGTAAGTGTGGTTTGATTTTTTAATTTTTTCTGCAGAGGTTAATACAAACGGCGTAAAGCTTCCAACTGTTCACATGGTAGTTGTTAACTATTTCCGACTTTCTTCATCTCATTGTCGCCAACGACTTGATGGATGTCTTCAATCGAAGGATTTTGCAGTGCGGCATTCGGATCCTCATTACAAATGGCAATAGTTGAAATATTGTTTATGATTTGACTCTTGTACTTTGAGTAATCGACGGGCGTTTCCACCGAGCGGCTAAAGATCCTGTTGCCTTGAAACCATTTTTATTGTCATCGTCATGTCGTTTTTAGAGCGATTTTTAGGATCGGGGCCATTTTCAATTTAGTTACAACTTCATATGAATTTTTTGCGACAGGGAAGAAGAACTTCCTACTACTGACTTTTTAGTTTACGAAAAGCAACAACATCGCATGGTGGAAAAAAGTGCGTAGTATTTGTTTATAAAACGATAAAAATTATCTATAGATTTTTGCAAAGCTTACTGTTTTTACGCAAAAAATGTGTTTTGTGTCCGACCACAACCAACATTACCGCGGCACTTGAACATCATTCTTCATTAGAAAAGAAGCGAAGGCATTTCCTATCCATTCATAAAACTTTTGTGCAGTCATCCAACCGTCGCTGCTCCTACCGTTTCCCCATGATCGCGGAACATTGTGAATTACTTTTGCAGATATTCTTTCAAACGGGTAGATGATAATCGGTGCCACTGAATTTCCAGAATCTGAAAATGTAAACATCACAGTTTTGGTAAACTTGAAAAGTTTGGTCGATATCATAAGCAGCCTCGAAGTCCTTCTCTACCAAAACACTGGATTTCTCATATCAAAGAACTGAAGGTTATCTGGTCAGTGTTTAAGAAATTGTTTGGATCCAGTAAGATTTCAAAAATATTTCCTTCCAACTATTTAAGAATGTCTTTTTCGCTGACGTTTTCACTGGCTTTAATAATGCCCATCGATGGTCGTTGCGTGATCTCTGGGCATTGGCATAAAAAAAGGCAAGGCACGATTTTCTAAATGAAAAACAAGAGGATGGAAATCATGTCACAGTCTATTACTCTAGCCCATGGCCTACCAAAAAGCTAGAGATGAGAGAATGTTTGAGAGTGGGGCACAACACAAACTGCTATTTACAGTCTTCTGCCGATTTTTTAAACATAAATATAGACTCATTTTAACATGTCAAACATTTAGCAACTTAAAATAATACAGAAATGATCAAAATCTTACCTCTAGTAAAACGTGTTTTTACTTCAGATCGTTTCTCTAGAGTCTCCTGGAATATCTGCTTGGAGCGGGGCTTTTCATAGTGAATGAATCAATTTTTGATCCCACGCATCAGGTAAGCCGAGGCAATCGCATTCAAAACAATGCACACAACAGTTCATATGAGTTCGAAAAGCTCGAACAAACTTAAAGACGTAGCGAATTTGATTCGGTCTACGCGCCGCAACACCTCGTATGCAGTGTGAATTGTGAGATACGTCGTGGCGACGGTCACCGCAAGACAGACACCGCAAGCACACTTAAGTGACTTGATCAATATGTCGTCCTTATTTGTAAAAAAAAAAAACAGGTTTGAAACAGCTTTCTTCATTGTTTCAACCTGTGTCATCTTCTAAGACGCATGACATGGTGCTCGAGTAGCCTCAGTGTGCGGCCTGAATAAGGGTTGCTTGTGCAAAATGTCGGAATATGTGTAAAAGACGCGTGCGGTCCGTCGACTACGGGCGATTCAGCAAACTCACTATGCCTGTTTGAGCTCTTATAATGTAAACAACCGATATCATTCGAAGAGAGCCAGTTCTTAATGTAAACAAATGCGTAAGCCAATCGGCATATCAGTATTTCTGTCTACCTACTATAAGTGAATATGCATAATAAATACAAATGCGTTTTTGAGCTAAAAAAGTAGTCAAATCTGCCATTTGTTTGGAAAAGAGCGTTACGAGTATACACTGTAAAAAAAATTCCGTAACGTTCCTGGGAAATAATGGGCAGCTGAGTTGCCCATTATTTCCAAGAAACGTTTCTTGAAAAAGACTGGAACTTTACTGTATAAGTTTAAAACTTTCCACAGAAATGCCAGTAAGCTTCCTGCGAAATACCTGGAGTGTTTCTGTTAAAAACAAAACATTACTGATATTTCACAAAAAGCTTACCTTATTTTCCATGGAACGTGTCAGAAGTGTTCAATAAAGTCTGTTCAATATTGTCAGAAGTGACAATAAAATCAATATTTATGGCTGTTACAACAGTAAAAATTGTACTTTAAAAAATGAAACCATTATTTATTTCTCACAAAATATAAATGAATAAATATTAAAGTTTATTTTTTATAAGCAAATAAACTGCGTAAAAAAGAAGAGCTTACTGAGCAACACAAATAAAACTGTACAACTGTATGTTATATAGATAGAGTGAAAAAAAAAGAAACCAATAGCGTAAATATAGATTAATATTAATTTTAAATCTTAGACATAAATGTATAATTCTTATAAGGAAACTCATTAAAACATAAATAATATTGATACACATATTTGTTAAAACAAAATTTGTTCTAAAAATAATATTTCATATTAAAAATATCAGCGGAACAAGATAAAATATTATATTTATAGCCACTTACTCTTTTGCGATTATCCTTTTTTTTTAAATTTATAATCCGTTAAAGGGGTGGGGGGGGGGTGACTTCTTATGTCCAACAAGGATATTCTAGATAATTGATTAATTTCTTTTTTCATTTAAATTAACCAAGCTATCATAGAATCCCCAGTTAGATTGAAGTTTTAGAATGAATATGCAGTTTTAGAATGAATATGCAATCCAAATACTAAGCGTATTTTTCTACTTGTGGTGCTGGCTAAACATTCCACAGACAGGTACGGCGGATAATATCTTACAAGGAGAGGGTCCGAGGCTGGTCTCATCGAATACGATGAACATTTGTGTTTTGATAGAGCATAGTTAGTATATGAATATATGACCGCCATAAAGCGCAACCCCCAGGGGATCTTGAGAAAATAAGTCGCAAAGTTTAAGCTATAGTTTATAATCGGATAAATTTCCTTCTTTCGCAAGCGGTTCCGTTGCATGTTCGGTAGCATGCTGGATTTGAGTTTTTTCTACCCGGTATCATACCCGGTTCGGACTTGATTTTAGGAACGGAAATTTTTATCAAACATTTTCGAACCGCAATTGAAAAAATGTGTATAATAATTGAAATTTACGAAAAATATGAATTAAATTTATGTTTTGTAGCATATAAGTGCTTTTTAACTACAATATTTTGCATGCTTAAATATATAATGAAATAAAAAACGCATATTTAATGTCTATAGACCAGGATTTTTTTTTTTTGTTTTTTTTTTTTTTTTTTTTGTTATTTAAAATTATTTACAGTTATTTCAATGAATAATCTACTATTTTTCACAGAGAAATAAATTAAAACACGTGATATAAATGCGTGAATAATTATATTACTTAAATTTTGTTTTTACATGAAAGTATTTCGAATATTTCATGATTTAATTCTTAATTTGACTTTTTTTATTTTGGATATTTGGTTTTATAATTATTACCTACGTAATAACAATTTTCAGCAGCTCAATATCCTTTCAGAACTTATTTTTAAGCAAAAAGACAGTTATTCTAACTATAATCATACGAATCCAAGATTTTAAAAAATAAAAAGTTAAAAAGCTAGTTGATTAATAATGATACATTTATTTCACTGTGAAAAGTAATATCTTATTTATGTAAATAACAATAAATAAATTTTAAAATTAGCTTAATTTTATGGTCTATAAAAATTCTAATTGTCTTATTTTTAGTTTGTTATTATTATTATTTATTTATGTTATCTTTACTTTTCATTAAATATATAAACATGCAAAGATTCACGCTTAACATTTCATTTATGTAATTAAACTGCATTATACTCAAATATTAAGCAAGAAAAGAAAATGATTTCCAAAAGAAATTACTACGTAGACACTTATTCTAAATAAAAATCAAGAATCCCAGACTTTAAAAAATCATATTAAAAATATAAAAACATATTTTTCAAACCATGAAATATTTGAAGTATTTGAATGAGGAAACAAAATGAAAATAATATATTTGTTCACTTATTTTAATTTATTTCTCTGTTAACAGTTGTAGATATTCATTGAAAAATCTGTAAATAATTTTAAATAACAACAAAAATACTCTGGTCTATAGACATTAAATATGCGGGGTTTTTTTTCATTATATATTTAAACATGCAAAATTTCGTAGTTAAAAAAGCACTTATATGCTACAAAAGATACATTTAATTCGTATTTTTTCGTAAATTTCAATTATTATACGCATTTTTTCAATTGCGGTTCGAAAATGATTGATAAAAAATTTCGTTCCAAAAAACAACTGCGAGCCTGGTTTGATCCCGGGTACAAAAAACTCAAATCCAACATGCTGCCAAACATGCCACGGAGCCGCTTACAAAAGGCTGAAATTTATCCGGTTATAAACTATAGTTTAAATTTGCAACTTGTTTTCTCAAGACCCCTTGTGGGTTGCGCTTTATGGCAGTCATATATTTATATGCTAACTATACTCTATCGAAGTACAAATAATCATCGCATTCGGTGAGATCAACATCGGGCCCTCTCCTTGTTAGCGATGTCACAGAGGTATTGCATTTTCATCTAAAAGACCTTGACAATAGAGACGAAAATGATTATGGCCTCTATTCATTTATTCGCATTCCACAATGATTTTTTGACATTCGCTTTAAGGAATTCGCTTTCGACAGTAGAGCGGAAAAGCGGCAGGCAACAACAAAATAATAAAATGCCGGCCGCGGCGTTTTGCTGTTGACAACTTTTGTTCAGGAACGTTTCAGATATGAAAACCAGAATTTCACAGGAAAGAGCTAAATTATTCTGAAAACCTGAAAAAAGGCGAAACGTTCCTCGAATTTAAGTGGAAAGTTACTACTTTTTCTTACAGTGTAGAGAGTACAGGGTAATGGGAACAAAGACAAGAGGTATAGGCTAATATAAATTTTCACTCAAACAATGTGGTTCAAATGTACGAAAGAAATAGATGTACTCGATATAATTACCTCAATTAGTGACAACACATAGCGATAATGTGTAAAAAATAAGTGCGGGCCTTCGCGGGTGCAATCTTGAAAAAGTGGAACCAGTAATGGCTCACCCCACTAGCTAGCTTAATAAGATTATTTTCATCTTTCCAATATGTTTTCATGTTCCTTACACTATACAGAAGACATTATAACTCACTTTCTTTCATTTATCTTCCTTAAAACTTTAGCCCACCATACGAAGTACAACTTTGTTTCCGTCTTGCTAGCAAATCACTTATGCAGGAGGACAAAAAGACACGCTTCCGCTGGAGGAATGTTCCTTCACGTTACACAAGATGATTTTTTCCAAACAAAGGCATCACGTTACAGTTGATGGATCCTTTTACCACTCACTGATTTTCACTCAGTTTGAATGTAGGGTGTCTCGATTCTAGAGTCGTCGAAATATTAAATGGACCATCATAGATCCCTACATCAAAATAATTTTCTTTGTAAAATTTATGAAATTAAAAAATTTTATACGATCCCTGTATCTTATAAGTTAAGTTTAAATCAACTTGGCATATGCTCTAGCAAGTTAATCAATAAAAGTTACATTTTTGTTAAACCAAACATACCAAGTTATGATAGAGGATAGCATGGAGCATGGAGAATGTCTTTCTAAATATAACTCATAGGATCTAGGGATTATATAAAAATTAAAATTTTTCAGCTTTTACAAAAACAATATATTTGACGCACGTGGCTTTTAATATTATAAGGAACAGCATCTAATTTTTTTTTTCTTTTTGCGATTGAAACTATACTTTCAAAGCTAATAGTTTAGGTATAAATATTAGATCACGATAAGGGTAGAGACTCGGTGTAGTGTAAACTAATTTAGAACTGTCATTAACTAACAACCAAGTTTAATGAAGGAATACTGATTTAAAGTCATATGACAGATTATAATAAATGCTAGAAGATAATTTCAGTTAGAAAATGTACGACGTAATTATAAAAGCTCTTAAATATGCGAAAGTTCAATCAGATATAACTTTCTTGTTGATGCATAACAGACCAAGTTTTATACGGCATTTTTTATTCCTAAGTAGGACCTTCAAATTCAAAGTACCAAAGAATGAAGAAAAAATAGAGTCTATCACTTCGCAAACTCTTCGTTTTAGAGGAAGAAATAAAGCTAGCATCATCGTGTAGTGCAAGACATAAAGATAAGTAAAAACAGTGAGATTTGTTGTTTTATTAATAATCAAATGGAAAAAATAAAGGATGTTTTATTGATTTTTTAAACATATTTTAATAAAATCCCGAAAGATGCTGTATAAAAGAATTTGGAAAACTTGCTATTTTTATATTAATCATCTTGCTCTGTAAATGCTGGTACAAATGACATAAAATTTTTCACTTTTTAGGTAGTATATTTCGTAAGAAATACTAATCTACGCCGATCATGACCCCTAGCCCCCGAAATCACCCCCGGTTCAAAACTTTATGTATCTATCTATCTAACTGTCGATCAATCTATATATATATATATATCTTTTTTGTGGACACGATAACTTCCATAATTCTGTAAAAATCTCTTCCAAACCAATGCATAAAATCAAGGAGCAGAAAATCTCGTTCAAGTTCGTTAATGGACAAAATCGGACCAAGGGGCGGATTTTTGTGAAAACAGAAAAAAACTCATAGCTTCTTAATTATGATACATATAAAACCATAGAAACCATTAAAGTTATTATTACTTCTAGGAAAAAGGCCAAAAATTTATGTATGGCAGATTTTTGATATCACTAAAACTGGTCTCAAGGAGCGAAAAAAATAGGGGTTTAAGAAGTAAAAAAATTCTTAACTTATTCAATTCACAAGATATCAAATCCACTTAAATTTATTATAAATCTTCTTAATACTATAAACTAACCGTTATAAAGAACTTCTAGGTTCATAAAGAAGCTAAGTTTGTAACCAAGCATATATGTAATAATCTTTTTACCACATTTTCTCAGAATGCGTATCGATTTTTACACTTTGTATTACATTTTTTGCAGTATCTTTTAAAGCTATATATTTGAAAGTTTTCAATGCTTGTATAATTTGCTTCTTTAGATATATCTAAAATTATAAATGTAACTACAATGTTTCAAAAGATGGAAAGCCTTTTTGAAACTAACCATATTGAAAACATAAAGATATGTAAGCGCACTGAGATTTTTTTCATAACAAAATTAAATGAAAAAAGAATAATGTTTTAAGAAATCTAGAAAAACTACTGGAGTAAAACCTGAAAAGATGTTGTCAAAGGGATGCGAAAAAAAAATCTCATAAAATTACTCCTCTGTGTCTCGTTTAAGGATATTCATCCAACTGAAATGGTCTTGGATTCTTTATTCTTGTTTGCTTTTCTTTAAAACACATTTCACCATATAATGCTACCTGAATAAATTTAGAAACGCATATTTTCAACAAACTAAAAACAAAATAACTTTCTATCCAAGACGGTTAAAAATCAAATGAATAAAAATCTCAAAAACAACCAGATTTTATTATTTATTTATTTATTTATTTATTTATTTATTTATTTATTTATTTTGCATACGATTTTTCATATCTTATCTCATTTTAAAAAGTAATTTCCATAAAAAATTCCGCATTTGTCACACGTGATTTGTCACACGTGTCACACGTTATCAGAATTAACCACTCAATACAAATAGGCCTTTTTAAATCTGACAAAGTTCATAATTTTTTTTTTTTTTTTACTAATATGCTTTTTTGAGTTTTTTCTATCTTTTAGATGCAAATTATATAAAAAAAAAAAGATTGGTGATACGATACCTTCTTCTGAAGTGACTGGCGATTAATTTTTGATTGTAAATTACAATATCACTTTTGCGTAAGAATTTTGCTTTTTAATCGCCAATTAATTTTTGCCTTATTTATTGAAAACTGAACACACATAAACACTCATATGCGACAGCATATGTGTTTATGAGTCTTAAAATAATATCAAGAAATATTAAATGTATTATATTTTCATCGTATAAGGAATGGCAATATTGCATTTCCAAAACCTTGAAAAACCTTTACAAAATAATAAGATTAAACACCTTTAACGAAGATATAAGCTTTTTTGGAAAATACCAAAAAAAGAACGCTGATAAAGAACGTGAGTAAATAACAAAAAGCGTGAATGATAAGGAATTGCTAATTAATTAAGGTATGCATCTTAATTTAGTACTTGTATAATATTGAAGGGAAAAAAGTGTGGGCTTAATTTTTTAAGAAATCCCTTTAGAGAAAATTGTTTTTAAATAAAATTAATGAATTTTTAATTAATTGTCATTAATTATGTGAGAAATTTAAACTGTATTCTAAAATGTATAGAATAAATTTTTTACAAGATTTCATATAATTTTGCACAACTAACACAGATCCCACTCTACATAATTATAAGCTACTAAAAGTTTCTATATGCTTCAGCATTTATTTTTTAGTCTAATCCCACGTCGTATTATTAATAATCAAATTGTAAAATAATTTTCCTCTTTTATTTTCTTTTTTTTTCCTTACCTGGTTCTGTGTGATGTTTACAGTGTTATAGGTCAAAATAAAGGCCGTCTTCTCACAATTTTAGTAAAAGTGTGAAATGTAATAATAGTTATTTAATTTTAATATTTAGGTGGTATTTTTGTTTCGATTATGTTTGTTATTACTTCTCATATCAACATTAAAATATATAAATAGATATAGTACATTAAAAATTTGAAAGATATCAACTAAATAAAACAGTAAAGTTTTAGTAAAAATCTTTTATTTGAAACTGTTAGCTTTAAATAAATAAATTATGCCTTAAGTATATTTTCAATGATGGAAATCAAATTTAGAAATAAAAATTTTGCTTTGTACTTATCTAGTTTATAAATTCATAATGCAAAGGATTCACACCTAAACCTTTAAACTTTAACAGAATATAACAGCTAATAATAGCTTAGAAAATATTATTAAAATTGTTTTTAATATTATGCTTGCACTACAATTATAGATCGAATTTAAAAAAAGAAGTCTTTTTTTAGATCCAAACTTTGCTCTGTGTTTCTAGCAGAGTTACTTTTATAATAAAAGTAAACCCGGCAAATATTACATAACAATATATCGTTGTTATAACGAAACATATAAAGATGCAATGAAAAATCACAATGCATGATATATATTTTTTTTTCTGAATCTCTTTTCATATATTTTATGCGATTTTTTTCCGTAGCAGGAACAAACTTGAATTTTTTCTTCAAGAATCAATTGTCAGAAATTTTCCTATATATTTTTTTTTTAAAGGTGGCAAAAAAATCGAAATATATCAAATGAATTTGTGTATGCATAATAGTGAAATATTATCAATATAATATTTTTTTTTAAACTGAAAAACAGAAATTTTGAATTTGAATTTAGAATTTTTTATATCCATATGATAATTGGTATTTCGTTAGGATAAAGGATTAAAATAATGAAAAGTTGCTGTTGTTTTTTAAATTTTTTTACTGGAAACAAATTCCTAGCATATACTAAAAACAGAAACTTAAACAAATAAATAATTCTACAACATTCGTAAACAATTTTTTTTTTTAAATCTTTAACATTTTTTTCTTTATGTATGAGACTTATAAAATTTTCAGTGTGTTCCTTACTTTTCATTTTCCTACGTTATTCTTAGCAGTAAAATTTATTTACCTCAAGTAATTTGTAAAAAGAAAAAAAAACTTATGGATCCAGTTATTTTTTTTCTAAATGTGTGTTTTTTTTTTTTTTTTTTTTTTTTTTTTTTTTTTTTTTTTATCCTTTCATATAAGCATTTTAACTTGGATTCATTTCATTTTATCTAACATTTATAGCAAATTATTAATAACACTATTACAAGATCTACACACAACACTGGGAAAAAATAGAATTCTATTTATTAAGAATTAATTTAAATTAATTACTTAGTTAACTAAGTAATTAATTTAAATTAATTCTTTATTGGACCACCTTTTTCCACGAATAACATTTGAAATGCGACGTGGTATTGAATGAAGAGACTGTGGTGTATGTTTACATTGATTACAAGCCGCGTTAGCTTGATTTATGTGCAATGTAAAAACATATGCCCTTTTCTCTCCATTTCCCATACATTTGTTGTATTATGAAATTATAAGTAGCGATAATTTTTAAGCTAATGCGTGTGATTAATATAAACAAAAACCAAATTTTCTGTCGGCTATCCCAAGGAATAAAGAACGGTTTTTTTTATCATCACTGTGAGTTATGTCTAGAAGGGCCACCAGATTACATTCCGCTAAAACACGCGCCAATGCTTTGTTCATTTTCGTTCTGTCGCTAAAACCCTTGTAATTTGGCGATAATGTGTAACGCCAAGCCATGTGAACCAGCTTGCGAAAGTAATCACTTGATCTCTGGTAGATGCGCTGAAAAGTCCCAAAAAGGGCCGCTGTTTTTCTTCAATTTTCTGGAGCACCTCTACATTATGTATCTCCTTCTATGCATATCTACATTTCCATGCAAAGATATGCTTCCCTATGATGTGCTGTTTTCGTCGTTTTAAATAAAAATATTTGTTCCTGAGCATATCATTAGAGTTTTTTTTTTCCATTCCGTCACCGAAAAAGGCTAAACAACGCCGTCATACCTCCCCCATTATCAGTTGTTTCCCGAGATCTTCTGGTTTTGCTAGGATATCTATCATTCCGCTTTGCTTCCTGTTCTAAATAGATCAATAGATTTTCAATTAAATTAAAATCTGAGGACTTTTCTGACCAGCGTATATGACAGAGTGTCGTGTGATGCACGTCAAACCAACCAGTAACAGTTTTGGCTCGGTACACACGACAGTTATCATTTTGAAACAGCGTCTTCTTCATATGTGGATTCTCACAAAGTTGATGAAAGAAAGGTAATACCTGTTCATCCAAAATTTGAATGAAGCCATACTGATTTAATGCTTTAATAATTGTGACAAGGGGACCCAGCTCAGAGTAGTCTAAACACCCCAGAACATCCACCAACCTTGTGTTTGTACCATACTTTCAGCAAAGTCCACATAAAAAGCTTCATTCGGCCTGAAAGCACTCTCTATGTCTGGAATCATTACTGTAGAGGCAAGAAAATAAGACTTGTTAGACCGAATGACATATTCTCAGGCCTCTACAGTCCAGTTTTTATGAAACTTTACCCTTTGCAGATTGACCTTTTTGTGTGCACGTCCTAGAATCGGTACAATCCGTGACACTGTGTTCCATATATTCATATTACAGATTTTCCTCTGCAAAATCCGCTCCGAAATTGCGACGTGTGGTGCAGCATAGATGTTTTTCAGCATCTACCGCATGGTTGAAAATCCATTTGTCAGAATTTGACGTGGCAATTTCTTGTTCGCAATCAATGGGTATTTTCGTCCGACCCCAGTTCGAAGGCTGATTCAATGTCATTGCACGCTTATTCAATGATAATTTTCCACTTCATGAAATCAGCCCCTTCTTTTATATTATATCCTTTTGAACGGCCAAAATCAATTATTTCCTTCTGCCAGTTGATTACATTTTTAATTCGACTCGTTTTATAACATACAAAATAGCAACAATCATTAAGCAGATCGGCTATCATATATAATATAAAATACGCCTTTTATGATCTGCTTTAAACTTTTTGGGCTGTTGCATACAGTGCATACATCGCCTTAAAGTTTAACCATTATCATTTGTTCACGAAAATTTCATGTTTTTATACATTGTGTAAATGAAACTTTCTCAAATAAAAGATAAAAAAAATAAATATTGATAGAAACGTTATTAAATAAAAATTAATTAATAACGATCCTTAATGACAGTGATATTAAATATATTAACAACAGAAATTTTCCACATTTTAACAAAAGCATATTAATGCCACAATAACTATTAGTCAGACTAGAAAGTAATCACATTAAAGCCAAATATCATTGCAATACTTATCAAATTTCACACAGTTTGAAAAAATATATATATGGGATATTTTTCTGCTCATATATATGGGGAAAAAAATAACAATTTTTTAAAGGATAAAATATACATTTTCTTAAAATTTTAAACATTTTTACTGTCATATTATAATTTAAAGCGAGACGAAGTATATTTGAACGTGCGTTTACGTATGCATAAATAAATAAGAAATTGATAAGAAAATAAGACAGCGATTTAATATCGAAATAAAAAGTTGAGCATTGAAAATTTTACAGCATCATCAAACAACGCGAAGTTTTAAAACCATATACAGAATGCATATACGTCTATATTTCTGCTGTTTTAATTGTGTAAATAAAATAAACACTTTCTTTTAATAAAGTACAATATATGTAAGAAAATAATGAGAAGAATCATTAAATATTAAGTAACTGCAGAAAATTTGCACCTGCTGAAATACAGTCTTTAGAACAACAAACTTTTTTCGTAATTTAATACGATATTAAACACAGCTACTTTTTTGAACTGAAAGCGAACTTTCAGCTTTTTACTCACGCCTTTACTAACAACGACAAGTCGGCGTAATCAACATTTAAAAAATTAATAACTGTGCATATAAAACAAAACGTTATTATTATATATTATTGAGAATTATCTACAGTATCTGCATATTTATTTTTATAATATATAATCAGTTGTTTATTGGTGAATTTTATTTCAATATTGTTTTCTGAGGAAACACAAAGTATGAGAGAACGATAATATGTTGATAATATATCTAGTTATTGCACTTTTTGATCATTTTTCATTTTGCATCACTTTTAGAATGTTTACAAAGCATTTTTTTTTTCACATTACAGGTAACTTATTAGATTATCAGGCAAATTTTCTGTGTTATAATTCATTTGTAGTGTTCCATAAAAACGGAACCGTTACAAGATCACTCTTGTGTCTATCTATCCGTCTGACACAGCCATTTTACTCGTAAACTATGGAACGTGGAAAGTTCAAATTGGCTGAAGTAATAACCGCTATTGACCCGCGCATTTATAGATTATTAACCATTCAAAAATATACATAGGAAAAATGTAGAGGCGCTAATTAAGTTACTTGAAAAATAAATATTTTCTTTGTACAGGGTGATTTTTTTTTAAAGTTGTGAAAGTAAAACCATATAACAAAAGAACCACTGATCCAAATGATCTGAAATTTCTCCAATACGCCCCGAAAGCAATGGGAATTTTTTAGTTAATTGGGGTTTTAGTAGTTAAGGGTGTATTCCGATCCAAACTGCTAATTTTCTGATTCATTTTAAAATTCATTTTTGCTCTCAAACGCATCAAACTTGGAAATTCTCTTATTTAGAAACTATATAATGTGCGGTGCTTCTTAATTTTTTGATAAATGCAGAAAATACTGTAAAAAACGCTGTTAAAGTTGGCATTTTGAACCGAATTTTCCGAAGCGGGCGATCTGGGAATGAAAAAAATGGTCATACTGAGAAAATAATTGTTTAAAAATCAAATTCTAATTAATTGAGCTGAAAATGAAATCACACGGCATGTTAAACATGTCTTCAGAAATCACCCCAGCAAGTTTCATGTTTTTACTTTTAAAAATGAGTCTGAAAATGTCTCAGAAAATTTCGAGCTGTTGAGGGTGGAAAAATATTTTTTCGAATACACCCTTAAATGGGAATTTAGTAGTTAAAAACTTAAAATCGTACCGACAGATGGCGCTGTAAGTTCACAGAAACAAAGAATATCGTCAGTAGGAGGAAAACAATGGACGGTACTTTAAGAAAAACAAAACTTTATTGCGCATATCAAAAACATACAGAGTGCAGTAATCTTGAAAAGGAACTGCGAACACTTTCGCAGAAACAGAACGAAATAAAAATATGGAGTAAAGCACTCATACAGAACTGCTCAACTAACACAAGACATTTTCAGTGTGCGTTTTCACCGTTTTCAGCTACGAGGTGGAAACGTGAAACTGCATGTTCTACAACAGAGCGAAGAGTATCCAACTGGATGCTGTGGATCTGGTGCACAATGCGTACCTTCAGGTCAGCTAAGTTTGTAACGACACCACAATACACAGTATTCTTTAAGTACCGCCAGAGCCCGAAACCGCAGGGATATCCATAGAATAAGAACAGGACGTATGCATGTTTCACGGTTTTATCTCCACTGTGCGCGCGTCGTGCACGTACAAGCTCGTCTCCGGACTTTACTGCATATACAGCGCCATCTGTCGGTGCGATTTACATTTTTTTTTTTTTTTTTTTAACCGCGCCTAAAAAATTCCCATTGCTTTAGGAGCATACTGGTGAAATTCCAAATCATTTGGATCAGTGGTTTTTTTTGTTATACGGTTTTACTTTCACAACTTTAAAAAAAATCACTCTGTATATCGTACGGGTATCGTGTGAAAGTTTTCGTAAAGCCGAACTCAAAAATACATACCTTTTAATTTTAGGTATAGATTTTCAGAGATACTGTGTGTCTCAAAAGTATATCGACAAGTGATATTTTGAAACAGCAGCTCAAAAAATGAAGCCATAATCACAAAAAAAAAAAATAATAATAATAAGCATATGGAAACATGATATATGTTTATTACAACAGCGAAATACAGTATAGGTTTTAATGAATTTTTGTAAAAAAAATAAAATTCAAAATGAGCTGTCCCAAAAATATATGGACAATGAAGAAAATTGCTTTATTACCACCGTATAAAAAAAATTTTGCATATTCTGCGTTCTGTACATGTGAAGTAACCACTTCGAAATATAAAATCACTGCTCTTTCTTTAATTGTCGAATAGTAGGAAAATGCCTCGCAATGTTGAATTCTCTGCTGGTGATATAGCTAAATTTTGGCGTTTAAAGGCTCAAAATGTTAAAATTTCTGATATTGCTAAACAATTGAAGAGTAGCAGATCCGAAATTTATGAAATTATATCGAAAAGTGACAATGCGATTGCAAAACAATGTTCAGGTCGACCAAGAAAAAAATCTCTAATACAAGGCAGGCTGATTTTAAAAGTAGTTTCAACCCAAAAGAAGTTTGTTCGCGAAATTTCGAAGACATTAGCGTTTCCTATTACGAGACCTACTGTTCACCTTTGCATTCAAGCAAGCAAAATTATTAAATATCGCAGAATGTGTGCGACACCTATACTGAAAGTGCAGGCATTCTTTGAATTAAAAAACACATGCCTTGGCAGGATAAATTATTAAATGTCTCTTCAGTGACGAAAACAAAATCAATTTGGATGGCCCTGATGGCTGGGATTACTATTGGCATGATCTGCGACAAGAATCTCGCGAGTTCTTTAGTCGACAACAAAGGGGGGATTCTCTCATGGTGTGGGGCACGAATTGTTTCAATGCAACAGCAGATATTGCTTCTCTTAATGGTCGATAGTGCTCTGAGGATTATAAAAATGTCCTTAAAAGCAATCTACTTCATTTGGAAACATTTTAGGAAGGGAAAACTGAAAATCCTAAGAGGACAATGCGTCTATTCACACGTACCACTTAATAACAACTCGGTTTACGCAGAATCAAGAGACTGTTATAGACTGGCCAGTCATCAGCCCAGACCTAAATCCAATTGAAAACCTTTGGGGAGTAGTTGCAGGAGATTTGTATGCTCATGGTCGTCAATTTTCTACTATTCAGGAATTAAAGCAACAGATAGAGCAGAAGTGCTTTACATCCACACATTCTCCAAACACTTGTTTGAAGTACACTTGATAAAGTTTTCAAGTTAATTCAAAAGAACAAATCCAAAATATGAATTTAAATGGAAAATACTCGAAAAGTCCATATATTTTTAGGACAGCCTATTTTGAATTTTATTTTTTTACAAAAATTCTGTTAAACCTATACTGTATTGACATAAACTTGTATTATGATTTTATATCCGTATTATTTTTTTCGTGATTATGGCTTCATTTTTTGAACTGTTATTTCAAAAAATTGCCAGTCCATATACTTTTGAGACGCGCTGTAGCGTCGAAAATGTAATGCAAAAATATGTTGACCTCATATGTTCAGGTCATATGTTCTTTTATTTCTGGCAAAGTGCTTGCATTTTCAATGGTGACCAGATTTTTTCCTTACTTCAGAGGCAAAATTGCATGCAAAGCCTCATAACTGAGAAGGCTTGGAGAGTACTAACTTCCCCTCTAAAAATTAAGACGGGTTCCCCAAAGTCACTGGAAAATGGGCCTTCACTTCACGTTTCTTTTTTTCACTTTGCACTTTTTAATGTTTCATTTATGTATTTATTTATGGAGAAAATTTACTTAATGCAAGACAAAATCTATATTACTTCAAGAAACTGCTATATGACCGAGAAATCTTAACGTGATAAATAGGTTTTTAACCAATCACATGTCATTCTGATGTCCATGTTAGACATCAAACAGGTAACTGAACTTATAAAAATAATACATACTCCGATGCATACTCTATAATATTTTCATTCAAGGTATATAAAAAAAGGGCTTTTAATGAAAGGTAAATTCTACTAAGCTTCTCCTAGTAATAATAAATGTATTGATGTATGTACAGTAGTGAAAAAAAAAGTAAACACTCCCTACTAACTCCTCAACAAATTATTGTAGAAGAAAGTTACTGGTACCGAACGATTGGAAATAAAGTCTACTTTTAAATTATGCATATAAAATTTGCTTAGGGGGCCATCTACATATTAAAACAAACCGAAACTTCTTTTTTTTAATGTCAGTACCCAATTTTAACAAGATATTTCAAACCTACGGTTCAAACTATGCCTAGATACCAAATTGCAAGTCATTTGAATGAAGAGTTTTTGAATTATAAACATTCAACTTTTAGTGCTTCTAATGTTAAATTACATTTTCATATTTTTATTATTATCTCCTGAAATTATACTCCTAATGTGCTAATTTTTTGTGTAGCAATAATACTAAAATACCCAAACATAAATAAGTTGAATTTGCAATTTTTTTAATTTTATGATATGAATTATGAAATTAATATCCGAAAAAAATTATGAATTGCAACCTACAATTTTTTTGGATGGATTTAGATTTATTAAATTCTGCTTTATGGAAATCCAAAATTTCACATTTTTCTTTCAAGTAGTTTTCAAATTATGCTTAAAAACGGCAAAATGATGGTTTAAAGGGCCGTCTATGATAGGAGTGATTAAATATTATGAAATTTCTTATGCTATCCTGTAATCTAGCAGTCTTCAAAGACTGCTTGAGTGGCGTTTAAGATACCTTGATCAAGAAGAGAATCTCTCGGTCAACAATCCAGTATCGAACTTCAATTTGGATACAGCCCTTAAAATAAGCTCGTTTTAAAAAAATTAATTTCTCGGAAACTTATCGTACGAATTGCATAATAATTTGTTTTTATGCTAATTGAAGAGTGTAAAGTTCATTTATGCTGTCAGAATTATGAACCGCTATTGAAAAAAACAAAGTTATGGTTCGTTTTAATATGTAGATGGCCCCTTAAACAAATTTTATATACATCATTTAAAAGTAGACTTTATTACAAATCGTGTGGTAGAAGTAACTTTCTTCTACGATAATTTTTTGCAGAGTTAGTAAGGTGTGTTTACTTTTTTTTCCACGACTGTACAGTTCAGAAAACGTTCCCTGAATTATGACCAGGAATGATATTGTTCTTTCCCCAACTTACTGGTATGTTCTACTTTTTTGTGTCAAAATTTTAGATTTTTTTATTTTGCCTTTTTTGCATCTCTCAACTGTGTAGATCATCGCCCTAAAGCAGTTTCGCTACATTCTAATTGCTTACAATTTTTATTGCTCGTTAAACGTAACTTTATAGTAAAACTTTAAACTTGTTTTTCTCGAAGTCATGTTTTTCAAACTGAGCCAGCATGTTTCTCGAGATCTCTTCGGACGAACTTCCTTTGTTTTAAATTTAAAAGAAAAGATAATCCATTTTTTAGCTTATACGACCGGAAATATTAATTTTCTTGATTAATTCTTTTTCAAGCTCCTAAAATGTTAAAAAAAAAGGCAAAACATTACCTTTCTTGTTAAATACGTGACTTCGATTTATTGATTATTTCGATAATATATCTCGATATATTTAGATTTATTGATTATTTCGACAGATTGATTATTATCGATATTTTGGTTGCTGCTATAAAAAGCTATGACGAGTTAAAACTGAATTATTTACGCTTTGTAATTATCGGACTGATATAATATAAAATATAAAAATTTAAATGATCTCCATTTTCAAAAATTTGTATCTCTAAATTTCATATTACATATTGATGTACTAATAAATTTAGTTACATATACTACGCATACTGAATTAGATTTTCTGTGTAATTGCTGCTCTACAAATAACTTAAATACATTTAAAGAAAGCAATTATTGTATTATACTCCATTTTTAAGGTTCGGTTAAAAAAAATATATATATCGCTTACTATTGTAGAAACGTATAAAGAAAAATAACCCTATCATTTCTCAGTCTCTTTATTATTTATATAGACACTAAAGAAGTATATACACAGCTTTGATAAATTATTCTGATGTTATTACAGAAACAGAATTGTTAAATTATTTTCCCCATAATGTAGTTGGAATCATCCTCCTTTATACTTTTGGAAGAAAAATTACAGGATAAAAAAAAAAATAATAATAAAGAATTACATACTTCAATGAATTTTTTATCTCTAATTTTAAAAGCTTTGACAAAAGCATTCATATTTTATGAAGAGCAAATTCAGTTTAAAAAGAACATTTGATTTGTTCTTTATCTATATAATAAGCTTTTTAGTTTTCGGAAACATTTGGAAAAATCCCACACGTTCTAAAACACTATTCAATTGTTTCAAGCTTAATTATTCATTTATTTTAATGAGGCTGCATTCTTATCTCCCCTTTTCTATTGTTTTTCTTCGTTTTAAGAAACATGTTAAAATACAAAACTTTTTTGTTCGTTTCCGCAATTCTTTAGCAAATTGGAATACGTTTTTAGAATATTTTCTAATTAAAAATTTCTCCGCTTAAAGCAAAAAAGGAATAAATTTATTCACTGTACAACTCGTTTTAATTTATTTTAGTATACGTACGATGTAATATGTGGCTTGTTACATATTTTAAATTTATACACCTTCAATAATCAGATGTAAAAAAAGGTTTATCTTCATGTTTTTTTTTTTTTTTTCAGATTTTTATTTTATACAGAATATAACAAGACTCTAAAACTGCTATATTAATTTTCATTTTTAATATTAGAAGTAGTAATGTTTCACAGACTGTTGTACTGTTATAAATGGTTTTTGTTTAAGGGGCGAAGGGATTTTTTGGTTTAAAACACAAGAATAATTTTTCAAGATTTTTTTTTTTTTTTTACTCCTAAAAAGGAAGTAGATTAGGTAAGTTTTTTGCATAATAAGCCACACATTTTGAAATAAAAAAAAACAATTTTATATTAATTTTTTGGCAATTACTTTTTCCCGATGGTGCCCGTCGCATATAGCGAGTGACGGAGTGGATTTTATTGCAAATGTTGACCTCATATGATGTGCGAAATCCCAAACTTATATTTAAATATGCCTTCTTATGTGTTTTTAATAAGTATTAACTTTATACATTTTTTATTAGAGCAAAAGTTTCGGGGGGGGGGGGAATTCATTCAATCAAACATCGCTAACTGCCAAATTGACACCTAACCGCAATCCCAGCGTTTCTCACTCACTAAATGCCTGCGGAAGAGGAATGTACCAACAATGTTGCGGGATGTAGCGGAATCTTCACTTTACAATAAAAATATTTTAAAATTATAAACATTTCAAAATCCATAAATAGGTATCAAAGCCAAATTAATTTTAAAAAAATAAACTTCGAATAGGGCTCAAAGGACGAAAAAAATAATTTACAATACTATAAAAACTAGTATGTTGTGGCCATCACAAAACTTTCTTCTATCTAAACCATGTCAATTGAATCATTTAAATTGTACAAGAAATTACGTCAATTTAGCACCAATTCATATCAAAGTATATCTGAATTTGAAGTTTGATGAAAATTCGTGCATTAGTTCTTGAGATAGAGCTATAGCGGAAATTCTGAAAAATTTAGCATAGCAGCGCCACCTGTTGAGCGATTTACACCAAAACATAAACAGCACTAATTGATATCAAGATATACCTGAATCTGAAGTTTGTTAAAAATCCAAGCATTAGTTCTTGAGATAAAGCTATTGAGGAAATCGCAAAAATACAGCATAGCAGCGCCACCTGTTGAGCAATTTACACCAAAATATATAAAACGTCAATTCATGTCAAAGACTGACTAAATCTGAAGTTTGATGAAAATCCCTGCAGTAGTTCTGGAGATGCAGCTCTTGCGGAAATCGTGAAAAATGCAGCACAGCAGCGCCACCTGTTGGGCTATTTACATCAAAAATTAAACAGAACTAATTTATATCAGGGACTAACTGAATCTGAAATTTGATGAAAATTCGTGCATTTTTTCTTGAGTTAGAGCTATTGCGGTAATCATAAATAATCCAGCATAGCAGCGCCACCTGTTGGGCGATTTTCACCAAATTGTTATCAGCATCTAACTATATCATGGACTAACTGAATCTGAAGTTTTATGAAAATCCGTGCAGTAGTTCCTGAGATATAGCTACTGCAGAAATCGTGAAAAATGGCGCATAGCAGCGCCACCTGTTGGGCGATTTTCACCAAAAACTAATCAGGACCAGTTTATATCAAATCTAAAGTTTTGTAAAATTCTGTGCGTTAGTTCTTGCGATAGAGCACCTACAAAATTTTTGTCACATACAGACTCACAGAGTGACAGACGGAGTGACAGAGTGACGGAGTGACAGACAGACTCACAGACAGACATTTTCTAAAAACCATCAATTCGTGTTCAGGACCTTCTAAAACGTATAAATCCTTCGAAAACCGGAAGTCGAAATTTTTCACGAATCCAATACTTTCTTCTTGTAAAGATAGAAGAAAGTAAAAGTTGGACTTGTATAAAAAATATTTCACCAGTTTTTGGCTTTCACCTCTTTTTTCTATTTTTTCGATACAATTACTCCTAAAAATGAAGCTACACTGTATGGAAAACGTGTATGGTTTCTCGTACTGTAGGATTTATAGAACAACTCTACATAGTTAACAAATCTTGGGGAAATACATATTATTTTCATCTGTGTCGATTTTGAATTCCTTTATGATTTAAATTTAAAAGAAAAAAAAACTCTATGGCATCAATTCGGAATAGAGTTTATTTATCGTCTGCATCATTAAAAGTATTCTTTGCTTTAAAAAGTGACTGGAAAATAAAACTAGTATGTTGTGGCCATCACAAAACTTTCTTCTATCTCTTACTTGTCAATACTTAAAAATTCATTATCACAGTGCATCTATGCTCATCATGAGGATTCTAAAAAGACGAAATTCCGTGCATTAGTTCTTCAGATATTACTGTCCCTGAAATCGTGTAAATCCATCAAAATGCAGCTTAGCAGCGCCACCTATTTGGTGATTTACACCAGAACCTAATTATCATCAACTTATGTCAATGTCTAACTGAATATGAAGTTTGGGGAATATCCGTGCATTAGTTCTTGAGATAGAGCTATTGAGGAAATAATGCAAACTGCAGCACAGCAGCGCCACCTATTGGGCGATATTCACCAACACGTATTCAGCATCATTTTATATCAAAGAGTAACTGAATCTAAAGTTTGATGAAAATGTGTCCATTAGTTCTTGAGATAGAGCTATTGCAGAAATCCTGAAAAATGCTGTATAACAGCGCCACCTGTTGAGCGATTTACACCAAATGTACAAAATGTCAATTCATATCAAGGATTAACTGATTCTGAAGTTTGGTGAAAATTGTTGCATTCGTTCTTGAGATACAGCTATAACGGAAATTCTGAAAAGTGCAGCATAGCAGCGCCACCTGTTGAGCGATTTGCCCCAAAACACAAACAGCTCTAATTCATATCAAAGTATACTTGAATCTGAAGTTTGTTGAAAATCGAAGCATTAGTTGTTGAGATAGAGCTATTGCGGAAATTGTAAAAAATGTAGTATAGCAGCGCCACCTGTTGAGCGATTTGCACCAAAATGTATAAAACTTCAATTCATGTCAAGGACTAACTGAATCTGAAGGTTGATGAAAATCCGTGCATTAGTTCTGGAGATCGAGCTATTGCGGAAATCGTGAAAAATTATGCATAGAGCGCCACCTGTTGAGCGATTTACACCAAAAACCAATCAGCACCAATTTATATCAGGGACTAACTGAATATAAATTTTTATTAAATTACGTGTATTAGTTCTTGAGATAGAGCGCCCACAAAATTTGTATCACATACAGACAGATAGACAGACTGACAGATTCACAGACTCACAGACAGACATTTTGTAAAAAGATGTTTTTCGGTTTCTCTGACCCCTAAAACGTGTAAATCCGTCGAAAATCGAAAATTTTCGCGAATCCAATACATTCTTCTTGTAAAGATAGAAGAAAGTAAAAATGGATCAAAGACATTCTATTTCCGCTCTATGAAGAGAAATACTCTTCTTTGCTAATTTAAACTAGTATGTTGTGACCATCACAAAACTTTCTTCTATATAAATCACGTCAATTAAATCATTTAAATCGTACAAGAAATTACATGAATTTAGCCCCAATTCATATCAAAGGATATCTGAATTTGAAGTTTGATGAAAATTCGTGCATTAGTTCTTGAGATAGAGCTATAGCGGAAATTCTGAAAAATGTAGCATAGCAGCGCCACCTGTTGAGCGATTTGCACCAAAAATAAACAGCACTAAATGATATCAAGGTATACCTGAATCTGAAGTTTGTTGAAAATCTAAGCGTTAGTTCTTGAGATAAAGCTATTGCGGAAATCGCAAAAAATACACCATAGCAGCGCCACCTGTTGAGCGATTTAAATCAAAAATTAAACAGCACTAATTTATACGTCAATTCATGTCAAGGACTAACTAAATCTGAAGTTTGATGAAAATCCGTGCAATAGTTCTTGAGATACAGTTCTTGCGGAAATCGTGAAAATGCAGCACAGCAGCGCCACCTGTTGGGAGATTTACACCAAAAATTAAACAGCACTAATTTATATCAGGGACTAACTAAATCTGAAGTTTGATGAAAACTCTTGCATTTTTTCTTGAGTTAGAGCTATTGCGATAATAATGAATAATGCAGCATAGCAGCGCCACCTGTTGGGCGATTTTCACAAAAAAGGTATCAGATATCCTTGACTAACTGAATCTGAAGTTTTATAAAAATTCGTGCAGTAGTTCTTGAGATATAGCTATTGCGGAAATCGTGAAAAATGCCGCATAGCAGCGCCACCTGCTGGGCGATTTTCACCAAAAACTAATCATGTCCAGTTTATATCAAGGTCTAACTAAATATGAAGTTTTGTGAAATTTCGTGCATTAGTTCTTGAGATAGAGCGCCCACAAAATTTTTGTCACATATAGACTCACAGAGTGACAGAGTGACAGACAGACTCACAGACAGACATTTTCTAAAAACCATCAAATCGTGATCTGGGCATTCTAAAACGTATAAATCCGTCAAAAACCGGAAGTCGAAATTTTTCACGAATCCAATACTTTCTTCTTGTAAAGATAGAAGAAAGTAAAAAGTGTCAAATCACGTTTTTAATATTTTTACTCGTACATAATTTACAAAAAGAGAAAGAAAGTTCAGAGTTTACATTTGACTACGGAAGAGGTAAAAAAATGCATACCCAACAAAGATACGTTCATCGCTTATTATGCCTAAAGTAGAATAGCATGTTTTAAAAGAAAAATCGATTACTAAAAAATATGTGAAAAGTATGGTTTTAATAATTCTAACCTAGCATAAGTGATGTAATTAATAAAAAAGGAAATAAACCTCAAAATTTACATTTCATTAGAAAAAAGTTCAAATATGCATACCCAACAAAGGTACGTATTTCGCTTATTATATCTAAAGTCCGCATCTTATGTTTTAAACGAAAATACCGGCTCTTAAAAACTACGGCGAATTTTTTAAACATATCTATATTACATAATTTGTAGAAAAGGCATGTGCCTTTAGAAATACTACTTGAATTTACAATTGCTGATATTTTTTTTTCCCTGAAGTATCTTGTATATGTTTTAATAATTTTTTAGCGATCTGCAACTATATATATATATATATATATATATATATATATAACCATTATATAATAACAAATCATCATCGATTTCCTATTACTAAAATTAAATAATAAATTCAGCTACAATTCAACACTGACATTATACAAAATAAAGATGGATGCTGTAACTAGTAATACAGAATCAAGCACAATATCACTAATTCACTAGCATATTGCAGACGATAAATCCATATAAACATATGAAAAACCACCAAATTTTGATAAAATATCCTATTAAAAACAAAAGATACAAATAACCAGCTAAATATTGTTGAACCATAAAAAGACGTATCATAAACAAACAATAGATTAAATGGATGAATGAAGCCGGAAGCTTATATAGTATTTCACCTTTTCAAGGGTACATAAAATACATATATAAGCAAAAAACATAGTCAATTTCTGTAATGGAATCCAGCAATAAGCTAAAAATTGAATTCCAGTATGTACCCTATCGACTATACACCAATAATTATAAGACTACCATGCCAAATAAATTGAATTAAGAAAAATTATCAATCAATGCAATATCCGCATCAATGAACAATATTAAAAAATGAAACAATTTAAATCAAAGACATACCCAGCGAGAGAACTGCATGACCATATTGACTATGACTCAAAAATTTAACCAATTTTATCACAGCAAAAATCCCGCCCAATAACTGGCACAGTCAAAAACGAAGCCCCACCATTGCCGCTTAATATATTCACATTCTTGAAATATAACAATTATAATTAATAAATTTAGTCCATATAATAATTATTATTACTTGCTATTTTAATGATCCTGGTTTTAATTATAACTAAAAATACATTAAGAAGTAATTGTTTAAAATTAAACAATTAATAATTAAGAGACATTATCTAATATCATAGATGATGACAACAATATTATATTACGAGTAGAACTAAATAAATAATTATTTAATGCTGCCATCCAGCGTTACTACATGTCTGTAAATGAATAAATTCACGTCAAAATCACTAGTTATATTATATAGTGCTGCCATCTATTGTATATTACCAAATATAACAGTAAAATGCTTATTTAAAATATTGCTTATATCTGAAGGGTCAATCCATTTCAAGTGGTCCAGCACTGGTTGCTCGACCATTTTTAAAAAATCTGAATTTTTCTGTACAACAATCCTAACATCATGGAAGTTCAAAATGACTATTGTTTTAATTTTATTAATTTTTGTTTGTGCTTGGCGGCCATCTTTGTTTCATGTCTGCAGCAATTTTCTCACATGAAGGGTTTACGGAATTGAAAATAATTCATCGTTTATTTTTCCAATTAAAGTGCGGATTAAAGCAATTTGTACAGAATACATTGGGCTACAAATTTGGTAATAGAGTAGTTCCTGAAACAATCGCTTATTGGTGAAATTTAAGCATAAAGTTTCAGTTTTTTTTTTCAAAAATTTCTTCGTTTACAACTGGAAATTTTTCTAGCAAGGAAAACTGTCAACATGACATAATTTTTTTTACAAATAGGCCGAAAGTACTTGTTACCATGCATCAGCCTCAAGTAATTTTCAGAAAGTAAAGATAGCCAAAGCCCTTTCAAAATTTACACTGCAGAAAAATGACATTTTTGCATAAGAAGTAAGCTAGGAATTATTAATGAAGTGAGACTTGCACATTGATTTCAAAGTTTATTTCTATGAGCCAGCAGTGTCAAGATCTTCAATCGAATTATCAAGAGATGACAATACTTGGTTCCTACAAATAAAATTTTGAGAAAGATCAAAATTGTGGTTTTTAAACCAACAAGCAAGGATGTGTTTTGACACGTTTGATCATGTCTCAACAAGTATGACAACATTAACAACTTTTCTCTTTCCCTATTTTGTTTTTGTCTCAGGTCTTGTATATTTTTTTTTCTTTATGTAAAAGTGTTGAGGTTTCTTTTAGTTACAAAAATTACTTACAATAAAAATTACTGAAACCATACAAAATGCATGACCTTAGGCACTCTGAGATAAATACTTAGCTGTGACTACAATAAAACAATAGTTTGGCAGTATTATTTTGCCATGTTGCCCTTGCTATATCTCAGATTGTCGTCAAATCTCCATCCTGAAATTTCTTGTGCATAACACTACCATACAATATTCTCAGAAACCAGAACTTCTGATTATTATCTCTTGCCCCACCAGAGATATCAAAGCCTAAAAAGTGCGATTTTTGACATTTTTGAAAAATTTGGGATTTTTTTCAGCGAAGAGAAGCAAGTCCCAGATCTGGAACTTGCTTTTGTGAGTACAAGTATTTTCGACCTATTTGTAAAAGAAATTATGTCATGGTGACAGTTTTCCTTGCTAGAAAAATGTCCTTTTGTAAACGGACAAATTTTTGAAAAAAAAAAACTGAAAGTTTATGCTTAAATTTCACCAATAAACAGTTAGTTTCGGAAACTACTCTCTTACTAAATTTGTAACCCGATGTATTCTGTACAAATTGCTTTAATCCGCATTTGAATTGGAGAAATAAACGAGGAATTATTTACAATTCCGTAAACCCTTCTTGTGAGAAAATTGCTGCAGACAATGAAACAAAGATGGCCGCCATACACAAATAAAAATTAATAAAATTAAAATAATAGTCATTTTGAACTTCCATCATGTTAGGGTTGTTGTACAAAAAATGTCAGATTTTTTAAAAATGGTCAAGCAACGAATAAATGATTTTCTGGACCACTTGAAATGGATTGACCTTGAACCTATATAATTAATGTAAGACAGCACAACAAGATCATTCTAAAACAGCACAACTGAATATAGATAATAATCATTTAACATCTTTAATATAATGTGTTATATATATATATATACGTAAAATTAAGTAAATTAATAATAATTTCAAATAAGTTACTATAATAATAATTTAAAAGTTTGTTTATATTAATCACTTAAATAATGTTTCTTTGCTGTTTGGGAGGGGGGTATATATCTACAGATAACAACATTCCTGCAAACATATAAATACATATATCATAACTTGTATTAGCGTCCATCATTACCAAGGGAACTATATTGAAGTAAATCTATAGAAGTGACTTAAATTGAAGTAAATTAATTTAATTTAAATATTTTAATTGAAGTAAAATAATTTAATTTAAATATTTTTATACAGTACAAAGGACAGCAACCTCATAAGGACCAAAATAAACATAGAAACTCGTAAATTCAACGTACACATCCCTTATTTTTTTATTATAATAATAAATTTATATTAAATCAACATTTGCGTATAAATTATCCAGACAACACCGCCCTCCTCCATAATTTAACATCTACCCACCCAGCCAACCTATTTAAATTTTTTTATATATTTTGTATTTTTTAATTTTTATTTTTTTGTTTATTTTTAGGTTTTTGTAATTTTTTTATATTTTTTTGATACGCAAATATATATATATGTATATATTTACAGTTGCAATTCACGATAGGCTTCTCTAAGGACAATATAAGTATTTTGATGATATTTGTGTCTGACCTGAAAATGGTTCTAAAAAATTTTATGATCAGCACATTTTTTATTATGTGTAAGAAATTTTAAAACTATCTCTTAAATTATCGTAAGGTTTTCTCAGATGTTCAACATATATAGTCATAGTATGACGTCACCGTGTGGCCATTTTAATCATAGACACCACATCACATTTTAGTTCTAATGTAATGTCAATGCGTGGTGTTATTTTGGTCACAGATGTGATGTGACGTCCATGATTTGCAGTGATGTGGATGAAAAGTCACTGCCACCGTTCTTACTATACGGGTTTGTTCGAATTAATCCATTATTAATATTTCTTAAGATATTTTTAATATTACATAAACAGGGATTACTAGAAGATTTCTAGATAAAAACAAAATTAGCAACGTACAAATAAAGTAGAAATATGAATATCTCAAGGAACTTTCTCGCATATTAGGAAATCCCGGTTATTTTACTCATGGATAATCGGCACTCCACTGTATTTTGTTCTAAATTGTAATTTTTAAAGTTATATCAAAATGTAAAATCATAGTCTGACACTTAAGCTGATTTTAAAGTGATTATGAACAATACCTGCACGTTCGCTTTCAATTTTGCTGCACACTCACACCCACTTCTACTATCGCATATTTTTACATCATAGAATAAAAGAAAAAAAATTACTTTTAAACAAAATTTGTTTGTAAACTGTGACTCAATTTTTATGATTTTTTTAAAAATAATTTTCAAGAATGATTTTTTTTAAATGGATTTCAACAATAAACATTTTATTTTCTACAATAACGTAAAGAGACATTGGCAACCATAGAAATGAATAAGCACTATTTCCTAGAAATCCGCACAAACTTCGCAGTTATGCAAAATGGAAAAAGGAATACTAATCAGACGAAACCTACGCGGGAAGTGTTGCGTTATCGTTAGCCGAGAGTTCATTTAGTAATCTGTGTTTACTGAGAATGGATCGCAAGAGGAGTGTCTGCGTACGCGTGTGTACAAGTTTTACGAAGGCACACTGTTAAAACGCTATTCTTAAAAATAAGTAAATTGTACTAATTATTGAGCACTTCCCGATATAGCTCCGAGTACTTAACTCTTAAATTTGAAAAAACGCATGTACTCATTTTTTTTTTTTTTGAGTACATACAGGGACTCGAAAATAATTATGTATAGAAACACACATACACTATAAGAAAAGAAAAGCGAAATTACAGAGAACCGACAAATCACCATTTTTAATTACGGCAATTTTGAATTGTGAAGAACTACAATTTTTGGAGTAAAGAACAACGAATTTACTATTTTAATTTTAATTTCTGATATTTTGTGTATGAGGCGCCCCGTGATTTGAACCTGAGCCCTCCAGGTGGGAAACCAGTATTGTACTGACTGTGCTAACACAGCAGTTACCAGCTGCTTCTAAATGACACCTTTTATGAATCAGCGGCGGAAGATCGCTAACAGCAGAGATAAATTTTCAAATCCTTAAATATTCTAATTTCTAATAAAACAATTTTTAAACTAAATTTTCTTCTTTAACGTTTCTAATGAAATTGTAAATAAATTTGAAAAGTGTGTATTATAAATTAAAAATTATAACAAAGATAGACATATCTTTAAATAAAAGCTTGGAAATCCCTACTGTCAATTCGGTATAAGAAAAGGGTTTAACAGAAAACTCATATTTTTGAGCACATACGATTTAAACATGAATATTAAGACTTTAAAATACAAAATATATGTATTCATTTTTGCATACATTAATAAATCAAGTATAAGTACACACAACTCCAAAATATCATGTACTCGTTTCTGAATTAATTGTACTTAAAAAAATCGAGTACAAAGAAATTTTCATTTTTAAGTACACTGGTGTTCAAAATTAAGGACCAGTCACAAAATGCTAATTTTTAAGTAAGCTAATACTCAAAAGGAAATAATATAATTCAAATAATTAGTATTCCTACAGCACAGCTAGTCCATATAGCATCTCACTCATGTCACACATGGTCACAAGTGTCACAGTCACTACGGTGAAACGAAAAATAGGAAATTCCACACGTCTCATTATGAGTCTCAAATGATCACTATATTTGACTCCACTTTGACGTCAATGTGACTGCTGCTTTAAGATGAGTCACCAGGTGAATTTACAATGTAGTTACATTGTGACTCTAGTGTGACTGTCATTTTTAAACTCAATTTCAAAGTCATCATGAGCGTTGTGTTATGATAAGTTATCAAGTATGTCACATTGTAGTCACATGGGGGCTTTTCGCAAAAGAGCACAATGGTGACTTCACAGTAGTCTCTCTGCCATCTGAAAGTCATCATGTGACTTTAATGTGACATTATTTGGTAAGTTATCACAATGCAGCGTTCACGATGACATTGAAATTGAGTCTGCAGATGACAGTCACATGAGAGTCACAATGAAGCTACATTGTAAAGTCACATGGTGACTCGTCACAAAGCAGCAGTCACAATGACGTCTCAGTGGAGTCACATATAGTGATCATTTGATATTCATAATGAGATGTATGAATTTCCTATTTTTTTGCTTCACCATAGTGACTGTGACACTTGTGACCATATGTGACATGAATGAGATGTTATATGGACTAGCTGTGCTGTAGAGATAGTAATTATTCGAATTATATTATTTCCTTTTGAGTATTCGCGTACCTGAAAATTAGCATTTTGTGATTGGTTCTTAATTTTAAACACCACTGTAGATTAATGGTCCTTTTTGAAGCAATTGTACTTAAAAAATATGAGTACATAGAAATGCTCATTTTTAAGTAGATTATTTTTAACAATGTACTTCTTTTTGAAACAATTGTACTTAAAAAAAATACGAGTACATGGAAGTTCTCCTTTTTAAGTAAATTATTTTTGAGAGTGCAATATTCATCATAGGAACAAGTTCATCGTGAGCCTTTTTTTTTGCCAAAAATATCTTCAAACGAACTATATACGAAGTTCTACAACGGTACTAGAAGGGAATCCGGGCCAAAAGACAACCGGGATTGGATAGGAAGGCCCAAAAACTCACAAAGTCAAAGTTACAGCAGTTGAAAAGACTGTTTGACAAAAACGATCGAATATATTCTATCCCACAGTTCCAAATTCAGTGGTTCACACGGCCACCTACATAAGACAATTACCATGAAGCTTAACATGAAATATCACAAGAAGAGGATCATACCAAAACGAACAGAAAAGAAAATGGTTTCAGTGGAAGCGAAGTGTGATCGCTTGTTCAGAAAATTCTCTGATCCAGCTTTGATCTTGGATGACGAGTCATATCACTCAGAAAGTCTTTCTCATTTCACTTTTAACAATAAGGATGGCTATTACATATTTTGCGTGTCCATGACACAACCTTCATAAAATTTGCTACTAAAGCGAAATTCGAAGACAAGATCTTTGTTTGGAATGCGGTCAATCCGAAATGCTTGAGCCTTCCGCTCATCCGAAAGTTTGTGTTCGCTGTCAATTGGCATCGACATTTGAACAAGTGCATTCGCCATCGTCTCATACCCTTCATCCGCAGCAATGACAACGGCGGCGATTACGTCTTCTGGCCAGACTTGGTCAGCAGTAATTAATGCATAATTGTTCTCAATTAATTTCGTCATCAAAACACCACTTCCGCATAGAAGTCCGACAACGCGGCTAACGTTTCCGAAATTCGACCAATCGAGCGGTTCTGAGCGTACCTTAAGTCAAAAATACATGCTAAAGGATGGAAAGCAGATAGCATCCAGAAATGGATAAATCGAATAAAATACTATATCAAAATTATGGATCTAAATTTTGTACAACACAAGTACTACAAACATAAAATAAATAATGTCCAACGAAACGGTTTTATTGAAACCCGATAACACTTTTACAGAGTAATATGGTTATTAAAGTTACCTTACATTGCCCATTTGTTTCTTTGTCTCGTTTTTACGTTTCCTGTTAAAAAAAGTTTGTGCGGATTTCTAGGAAACAGTCCTTACACAAAATTCAGATGAATGTGCCAGACATAAATGCCCATATTTAGCTATCTTTACCTTCCTCACATAATCAACAAAAATCGTTTTTTATTTCGTAAAATGAAAAACAAGTAATGAATGAACTAAGTCCTTCCTTTGTATATCGATATACTATATCGAAATTTGACATAGGCTGCTTATTTCGTTTTAAATTTCAAAACTTTGAATGTAATCGAAGTACGCATTTAACCGTTTATGTCCTAAATTATGAATTCGTGAAAATTTCATTTTCTAAAGTATTTTTCGAGAATTTTTGAAACTAATTTAGAAGATTTACACAATCAATGAATAAATTTTAAAAGGATTTTGCCAATTAAAATTGATGAACTAAATCTGAATTTATAGGGATTTTGTGCAATATTTATAGCTCCATTCAATTTTTCTATTTAAAATATTTTTGTAGTGTTTTATACAATTAGGAAATGAACAAATATAATGCTCGTACAACAGAAATACAGAAATATTTCAAAACTGAAAGTTTTCACCCACAATTTTCAAACGTCAAGAAAGATAAAGAGATACAAATGAAAGAGAAACCACCCCTTTAAAAATATTTTTGTTTTGTGCAAAGAATAATGCTTTTGGAACAAGATAAAATGAAACATGCATAACTCATTCGCAACTGTATTACTACTAATCGATGTTTTAAATGAATGTTATAACAAGTTTTTTTAATGGTACTTTAAAGTAATGTCGGGGCATAAAAGGTTAAGCGATTAACATTATTAAAATCAAAAAGTTTGCTCTCTAAGTAGCGAAATCTTGGTTAATACGAAAATGTAGCCTTTAATAATTTTCAAAAATTTAGTTGAATACATAAAGGATACTTTTTCATACAAAATAACATTTTGATATTATTAGTGAGCAATCTAAAATATATACTAAATGTAAAGAAAAACCTTTCAATAAAATTCTACTTTTGGTTAAATTCTGCACGCCAGGGAATATGTTCTGTGACCCGGATAGAGAGAGTTGGATGATCTGGTATTTGATAAAAAGGATATTTTGAAAATTTTCTGATTATTTGGTCGCTTTAATCTAATAACTCTGTTGATAGGTTCTAAATTTAATATATTTTTTATAATATTTTTAATGAACTGTACAGATCATTTTCATTCAGATAAGCATATCTTATACTTTTATTCTTTTGCGTAATTTCTTCGGCTAATAATTTTTTAATAAACACAGCGCAATTGTTCATGATATAAGAAACACTATTGGCTGAAATTCTTTCTGAAGGTGGGAGAAATCTCATTTCGAGGAAAAACAGCAACAAGACATCGAAAGTAACTTTCGTCAATCTCTAGGGTAAATCCTGCTATATAGCCAGCGAGTCCATAAATTTAAACAAAAAGAGAAGAAAAGAAAAATGTACTGCAGTCGATTTCTAACAGAGATTTCGAAGTAAATTTTCTTCTGCTTTCTTACAGTGATGGCATTAATGACACTCTTTTCGTTTTTGACAGAAAACTATCGAAAAATATTTTTAAATAAAATCTGAAAATTATAGTTAGCTGATATATATTTCATGATAATACACTTACGATATTTTATTTTATTTGAAAGTATGCTCCACATATATTCATATATAAAGGGATACCTCGGCTAACCAAGATATTTCGTTCCGCAACCACATTGATTATTCAAAATTTTCATTAACTGAAAGTTATTTCCCTTCCAATTAAAATGTCATTCCACTCCATATTTTATAAGCCGTGTATTTTATAAGCCATTAATTTTCTAAATCCTTATTCGTTAGCCGGTGTAGAAAATGAGCGAAAATACTCTTCGTTAGTTAAAACGTTCGTTAGTCAAGGCATTCGTTAGCTCAAGTATAGCTGAAGGTCAACTTTTTTTATCGTATGGCCCATTTAAGCATGTAATTAAACCTCCGTTGCACACTGAAGTTATGCTGATTAAAAAACATGGATTTCTCTTTAATTTATCAACACAAGCAAAATTGTCTCGACAGCGAAGAAACAACGCGAAGCGTCTTATTATAATTAGTAAAAAAATTACAATAAGTAAAAGTCTTCAAAACGCATTTTGTAATTTTCTTTTTATTATAAATTATCACTTAATTAATTACATAGCTGAGTTTAACGATTATTTTTAGAATATACTTTTGAAAACTCGATTTTTTTCCGTATATACTCATAAATATTCTTAGCAAATTGATAATTAAGTGAAAACGATTGCTATGTTAATTTTTTTTAAATTCTTGTTACAGTGTTTTCATTGAAATTCTCTACAATATCTTATTTTAGGTATCTCATTCGAAATCGTAATGTTTAAACGTGATGGCCAGCATATATGTAGACGCAGTCAAAAGGCAATTCACATCTAATCTAGAGAATATGTGTAGGTGGATGAATATATTCAGTAACATTTATATAGAATAAACCTAAAGTTTGAAATCTTTGTTCAGTAACAGTTTTATTCATAGTTTGTATTTTATTCAGTTAAAATCAAATCAGTTCTCATCCAGTAAAATTTTTACTCCATTTTATATATGGAGTATACAACAACAATTTTACTACACGAAATATCATCAGAAATTAAATCACGTAATTTAAAATGCTGCATTTCCTTCCGAAAGATACTTCTTTTAACCTGTAAAATATTCATAGATTTGGAGTGGAAATTTTCGCAATACATTTGAGACGCTCTCACGGCACACTAGTGCGCGATGGTGCACGAGTTGAAACATCACCATAGATGTTTTATAAATAACGAAATATACGAGGGTGATCCAGAAAGTAAGTTTCCCACGGCCCGTAAATGGAAACAAAACATAATTACCTGGAAAGATTTATTGCAAAAGATACATCAATGTTTCGACTACTTCTCAACATACGAACAACTGGAACTGTAATAGATCTCATAGCGTAGGATAACTTTTTGTAGTCCAGTGTCATAGAAGTCTGCCGTCTGGGAATGGAGCCAGCTTGCCACAGTTTTCAACCAACGTCTCATTTCCCGTAATGATCCTGTTGAAGTACTCGTTGCCCTCATCGCGGCATCACTGCAGAAAAGTTAATGCTGCTCTCACGCGTTTAGTTTTGTGTCCGGGTGAAGGTTCTTCGGCAGACACCTGGCGCACAATTTCCAGAACAACAGGTGTTTCGTAATGATACAATTTCCAGAACAACAGGTGTTTCGTAATGATACAATTTCCAGAACAACAGGTGTTTCGTAATGATTTCATGCATCGTCGAACTTTTCTGTACTTTTCTGCAGCGATACCACAATGAGGGCAACGAGGATCATTACGGGTGATGAGACGTGTGCGCCCGAATGAAACGCATATCATTGGTTATTGAACAGCATTTAATGCATCTGCATACCTATAAGGGGGGTTACTATAGAGGGGACGCCGTTCTGCCGCCAAATGCCGCCACGTTTGTCGCCAACTTAGAAATATATCGCCAAATTTGGATACCAAAATTAGTCACCAAAAAATCTCTAATATTTTGCCAAATTCCCATAGACATCCAATATAAACCAATAGGGTTCAGTTGCTTACAGAAAATCAAGAAACTAAGATATTTTAATGCAACAAAAACTAATATTAGCTTAAGGGATTATATTAATTATATTTAAGGGAGTCCGAGTAAATTAAATTATGAATAAAAGTAACATGATACGATGCTTTTCCAAACGTAAATTTTAAGGGAGACCAAACAGGTCGCGAAGGGCGGCTAGTTTTTTAAAAAAATCATAAAAAGAGAAATTATAAAATTCCATTTTTACATATTACGAAAACCAAGTTAAGTTAAATAAAAGTCCTTCCGGCCAGTGCCGGGAGGAAGAAGTAGCTTTCATAATCCTTATTTTAAAAAAGCCAAATTATATCATTCAAACACCCGAAGCTCAATTTAGTGGAAACCGAATATAGGAGATTCAATACTAATTTTTATCAATATAATGAATGAGAATTTCGCGAAATTAGTCATCTTTATCCAAGCTGCTTTTCTTTAAAGTAACATATATTTGGCTGCCAAATTCAGCAATTTCTTAAAGTGCCTGTCATTTTAAGACAACATGGTGGATGAGGCTAAGCAGTGAACTTGGTCGAGACCTTAGTAATTGCTGTGCACATGCTCACTCACATCGGAATCGGTTAATATATAGGAGTGCTGTCGCATGCAAAAAATCAGATTTTTCAAAATGTCACCCACAATAGAAATTGAAACTGCTGTATCTGAGCCATTTTCTAAGGTAAAGACAAACAAAAAATGCTCCTGAATCCTTATATCAAGGTCAAATACTTAAAAAAGAAACCTTTTTCAATTTCTAATTTTTTTGCACATCACTTTAAATATATATATATTTTTTAATTTAATGGTCGCCATTTTGAAACAAGATGGTTGATGAATCTGGCCAGCGAACTTGGTCGAGGTGCTGATGTATACTATCCACATGCCTTCTTACATCGAAATAGGCGAATACGTGTGTTATCGCGTGACAAATACAAGATCGTTTCAAAATGTTAGCCATGCTAGAAATTCAAAGTGCTATAAATCAACCATTTTTTAAGATATAAACAAAAGAACAAATTTTCAGAAACAAAAACTGCTCCGGAATCTTTGTATCAAGGCCAAACACATAAAAAAATCTTTTTCATTTTCCAATTGTTTAATACCTCATTTTGAATTTTAAATTTAATTTTTTTAAATGGCAACCCTTTTGAAACAAGATGGCGAATGAAGCTGGCCAACGAACTCGGTCGAGACATTGGTATGTACTATGTACAGACCAAGTTACATCCAAATAGGTTCATAATTACGTCTGTTATCGCGTGACATAAATCAGGTCGTTTTAAAATGTCAGCCACAAGAGAAATTCAAAATGCTATTACTCAGCCATTTTTTTTAGATATAGACGAAAGAAAAACTGTTCCAGAATCTTTGTATTAAGGTCAAACACATACAAAAAAAATCTTTTTCACTTTCCAATTTTTTCGTATCTCATTTAAATTTTTTAATTTTTTAATTTTTTTAAATGGCCGCCATTTTGAAACAAGATGGCGGATGAAGCCAGCCAACGAACTCGGTCGAGATATTTGTATGTACTATGTACACACCAATGTACATCCAAGTCGGTTCATAAATACGCCTGTTATTACGTGAGAAAAATCAGGACGTTTCAAAATGTCAGCCACGCTAGAAATTTAAAATGCTATAACTCAGCCATTTCTTAAGATATAGACGAAACAATAACTGCTCCCGAATCTTTTTATCAAGGTCAAACACATAAGAAGATATTTTTTTTTCAATTTTTATTTTTTTGGCACCACATTTCAAATTTAAATTTTTCTTAAAAATTTAAATGGACACCATTTTTAAACAAGATGGCGGATGAAGCTGACCAACGAACCCGGTCGAGACATCGGTATGTACTATGTATAAACGAAGTTACATCCAAATCGGTTCATAAATACGCCTTTTATCGCGTGACAAAATTCAGGACGTTTCAAAATGTCAGCCACGCTAGAAATTCAAAATGCTATAACTCAGCCATTTTTTAAGATATAGACGAAACAAAAACTGCTCCGAAATCTTTGTATAAAGGTCAAATACATAAGAAAAAATATTTTTCCATTTTCAATTTTTTGGTACCACATTTCAAATTTTAAATTTTTAAAAAATTTTTAAATGGCCGCCATTTTGAAACAAAATGGCGGATGAAGCTGGCCAACGAACTCGGTCGAGAGATTGGTATGTACTATGTACACACTGAATTACATCCAAATCGGTTCATAAATATGCCTTTTATCGCGTGACAAAGTTCAGGACGTTTCAAAATGTCAGCCACGCTAGAAATTCAAAATGCTATAACTCAGCCATTTTTTAAGATATAGACGAAACAAAAACTGCTCCGGAATCTTTGTATAAAGAACAAATACATAAGAAAAAAATATTTTTCCATTTTTAATTTTTTGGTACCACATTTCAAGTTTTAAAATTTTTAAAAAATTTTAAATAGCCGCCATTTTGAAACAAAACGGCGGATGAAGCTGGCCAACGAACTCGGTCGAGAGATTGGTATGTACTATGCACACACTGAATTACATCCAAATCGGTTCATAAATACGCCTTTTATCGCGTGACAAAGTTCAGGACGTTTCAAAATGTCAGCCACGCTAGAAATTCAAAATGCTATAACTCAGCCATTTTTTAAGATATAGACGAAACAAAAACTGCTCCGGAATCTTTGTATAAAGGTCAAATACATAAGAAAAAAATATTTTTCCATTTTTAATTTTTTGGTACCACATTTCAAGTTTTAAAATTTTTAAAAAATTTTAAATAGCCGCCATTTTGAAACAAAACGGCGGATGAAGCTGGCCAACGAACTCGGTCGAGAGATTAGCATGTACTATGCACACACTGAATTACATCCAAATCGGTTCATAAATACGCCTTTTATCGCGTGACAAAATTCAGGACGTTTCAAAATGTCAGCCACGCTAGAAATTCAAAATGCTATAATTCAGCCATTTTTTAAGATATAGACGAAACAAAAACTGCTCCGGGATCCTTGTATAAAGGTCAAATACATAAGAAAAAAATAATTTTTCATTTTTAATTTTTTGGTACCACATTTCAAGTTTAAAAATTTTTTAAAAATTTTAAATGGCCGCCATTTTTAAACAAAACGGCGGATGAAGCTGGCCAACGAACTTGGTTGAGACATTGATATGTACTATGTACACACCGAATTACATCGAAATCGGTTCATAATTACGGGAGTTACAGTGTGACATAGGTCAGATATATATATATATATATATATTACCATTAATTAAACATAACCTGCCACCGTCAATTATTATGATTTAAAGCTGTAAGTATTAAAAAAAAAATATATATATATATATTATAAGAATTATTATGGAAGAAAAAAGAAAAGTCCTTCCGGCCAGTGCCGGGAGGAAGAGGTAGCTTTCATAATCCTTATTTAAAAAAAGCCAACTTATATCATGCAAACACACGAAGCTCAATTTAGTGGAAACCGAATATAGGAGATTCAATACTAATTTTTATCAATATAATGAATGAGAATTTCGCGAAATTAGTCAGCTTTATCCAAGCTGCTTTTCTTTAAAGTAACTTATATTTGGCTGCCAAATTCGGTAATTTCTTAAAGTGCCTGTCATTTTAAGACAACATGGTGGATGAGGCTAAGCAGTGAACTTGGTCGAGACCTTAGTAATTGCTGTGCACGAGCTCACTCACATCGGAATCGGTTAATATATAGGAGTGCTGTCGCATGCAAAAAATCAGATTTTTCAAAATGTCACCCACAATAGAAATTGAAACTGCTATATCTGAGCCATTTTTTAAGGTAAAGACAAACAAAAAATGCTCCTGAATCCTTATATCAAGATCAAATACTTAAGAAAGAAACCTTTTTCAATTTCTAATTTTTTTGCACCTCACTTTAAATATATATATATTTTTAATTTAATGGCCGCCATTTTGAAACAAGATGGCTGATGAATCTGGCCAGCGAACTTGGTCGAGGTGTTGATGTATACTATCCACATGCCTTCTTACATCGAAATAGGCGAATACGTGTGTTATCGCGTGACAAATACAAGATCGTTTCAAAATGTTAGCCATGCTAGAAATTCAAAGTGCTATAAATCAACCATTTTTTAAGATATCAACAAAAGAACAAATTTTCAGAAACAAAAACTGCTCCGGAATCTTTGTATCAAGGCCAAACACATGAAAAAAATCTTTTTCATTTTCCAATTTTTTAATACCTCATTTTGAATTTTAAATTTAATTTTTTTTAAATGGCAACCCTTTTGAAACAAGATGGCGAATGAAGCTGGCCAACGAACTCGGTCGAGACATTGGTATGTACTATGTACAGACCAAGTTACATCCAAATAGGTTCATAAATACGCCTGTTATCGCGTGACAAAAATCAGGTCGTTTTAAAATGTCAGCCACAAGAGAAATTCAAAATGCTATTACTCAGCCATTTTTTTTATATATATAGACGAAAGAAAAACTGTTCCTGAATCTTTGTATTAAGGTCAAACACATACAAAAAAAAATCTTTTTCATTTTCCAATTTTTTGGTATCTCATTTAAATTTTTTTATTATTTAATTTTTTTAAATGGCCGCCATTTTGAAACAAGATGGCGGATGAAGCTGGCCAACGAACTCGGTCGAGATATTTGTATGTACTATGTACACACCAAGGTACATCCAAGTCGGTTCATAAATACGCCTGTTATTACGTGAGAAAAATCAGGACGTTTCAAAATGTCAGCCACGCTAGAAATTCAAAATGCTATAACTCAGCCATTTCTTAAGATATAGACGAAACAAAAACTGCTCCCGAATCTTTTTATCAAGGTCAAACACATAAGAAGAAAATATTTTTTCAATTTTCAATTTTTGGTACCACAATTCAAATTTAAATTTTTCTTAAAAATTTAAATGGCCGCCATTTTTAAACAAGATGGCGGGTGAAGCTGGCCAACGAACCCGGTCGAGACATTGGTATGTACTATGCATAAACGAAGTTACATCCAAATCGGTTCATAAATACACCTTTTATCGCGTGACAAAATTCAGGACGTTTCAAAATGTCAGCCACGCTAGAATTTCAAAATGCTATAACTCAGCCATTTTTTAAGATATAGACGAAACAAAAACTGGTCCGAAATCTTTGTATAAAGGTCAAATACATAAGAAAAAAATATTTTTCCATTTTCAATTTTTTGGTACCACATTTCAAATTTTAAATTTTTAAAAAAATTTTAAATGGCCGCCATTTTGAAACAAAATGGCGGATGAAGCTGGCCAACAAACTCGGTCGAGAGATTCGTAAGTACTATGTACACACCGAATTGCATCCAAATCGGTTCATAAATACGCCTTTTATCGCGTGACAAAACTCAGGACGTTTCAAAATGTCAGCCACGCTAGAAATTCAAAATGCTATAACTCAGCCATTTTTTAAGATATAGACGAAACAAAAACTGCTCCGGAATCTTTGTATAAAGGTCAAATACATAAGAAAAAAATATTTTTCCCTTTTTAATTTTTTGGTACCACATTTCAAGTTTTAAATTTTTTTTAAAATTTTAAATGGCCGCCATTTTGAAACAAAACGGCGGATGAAGCTGGCCAACGAACTCGGTCGAGACATTGGTATGTACTATGTACACACCGAATTACATCGAAATCGGTTCATAATTACGGGAGTTACAGTGTGACATAGGTCAGATATATATATATCAATTTTGAACGCAGGGTGGTTTCGGGGTCTGGGGGTCATGATCGATGAAAATATACCAAAATTTTTTGAAATCGCTTTCCTCCGAACGGCTGCATTAGGTAGCTTTTTTGTAAAGAAAGCTACCTAAAAAAGTGGACCCCGACAAATATTGAAAAGCTTATACATTGAATTACGTTATCGAGGGCACAGAATTCAATGATATAAGCAAAATGGGTGTTTTCTGTGGGAAAAATAAGCTAAAGCTAAAATTAATTTTCCCCTGTGCCCGAACAACCACTAAAATCAAGTGAATTGATTAAAAATGAAAGCAGAATAGAAACATATAATATGAAATGGAAGAATCAATAAAACGTATTTAAATATTTATAGGATATAAAATAGAAATAATAAACACCATACCGATTAATATTTCAGTATTTTACAAAAATCCATGTGCACATGTCATCCAGTATATCAAAAAGATTAAGGTGAATAAAACAGTTAAGAAATCACAGTAAATGATACCAAAGGATGCAGTTAATACATTTTGAAATAAAATTTGAAATACCTTGTAAAACAAATTTAATCTAATATAAAATAAATAGATATTAATTACATTATTTAAAATGCACTATTAAATTAATAGATAACAGTTTAACAATATCGTCAAAATTTAGCTAAAAATACACCCTGGTGTATAAATTATAACTGAAATGGAGCTAGAAAAATTAAAAATTAGAACAATCTGAAAGATACAATTTTAGTGCTGCCATCTATTAATAATTATATTAAACATCTATCGCAAGATAAAAATTTGCAAGCTTTTGAATGTAAATAACTGTTTAAACAGCAAAACCAAACAAATCCTTATAAATAGAGAATTATAGAACAACCACTAAAATCAAGTGAATTGATTAAAAATGAAAGCAGAATAGAAACAAATAATATGAAAAGGAAGAAACAATGAAAATGTATTTAAATATTTATAGGATATAAAATAGAAATAATAAACACCATACCGATTAATATTTCAGTATTTTACAAAAATCCATGTGCACATGTCTTCCAGTATATCAAAAAGATTAAGGTGAATAAAACAGTTAAGAAATCACAGTAAATGATACCAAAGGATGCAGTTAATACATTTTGAAATAATATTTGAAATACCTTGTAAAACAAATTTAATCTAATATAAAATAAATAGATATTAATTACATTATTATATATATATATATATATATATATATATCAATTTTGAACGGAGGGTGGTTTCGGGGTCTAAGGGTCATGATCGATGAAAATATACCAAAATTTTTTGAAATCGCTTTCTCCGAACGGCTGCAATAGGTAGCTTTTTTGTAAAGAAAGCTACCTAAAAGAGTGCGATATAGTAGATAGCAATGGAAACATTCTTTACCAATTTCTAGTTTCCAATTAAATATTTTGAAATGGTTTTTCTTAAATAGAATATATGAGTTCAATGTCTAACATAATGTCTTTTTTTATTTTGGTTGTAGTTAATTTCAGTGGAAACTGTCAAACGTGGAAAAAAATGGTTGGTTGGTTCCGAAATGTAAAGTATCCCCAGAAATAAACTCCAACCAAAATCAAAAAAGTACAAAGATGTCACGTTAGACATTGGCCTCAGATATTCTATGCAAAGACGGAAAAATGATAATTAAATATTAAAATGCAAATTAGATATTTGTAATAAATGCTTCCATCGGTTTAAAAAGAGCTTGCTAATGTACTCCGAGGCTAATGTACGTTCTGAAGTGCACTACTTTATTTTCTTTCATTGAACATAAACAGCTTAGCATTGATGCAGTTATTCCAAAATGCAATCAAATTCATCTTGGATTGCAAGCTCTTACCATTCTTTTGTTCTATATAATGAAATGTGAATGTATATAAATATATACAAAAAGCATTTATTGAAAAGAAAATGTCGCATTCGATGCATGCAAGAAAAAAGAGTATATATGTAGCCGAGGACCTACCCCATGCATTGAATGGTTAACTTCGATTTTTTAAAACTGCTTCTAAATTCCACAAATATACTTGGATTACAACAATATTGGCATATATTATTGAGCTTTAGTATAGGGCATTTCCTTTTGAACATGGAGTCTGTAGCATTTATAGTTCGTTTACAAAGACACACAAAAGAATTCTGTTGCATTATCGACTATGGGGGAAATGTTTGCCGTGTATCTATCTATATTATAAAGGACAAACGTGTCCGTGCGTAACTCCGACGTCATTTTGACGGTGGAAACAGCAGACGATTAAATTTAACTTTTATTACATTTTTCCTTCAATTTCTAAACATCGCACATTTTCAATTTTTACATCGTCGAATAGGAAAAAAGTATACTTTCAAGTACAATTTGTTTGAAAAATGTATCGCAATTCGGTTGAAAAGTGTATCGCAATTTTCTCATTTTTTATGGTTTAAAAAATAATTTTACAGCATCATTTTTTTAAAAATCTATCTAGATCGCGTGCAGACGATTGAGAAATATAAATCCGTGTGCATTTAAAAATATATAATAGTTCGGCAGTTATTTCTGGCGATTCCATAACGAAATTAGACATATAGACATATGACATATGTCTTTAAATTGTGTTTTGTTTATTTTTTGTTATTTTATTTATCGATGAAGTTTTAATTTCGTTATGGAATCGCCAGAAATAACTGCCGAACTATTATATATTTTTAAATGCACACGGATTTATATTTCGCAATCGTCTGCACGCGATCTAGATAGATTTTTAAAAAAATGATGCTGTAAAATTATGGGCAGGAAAAGCCAGCTTAAACCTCTAAAATTATCAAAATCAAAATTGCTGCTGTAAATAGAGATCTTTTGGGGCTATTTTATTTTATTTTATTTTTTTCTGGCTATTACCCCTGGCAACAGCCAGATGCGAATGTATCGCTTTTAAGTTAGTGTGTGTGTGGGGGGGGGGGGGATTAAAAAATCTGTTAGTTTTCAATAATAATAATAATAAAATGGGCTCTATATCCTGTAACCCGAGAAAACCGGGTTGGATAACCTAGTTTTAATAACGTTATACTACCTTAAATATAATGAAACTGATATACATTACAGGTGCACTAAGATATGATTTTTATAGAAAATGGATTCGATTGTCTTAATCGCATAACTGCTAGTTTTCATAATACGGAATGGCGTTAGTAAAATTATTGCTGTATTTTTATATAATAATATTTATAATAATATAATATATAATGTACAAATATATGCATACTATAATATATAATAATTATTATCTATGGAAAAGGTTAAAATGTTTTTGGAAAAAAAAAATTCTTGGTGCATTTCAAACTAAACAGTAAGCAAATACATATAGAGAAAAATTAGTAGTTATCATGAATAAATAATTATTGCAACATTTCCGCCACTAGCTGCAAGCACTTATAAATACGTTTAGCAGTATTAAATAAAGTAAATATAATTGTACACTAAGTAAATTAAATGTACTAAATGAGTATAACTTGTCATACAGATGCATTCAGCTCAACTATATTTCTTTTATTTGATACAGATAAATATAATACAGATTCTGACTTATTATGATGACATACAATCAAATTATCTCCCATCTCGTCTTTCAGAATATTGTAAACTGTGTTTGCGTTACTTTTGTATTTAATATTGTCATTGGTACTTTTTAATTAAATCTTATATTTCGCTATTCTCAAGAGAAAAATTGGGATTATATATATTTCTTAACACAATTAATTATTTTTCACTAATTTCAATGAATAAACAGAAAAAATATACTCTTTTATCTAATGCATATTTGTAATAGCACGTTATTAAACTAATCTATTAAAACATCTGTTTCTTTTTCGTCTTTAAAACCTTATGAAAATGACTGAAATATTTCTCCTTTGCAATCTTAATTATCTCCCTTTAAAGCGAATATTTACCGAAAAGTTATTAATTAAAAACTAATCAATTTTGAATATCATTTTGGTTTCTTTATTTTTCTCTTTTATTAAATAATTATTCCCGTAGGATAGTTCATAAATTAAATTAAATAAGAAGACGTCGTTCTTCACAGAAATAATATATATCCAAGTTAAAATAATATTATCTCACATTTAATAAAGCTTCTCCGTTTAATATGATAACAACTGGAACTGAGAAAATATATCTTATTGATTTTGTAAATATTTATTTTATTAAACTAATGAACTAGCGTTCGGATTTAAATTTCAATTATATTTTAATAATGGTAATGAACGGTTAAAATAAACTTCAATCATCTAGCGATGAAACATTAGATAATGATAACAGAATAATTAGATGATAGAGGTAGCAATTGCTGATAATGGATAAGCATATTAAGATTTTATGATAGTTTATCAGTTTGAAAAATAATCACATTTTATGAAGTCGTTTTCTCGTCTAGAAAAATGTAGAGATGCATAATTTATTTCGTTAAAAAAGAACTTTGAAAACCATAGTGTTATTAATTGTATTGGAAAATGAGTATTTTTGACTCATTTTTCCTTGATACAGCGCGGGGTACAATGCAGTATTTGACCCGAAATCCTGGCCAAAAAAGTTGAAAAGTGTTTATGAATTCGGTCTGTCTATTTGTCCGTCCGTGTTCTAACTCGAGTAACTATTCCGATTATCTTGAATTTCTTAGATGTTATTAGGTATTGGTATTACTATGGCATGTTTGGTATTGTAAATGAAGTCTATAGTATTTATGGTTCAATTACAGAGACACTCAAAAGAATTCCGTTACATTACGGTCTATGAAAAAAAAAATGTTTTCTCTGTATTTTAATGATATCACGCTATTTTAAACGTACTGAAATTTATATACATCACTGAGGTGTACTACGGCACTTACTGCACTTACTGTAGAGTAGGGTACGGTGTTCATAGAATATATCGTTCATTTACAGCGATACACAAAAAATTTGGCTGAAGAATAAATTTAACTATTGACGTCTATGAACAATAATTGCTGGAAGTGCGTTTGTAGTTGTGATATGCGTTTTTAAATTGAACTATTTTTTAAATATTACTTGGTGTGGATAAATTCTATAGCTCATATACAGGGCTGCAAAAAAGTTCTCAAGTACATTTCCGATTATTCACGGAAATGGCTGAATGGAAAATTTTAACTGTGCTAAGCTTTTCACTGAACTAACTTTTAGCATACTTTTAGCATATTATGTAGTATACATAGTATGCTAAAAGACGCAAAACGCGGTCAGATTCGTTTTCTGAGCATGAAATTCCTATTTCCATTAAAGTTAGGATTTTAAAATTTGAAAAAATAGATACGAAACAGGAAAAAGCAGCTATCCTCCCTACTTTGTGGGTAGGAAGGAGGCTAATGCTTAAGGGGTCTCTAAAGCTTCAAAATTTTCGAAATTTTTATTTTTTTAGATATCAAACTTCTGTCTTTTGTGAACATTTTGATATAATTATTTCCTTGAAATTCCCATTGGAACAGAAGTTATGGCGTTTAGAATTATACCTGCTCATTAGCTGAAGCGGCATTTCCGAAACTTTGAAGTCATTTTTCTTTAAATGACATATTTGGCATAATGCGCAGAATATCTCAAAAACTTCTGAATATTTTTTCATGAAATTTTCAAAACATATGTTTCATGTTAGTTTGTATAAACTGAACCTAACATTTCATTTTTATTGTTAAAAAAATATTTTTTAGACGATTATACTGATGAAATTTTAAAAATTTTGTATTAACTAAATACAACTTTGTATTTAAAATAAAAAATTCTTTAAATAAAAATTTATTTAGTTGCAGGATAACTATTATAATCTGAAGTATAATTAGGCACAAAAAATTTCATTGTAGTTGCTGAGGATTTTCAAAGAACAGTCGATAATAGAATATTCTTCAAATCAGAAGTTGATCACACAATTCAAAAAATATGCAGAACAATTTTTATCCATTCAAAGGAAATCAGAACTCTAATAATTTAAAAACTCGGATAAATGAATATATTTATTATTACCAGGCAAGCCTGGTTCAGATCACTTATAGCGGTGATCGCTCGCTTCAGAATTTAATTACACCTGCCTTAAAAACAAACTGAAAAATAGTAAAGTAAAATAGGGTTGCAATCATTCTTGGCGATGACTAATTTTCGCCAAGTCAAACAGAAAGAAAGGGGGTTTTAACACTCTGCTCCCGGATGAGCAATTACTATTGTTCATCATTCAAATTAAATTTTTATCAAAATTTTCAAACGATATTAATACGACAATTAAAAGTTAGAACATACTTACAATAATGAGACATACAAATAACTCAATTATCACAGGAACATCTACTGAAACTAAAATATAGAAAAATATTGAATTAGAAAAAGATAAAAAATGAAAATGTAAACAAAATGTTCTTAAAAGTGAAAAGTTCAATGTTAGTCAATAATGTCAAGTTCCAGTTTATTTAATATTTGAACCGTTTTTTTATTATGCCGGATTCAGTTTGTATTGCACAAGATCTGACTTTCGAATCTCTCCCTAAAAAGAGTTTGGCCGATACGTGGAATTTTTTGAAACAGGTGAAACAACGTGCCTGTATACGTAATTTTTCCCGTTTTTGAGGAATAGTACACTCTTTACACAATTTTGAATCGTGTTCATTATCACAAAATAAACAAACATTTTTTTACATTAGTAGCCAATGCAGAGGCTGAAGGAATATCGCGTTTATAATTGCTAAAATGTTTATAACTGTTACTATATTTATTCCTTTCTATTTTAGCACTAAAACTATTTTCAGAGCTCTGGAGTGCCATCGTAGATTCTCGCGATTGAACTTCGTTTTTAATGAAGAAAAGAGGCTCTTCGACCTCCATTTTTTTACCATCGGTTCTTTTACGGTTAAAATCTAACGCCATTTCAGCAGGTATCAACTTTAATAAAATGGGGCATAGGAGATGACCATAACTTCCTGCTGTAACTCCGAGAGAATTTAAATTTCTAATTTGTATTTCACAGCTATCATACAACTCCCGAAGTTCTCTAACATTAGAAGCATTCTTTACCTGTTTTAAATTTAATAATTTACACATATGTGCATTAATGACTAGGTCGTCACGACCAGGGGCGTGCCGAAGGCTGTTTTAGTGGGGGGGTGTGAACTGAATTTTGCCGACTGCAAGATCGGGGGTGAGAAAGGCTTTGTGAAAGCCCCCCCCCCCCCTCAGCGACGGAGTCAACTGTTTTACAATACTGTGAATTTATAAAAATCACTAAAAGTCTTAAGTGTTCACCTGCATTCTCCTTAACCACAGTCTAAATTAAATGCTGTTATTCAGTATGTGTAATTTTTTTAAAATTATTTTACTATATAAGTAGAGTTGAGAATCCTGTTATTAATTAGGATTCTGCTTACGATTTAAAAGGAAATGTGTACGGATGTACCGTACATTAACCAGTTCTCAAAAGTAACAATTTAAGAATGTTGAAGTACTTCGGAATTTATGTTTCTCTAAATAAAACCGCATTGATAAAAATAAGATATATATTAGTATAGCTCCTTATGGATAAATCTACCTGGTGTGCAATCGAAACAAGATTTGGCTACATATTGCTAGTTTGGCGAATAATAAGAAACTTAGCATACCTAAAACAATTTACCAATTTTTTTTCGTATTTTAATAAATAATATCAATTCAGTCACTTAATTCTTCTATAGGAGCATAGTAAACAAACCTCAAAATTTATTATTAGCCCCTGATTGCTTCCCTTCTCCCAAAAATGCGACTATTATTAAGGCTGTTCTCAAATTCAAAGCTACTTTCTGACACATTTTTTAATTCATTTTTATTCGGAAATTCATGAAACTGGCAGATGTTCTTATTCAGAAACTTTGTAATCGAAATACGTTTCCCATTATTATTATATATATATATATATATATTTACTTTTGTTAAAGGTTTTTAGAAAATGCTGTCAAAGTCGCCGTTTTGAACCGAATTCAAGAAGAAGCAGAGCTAAATAATAATCATGCAAAAGTATTCCTTTCTTGAAAGATTCAAGAAAGATTAAGTACTCTTTTATTGAAAATTTTAAGAGAACATGGTCTACCTCCCCCCACCCCCTCCCTGCGACAAAAAATATTATTTTTCTTTGAGTCTGCAAATAATCATAGACACTAAAAATTTTGGACACAGTTAGAACCAACCTGAAGAGTGATGATGCTTAAATGCTCTGATTTTGGAATTTTCAACGAATGAGGTTTAAAGATGGTCGCCTCCACCCACTCACTACTAAAAATTTTGGACACAGTTAGAACTAACCTGAAGAGTGATGATGCTTAAATGCTCTGATTTTGGAATTTTCAACGTATGAGGTTTAAAGATGGTCGCCCTCACCCACTCACAAAAAGAGTAACACGTACTTTAAGCATGATTACTATTCCAGATGTACCTGTCTACAAAATTCATGTGTCTATGATAATTTGAAAATAAAACCGGCTTTTTGGGGGGGGGGGGGAGAGGGGCTATACAGGAGCCTTTTCAAAAGATAATTTTACAGCTGGATGATGTGTTTGAATATGACTATGCAGGCCTCTTAGAAATGCAGAAATATCTACATATTGTACATTGAATCCGTTTTCCTTTCTGGAGGTCGATGTTTTCATTCGGATGAAATTTTCTTATATGGCGATATAAATTAATTTTTTTCTGTGAAATGTGTGTATACGCGATCACAGTGTGTGCATAAAATTTTCACTGAATTATGCGACAAAAATAAACTTTTGCAAATCGCTCTTTTTCTGTGTCCGTGACTTCATCTTTCAAATGCAGCAACCTCAAATAACTAGCGCCAAATCCAGAGTCAAGAGATCACCAAATTCTAAGGCTGCGTACGCACGCGTATTTTGTTTACTTCTCTAGTTTTCTTGGAAAATCTTTTATTCTGAACCCATCTGCGGTTTATTCACAAAAGAATGAGGGGAATCAACAATGGGTCAGGAGATAAGGAGCTCGACTCTACTTGAAGGAAAGGTTCCTCTTTTGCCGGACATCAGTCCCTTTCCTGCTAAAGTCGTTAAAAATCAAAGACACCGTGTGGCCACAAAGAACGAAGCCGACACTGATAACAGGTAGAAGGATGGTGCGTACGCAGCTTAAGAATCAGTCCATAGCAGAAGGGAGCAATTAAAGATGATACATGGGAAAACTTACAATAGAGATTGCAACAACCCCCTCCCCTCCCCCTTCCTTTCACGAAAGTCTCAAATTCTCAGAAACGCGATTCTCTCTCTCTCTCTATCACCTCCGCTTTCTGACAACCTGTCCCTGCCACACAGAATCATACACAATCTTCCATGAGAAGTTCTTTCTTTTCCCCAAGGGTGTATTCGAAAAAATATTTTTCCACCCTTAACAGCCGAAATTTCTGAGACATTTTCAGACTCATTTTTAAAAGTAAAAAGATGAAACTTGCTGAGGTGATTTTTGAAGAGATGTATAAGAGGCCGTGTGATTTCATTTTTTCACTCAATTAATTAGAATTTGAGTTTTAAACAATTATTTTCTCAGTATGACCATTTTTTTCATTCCCAGATCTACCGCTTCGGAAAATTCGGTTCAAAACGTCAACTTTGACAGCATTTTTTACAACATTTTCTGCATTTATGAAAAAATCGAGAAGCATGGCACATTATGTAGTTTCTAAATAAGACAATTTCCTAGTTTGATGCAATTAAGAGCAAAAATGAATTTAAAAATGTATCAGAAAATAAGCAATTTGGATTGGAATACACCCTTAAAGACAGACAACAGAGAACTGAAATGATACTGACGACGGGAGAGGGGATTTTTTGCAGGGTGTGTTCTTAACTTTCCGACTATTCTAAATTTTACCAACTCTTCCAAATAAGTGGGGGGGTGTTACACCCCCAACACCCCCCCGCTAGGCACGCCCCTGGTCACGACCGTAGCGAGCTTTTAACAAATCAACTGCAGCTTTAAAGTTTTCCCCCGAAAGCGAAAATCCTGCAACAGCATTATATGCACTACCTCCAAGAAGAGATTTCAAATAGACAAATTTGTCAACAGGAGTCAAATTAAAATTCTTTTCGATTGTATTAGAATATTGCCCCCAGAATTCTAACCAGGAACTGCTGTCACCAAAAAATTTATTTATAGTGAGCTTCGGCAATTTCATAGATCTCTCTAAATTTCCGTTTTGATAACCGGGTTCATTTTTCATAAAATTTTGAAAAGCATTATTTTGTTTTGGGGAGTTATGTTCATTTAAGAATTTTGTTATCTTATAACGAAATTCAATTATTTTCTCACTATAGGTTCCAGAACTTTCGATTTCTTTCTAAAAATCGTCATCAGCAATAACATCTTGGATGCCAGAGTTTAATTTTTTTTAAGGATTCACATTTGTCATTCAACTGATCTTTACATATATTTAATAAATCAAATTTATTTTCTAATGTCATAGAACCATCTTCAAAAATTGTGCTTATTTTTGTGCACAACTTTGTCGTTTGTGTGCGAAAGCCAGCTCTTTTCTATTTTAATGTTTCGATGTTAGGAGTAGTTAACATATTTATTTTTGAATCAATCAACAATAATAGCTTACCACAATATAGCTTAACATAAATAGCTTACCTCAAGCCTTCAGAATCAGAAATAATAAATTTCAATCATCATTCCAGACATCCTGACGCGGGATGGCAGCATGGGGATTTTCAAAGAACAGTCTATAATAAAATATTCTTCAAATCAGAAGTTGATCACACAATTCAAAAAATATGCAGAACAATTTTTATCCATTCAAAGGATATCAGAACTCTAATATTTTAAAAACTCGGATAAATTAATATATTTATTATTACCAAGCAAGCCTGGTTCAGATCGCTCGCTTCAGAATTTAATTACATCTGCCTGTAAAATAGGGTTGCAATAATTCTTGGTGATGACTAATTTTCGCCAAATCAAAGAGAAAGAAAGGGGGTTTTAACAGTTGCGAAATGTATTTTGTAATCCTGCGCGTAAACAACCAATTTTCTGCTCGACAAATGTCTCACAGTTTGGAGTCCCCTATAAATACTAATACTGCATCTTGAAATTTTTTAAATACATGAAATGAAAGAACATACTTATATTTCGTCCAAATTAAAATTGTGTTTTTGAATCATATACATTTTAAGATATTAAATGTTGAAAATGGTCTTTTTTTCTTTTTTTTTTCAATTTTAAGAGTCTTGAGACCTCTTAAATTCTAAATGAATGCACATGCACTACTTTAAGCGTTACTTTAAGAACAACCACTTGGTCGTTGTCCATTCCTGTCTCTTCGGGATTCTTCATTAATGTGAGTATTCTTGCCTCTCACGATTCGGGGTGTTGTTTAACCCCACGTTTTTCTCGATTACAGAGCCCTCTACGATTATCAGAAAAAAATATATTAAATACAAAATTTCCGTATTTTTTTCGGTAGAAACCGAATCTGAAATAAATAAAATAGGTGTTTTATTCAAGATTCCAAAGTTAGACCCCCTCTGACTACCAGAAGATTGGGGTGAAGGATCAATTTTTGTACCGATGAATAGCTTTTCGAAAAATATTTAGCACTTTTTAAAAAGTTCGTAACATCATTAAAATCTCAGATATTTTTACAGAATATTTGTTATCAATAATTAAAAAAATAAAAACCTCTCCTTTTATAATCGAACTGGGACCCGGCTGCATATTAACTCGCTATACACGGATAGAGGCAACAGAACATTTTCCAGAGAATTCAATTTTCAAAAAAAAAAAAAAAAATGTAATTTAATAGATTGCAACGACCATTTGGATTTCTTTTTTTTCCGTCGCATCCTCTTCAACAACAGATCGCAAAGATCAAACTTCAGACGACCAAAACCTTCATCGATAAACTCTCCAAGTACCGTTTTGAGAAGAAAAACAGTTTACAAATCGAAAGCAGTTCCACCGAATCATCCACAGATTGCGACAAATTACCTACGTTGAGTTCAATTTTTCCCGGTTAGAATCGAACAATTGTAAAACGCCGTGGGTAGTGTATTGGAGCCCCTCGAGACGTGGCCTTTTACTATCAATCTATTAAACATTAGATTGTTTCCTTTTTCGCGTTCGTCTTTTATTCTGTAATCGATTTTCATGGGCTATATAATCAGTTGAAGACCTCGATTTTCATGGGCTGCATAATCAGTTGAAGGCCTCGATTTTCATGGGCTATACATAATCAGTTGTAGACATCGACTTTCATGGCCTGCATAATGAAGACCTCGATTTTTCCTTTGCAAGACGATATTCATTTCGGCGTCGCTCTTTCGGTATGGATTTTTCGATATCTGATAATTTGCGCCTACCCATTTTGTAACTTTTTCAATTTTTAACGATTTTATGCCTTTCGATTACCTATTCAAACAATTTTTAACGATTTTATGCCTTTCTATTACCTATTCAAATAAAAATTCTTCTAAAAGTAAAAAACATCGTTGAATTTCGTTAAAAAAAATAAAATGCGAGCATCATTTGGCCCCATCCTCGACCGAAAACAACAAGCATTTCCAAATAATTAAAAAAAAACAACTCCAATTTTCTTTTTTTTTTTTTACAAATAAAGAAACTTTTGAAGTTAATATTTTATTAGTTTTCTCAAACATAAAAATTTAACTACATTACAATACCAACAGATAGCTCCACAGTTTTTTATATGAGTATTTTTCCTTCTTTCTGTTTTTTTTTTTTCGGAAAATAATCACATAACTTTTTTAGCATATATTCCTCATCAACCACTTGTAATAAAAAAATATAAATTATTTTATTTTAACCTCTAGTGACATTTTAATTCTAATTTTAAAATTTAAATACAAAATCTTTAATTTAAAATATCTTACGGATGTTAAAATTATTTAATATTATTTTTACTTAACACTAGAAAGACGGTGAGCGGTCATTTTGACCGCTACCAAATGAATATATTTCAGTTCGAACCCGAAAATTCTTTATAAAACTAGTTTAAAAGGTAATGAGGAAAAAAACTCGTTAAATAAATAAGTTAATAATTTAAAGTAAAAATTCTGGTGCGAAATATTTTTTATAAAATTTGAGCAAAATTCCCCGTCTTTCTAGTGTTAATAAAAAACGAATTATATAACTTTTACTCCGGAAATAAAATTTAAGTTACATTATAACTGAATTTGAATACATTTACAATATCATAGGAACGTCTTACATTAGGAGTGAGTTCGGAACCCAGGTTCTTTTGTCGAACTATCTGTCGAACACCACTTTTGTCGAATTCCACTATCTGGCACTTTAGACCACTCAGTCATTTCGACATCGATTAATTTTTCTCTGAAACGTAAGAACTTAAAAACGGGTTTCCTACTAATGTCTAGTGACAGAAAAGCACCCTAAAATGCTCGTTACACACGCTCGGATAATCCGAAATCGGTCTCAAAAATTCCAATTTGCACAATTATACAGGGTGTATCTGAAATGCTTCAACAAACTTAGGGGGATGATAGTACTCATCAAGACGAACAAAAAATGCAATGAAACATGGGGTCGCAAATGACGTTTAAAGGGTGAAAATCGCAAAACTAAAAAAAATATCAAAATCTCGCATGCTGCTTTTCTGCAGAATTGGCTAGTAGTACGAAGCTGGTTTTCCTTTCACTTTGTGCATAGCCGGTCAGAAAGAGATAACAAAAACTTGGAAGAAAGCCAAACAAATCTGTGAGCAGGAATCCACATATGCAAATTTGAGCATGTCCACAAGTCGTTCATCCGCAGATGTACTCTGTGTAATAATATCCGCGGTCGATACTTTGAACAATTTTTGTAAAATATTTGTTTTCTCTGGGCATCATGAGCTGTGTTGCACCTATTCTGTGCAATAAATAATTTCATGGTGTGTTTCTTTCTTGTCTCAGTTTGTCCATTTCCAGACGCATTTTCTCGATTTTCATCTTTTAAACACCATCTGCGACTTCATGTTCCATTGCATTTTTTGTTCGTCTTCATGAGTACTATCATCCCTCTAAGTTTGTTGTAGCATTTCAGATACACCCGGTATATGCCAGCCGACACTTATATGTAAATTTCCGCAAGCTTTCAATTTCAATACATTACATTATAAATTTACCACTGACTGATGAGTACTGAACTATTAAAAATCAGTACTCTCTCTTTCGAGTTGTATTAAGTTTGTTCTGTACTAGACTTGGCTACATTCGAGAATCATTAGGCGCATAAAATATGTAGAAAATCAAGTATTGTAACATGTTTGAGAAACACTCTGTATTTCATTTACACAGATATAAAATCTTAAACAAATTTTAAATCGAATTTTCTTCTTTATACTATAAAGATAACATATTTTCAAAGACATTTTTCGTGAAAGAAAAAAGTTAGCAACTGTGACCTAACGACAGCTTACTTTTTATATTTTTTTAATATAAAAGAGACTTAATTACAAATTTTAGAGTGACTTAAGAGACAACTACAAAAAATGTTACTTACACATCTTATGTTTTTGTAACTTAATAACTATGTTTTTTTAAACGTTTAAATAAATATTGCTCGGCTTTTCTGGAATTAAGCCGTTAATCAGATCTAGGTTGACGGTTAAGAAGTTTTTCTTGTGCTTTTAAACTGAAATGAATACATTCAAGTATTCAAATACCAACCAAATGTAAGTCATTTATACCACACTGCATAATTTTCACATTTTCTTGGTGAACATGGATAGATATTTTCATACAATAAAGTTTTCGTTTGCTCTTTTCTAAAAGTATAGATATCGCATACGTATTTTATGGGAAATAATAACGCATTGCACACTTGTCGTATAGTTAATGTATTCTATAGTTGCTTAGAATTTGTACTGTACAATGATTGCATTTATAACACACTGCCGTCCCCTCCCTTCAATTAAAAATATTGTTCCCGTTTTTAATTTAACCTCTCTTTGATATGATAAATATAGTGAAATAAAAATTAAATTTAGAAAATCAAAAAACCCGTCTGCGTAAAAAGCGAACTAATTAATTATTTCTCATCAATGTGAAACTACTTTTTAGATTACTTACCTATTTTTTTTATTTACTTGTATTGATGACTTTTCAGTTGTGTTTAATTGTTAGTTCCTATCTACAAACACAGTTTTGATGAGGCCTATAGATGTCTATGAGGGTTAGAGTTGCCGTAAAGCTAGAGATTCTACCTACACAACTTCCAGGTAGTGCAATATTTAAACGGAGATTCTGACTGTAAATTAGTCAGTGAAACATCGTCTTCCTTTCGAAAGACCTATCCAATGATATGCCACCCAACGTGGTGCACTTTTAAAAACGAAACCTAGCCTATAACCATCGGACGGTTAAGACGAATCGACAGAGACCGCATTCATTAAAATCCATCCAGAAGTTGGGATGTTTCGATGGTATAAAGAAATCCATATACCCAGATAAGCGTGAAACACATAACCCTTCTTGGCAGTCGGGTAAAAATAACCAATAAGTCTCTATAAAATGCTTATCTTAGAGACATAAATGCTTATCTTAGAGACATGAAACAGCCTCAAATATTTTCGACCTAGGTACACAATATTTATTACTTTCATTGAAATAATGAGTAATCATACATAATACACTGTTAAAAAATTCTGTAAAAACACAGAAAAAAACGAGACTCTCTGTCAATTTACACTAGCTCTTTGTTAAATGTATTCGATTGAGTTTCTAGGTCATCATTTTACAACTATTTCCCGTTTCTAATCTCAAATTTTCCTTAGAGATTTCCATGGCTTTATTTAAAGATATTTTTATCTTTGTTATAACCTGTAATTCAAAATACACACTTTTGTAATTCTTTTAGAGTTTTATTAGAAATATTAAAGAAGAAAATTTATAAACTATATATACAAATCACTTCAAAACATCAAAATATTCGGTAATTGCTACAAGTGATAAAAATAAATTTTAAATATATCAATTATTGAGTAATTTGAAGAAAATTTAGTTTAAATTTTTAAAATTAAAAATAACAATAATTTAGAAAGGTAAAATTCGTCTCTCCTGCGTTAGCGGGGATTTTTATCGACAATCTCTTCTAGTTGTTTCATTCACCATAAGCATGAAACTTGGTAATGCTGAAAGTAAATTAAAAGTAAGCCTATTTCCCCACTGAATCTTTTGCGTACAGTAGTAACAGCTTCTATAGTCTCCATCCCAGAGAAAATGGAACCGAATCACGGGATGGCTAGAAATAATTTTGGTAAAAATTAAATCGTTAACAAATTCACTCGAAAATATCTAATTCTTCAAAGTTCAAAAATTCACTAATTTGAAAAATTAAAAATAAATAAATTTGCAGAGTCTACTGTAAATTTATCGAATAATTTATTTATTATTTTACAAAATTTCTGTTTCTCTAATCTCTGTAATTTTGCATCAGATTTAAAATAATGGATTACCAGTAGATTTTCTGTAATTTCACAGAAAATCTTTTAACAGTGTACAGTGCCTACAAAACTCAGAAGTTTAGTGTTAATGTAACACTGAGTACTTTAAAGAAGCTTTTTTAGGTTATTATCAGTGTATATCTATTTATTGAAGAATTGCAATTTTCTTTTTTGTATGCAAGTTTTTCTAATTGTTCAATTTTAAGTAACAGAATGGTTTCTAAGAATAGCATGAACATGTTTTTTTTAGAAAAACTACAAGATATTCCTATTGCAGGCAAAGAATGCATTTTGTTTATAAAATTGGACTGTTTTTATCTCAATTGCATTTAGAAGAAGAAGTTTTATAATGTACTATTATTTCATATTTTATCACTCTCAGGCCTAAAGATACCGAAACATAAAAGAGTAAGCGCAATTGTAAACATAACAGTTCTGCACAAAATTGCCTATTACAATTCTAAAATTCTTTTCGACTTTTAAATTGCTTGATATTTTTCCCATTTCAACTTAAATCTTAAGCAATCTTCCCAGACAGAAGAAAAAAAAGTTCATTTTTCATTATTTTAATAGAAAATCTTATCGCATGAAAATCGAAAGCATGAACTTTTAAAAACAAAGTCTTTGTTTTCTCATCCCATTCTTCAAACATAAATGGGAACTTTTGACTAAAAAGCATTTCTTAAAGGACTTGGACACAAATTAAGGCCATAAATGCTCTGTGCATTCAAAACCTAAATAGTCAATTTTTTAAAAGTCATTTAAAGTAAATCAAGTGTTCATCTTTCATTTTCTTTTATCTCGCGCTTAAAAGGAAAATGAAATTTCCGTGAAATCGAAAAATCCATCTCGATTCGGAGATTTCCATAATACATTCCTTTTAAAAATAAAATCTGCTTGCAACATGTTTAAAATGATGCATGGCATACGGAAGTGTACTTAAACTATTTTTTTGGAGACCATTAAGATTTGGATTTTCCTTAGATTCAGATATTTATCGTGGAACTTTTCCCGCATAATTTTGAATATCTTTTCGTATTGATTAGTTATTTTGTATAGAACAAAACTGTCTATAATCTTATTTCTAATATTTTCGAACATATCTGAAAAATCTTTATGCATTCGGTTTGTCCGGCGATCTGCCCGTGCTCCAACTCACGTAAATATATTCGGATTGCTATGTAATAAATATACTTTAACCCTTTATCTACGAGCGGTACTTTTAAGTACCATTAAAATAACTTGCTATAAAATTCATTCAATACATCGATTAGTTGAAATACAGTTTAGAATGAGTTACAGATATATTACTTTATCTTGTTCCAAAAGCATTATTGGTTACACAAAACAAAAATATTTTTAAAAGGATGATTTCTTTTGCCTTTGCATCTTTTCAGCTTTCTTGGGGACGGGGGGTGGGGGGGGCAAATTTTTCAATTCGGATATATTTCTATATTTCTATTGTAAGAACATTATATTTGTATATTTCCTAATCCTACAAAATACTAAGAAAAATATTTAAAATTAAAGATTTGAGTGGGGTTATATATATTGAACAAAATTCCTATAAATTCAAATTTAATTAATCCTTCTAAATCCTTCAATCCTTCTAAAATCCTTCTAAAATTTATTAAATGATTATGTAAATCTTCTAACATAGTTTAAACAATTCACGAAAAATTCTTTAGAAGGTAAAATTTTCATGAATTCATAATTCAGTAGATAAAGGGTTAATGAGGTTTACCATGGCATGTTCCATATGTTTACGGAGTTCCATGGCATATTTACAGAGGCATTCAAAACAATTTTGTCATATTATGGTCTATGGGGGGAAATCTTTTGTCGTGTATTTTAATAATGCTACAACATTTCAAATATATTGAAATTGATATACATCACTGAAGTACACTACAAGATGAATATAGTATATATGACTATCGAATATGGTATGTGTATCATGTATAGTTCGTTTACAAGGGTTTTCGAAAGAATTCCGTTGTATTACGCTCTATGGGGGAAAATCATTTGCGGTGTATTTTAATCATGTTACACCCTTAGAAACATAATGAAATTTATATGTGTTTCTAAGGTACACTAAAACATGCTTTCTGCAAAATATGGAGTTTAAAGAATTTATCAATCATTTATAGGGCCACACAAAAGTAATCGTTTACATAAGGATCTAAGGGAAAAACTCTATTTGCAGCTTGAATTATGTTACGCTGTTTCAAACATAAGGAAACTGATATACATTCTGTGGGATACTACAAGATACTTGTTATATAAAATTATATACAGTCGTTGGGGAAAAAAATGTAATTACCCCTTGCTAACTCTGCAGCATATTATAGTAGAAGAAAGTTACTTGTACCAAACGACTGGCAATGAAGTCTACTTTTAAATGATGTATGTGAAATTTTTTTAGAGGCCATCTACAATTAAAAACCAGATCACACTTTGTTTTTTTTCAATGGACACGCATAATTTTGAGAATATATTTTAAATCTCCGGTTCAAACTATGCGTAGATACGAAATTTTAAGTCATTTGGATGATAAGTTTTTGAATTATAAACATTCAAAATTTAGAACTTCTGATGTTAAATTACATTTTCATGTTTTCATTAATATCGCCAGAAAATTATAATCATAATGTGACAAGTTTTTATGTGGTTATAATATGAAAAAGTTCAAACATAAAAACATTGAATTTGTAATTTAAAAAAATTATAATATTAATTGAACTATGAAATTAATATTTGAAAAAAATATAAATTGCAACCTACAGATTTTTTGAAAGGTTTACATTTATTATGACCTGCTTTATTCGAATTCAAAATTTCGAAATTTTCTTCCATGTAGTATTCAAATTATGCTTAAAAAACATCAAAATGACGTTTTAGGGAATCGTCTATGATGTGCAGAAAAGCATAATTTGAAAAATATGTATTTAACCCATTTTATTGAAACTATCGGGCTAGTAATAGTCGAAACATTTTAAGTGAACGAAATGGTCATATTGGCAAGAAATAATACATTAACAGAAGTGACTTAGTCTTCTGCAGCATTTCAACAATTGAGTACCGAACTTCAATTTGGATACAGTCCCTAATATATGCTCATTTAAAAAAATATCTCTATGAAACTAATCGTATGAATTACATGCAAATATGTATTTAGTCTAATTGATGGGCGTAGAATTTATATATAGTGTCAAACTTTGGTATTGTTATTGAAAAAAAACAAGGTTTGTTTTTGTTTTAATATCTAGAAGGGCCCCTAAGCAAATTTTATATTTATCATTTAAAACTAGATTTTATTCCAATCATTTGGTACCAGTAACTTTCTTTTACAATAATTCGTTGCAGAGTTAGTAGGGAGGGGTACTTTTTTCCCACGACTATACATGGCATTTATCGCTCATTTACAAGGTTCCACGAAGGATTTCGGATACAGTACTGACTATAAACGAAAATTGTTGGAAGTGCACTTTGAGTTATGGTATGTGTTTTTAAGTTTAACTAAATTTTTGCGTACTACACGGTGTGTATAAATGCTATCGATTATATACAGGTCTATATAAAAGAATTCGTAAGCATTTCTAAGTATCCGCGTGAATTGTTTTAAGGTTGTTTTTAATCGAGTTATGCATTTTCGAGCTAAACTATATTTAGTATACTAAGAAATGTTTGTGGCATATAAATAAAGTCATATAAGAAAACACGCTCTTTATATAACTAGGCTCGGAACCGGCTGCATATTACATGAATTAAACAACTGCATTTACATAAATACAAATAACAAAACATTTTCCAGAGAATTCAGTTATTTTCAGATGTAAAAAAAATACCAACTCCAAGTTCTTTTACCTTATTAGTTTTCCCAAATGAAAACATAAAGTATTATTACAATAATACTAGATGGAATCACAGTTTTTTTATATAATTTTTTCCTTCTTTCTGTCTTTTTCTTTAATGAAAAATAATCAGCTACTTTTCATAGCATATACGACTTATCGATCAATTGTAATAACAAAATATACCAAAAATTGTAGAATATTTAAACTTATTTAAACAATAATTAGGTGCCAAGTCTTTTAATTTACAATTTTAAATACAAAATTATTAATTAAAAGAAATATAGGAGATGGTAAATTTTACTTAATAATGAAGAAGAAAACAAATTTATAACTTTTCCTCCTGAAATAAAAAATATAGCTTATTGAACTGGGTTATCAGAACCCTAACAGTGTTAGAAAAATATTTTATGCCAGGAGACGGGTTCGAACCCGCGCGCCTTTTTAAGAGAATTGGACTACCCCTTTATTGTACCTTAGGCCACTCGACTTTGTTCAACGCTCTTTCAAAATGAAATTAGCTCAAAACCTGTCTCTGACACTGTTCAGCGACACAAAAAAAAGAACCCTAAAATGGCCATTGCGTATGCGCAGATCAGACTTTGCCTTTAAAATAAACAGCGGGTATTACAGGGCAGTTATAATTTATGTAATGGTATTGGTGCCCATAAGAAGCCTATCCTCAGTATAATTTATGTAATGGTATTGGTGCCCATAAGAAGCCTATCCTCAGTCTCCTGATGTTAATTTATAATGTTAAAAAGAAAAATGGAGAAACTGGCATGATCTGTAAAATAAAGTACTGTATTATTTATGTTTTTAAATTCCGTTGAGGTGTTTTGAAAAAAAAAAGTGTTTTCTTGAGCCAGCAATATTCCAAAAAATATTGTCCGTCGTTTTTTCTATGAATTGCTTTATTTAAGAATGAGACTATTGAAGGATTTCTATTATAGTAAATTTTCTAAATTATTTATCAATGCCTTTTTGACAATGAATATCCTCTTAACTAGGGTTTTGTTGCTTTATAATTTGGGCTTTTGTTTCATTAAATGCTTTAATTTTGTTACAAGGCTGAACAAAAGAAATTGATTGAATTGTAGCAGTATTCTTTGATATAAAATAGTATGTAATTTGCTAATTTCTAATAAGACCAATATTATAAATTTAGTTTTTAGTACACCCTTTAATTTAAAAGTTATTAATAGAATATTAAGGATTTTCTTGTTATATATAGGCGCTAAAAATTAGGTAAATGCTTATTTACGCAGAATTAATTATTGGCTATTATTTCAAGTTATAATAAATAAACCACGATTAAGTAAAGTTGTGAATTGAAAAGTAAATTTCATTTTTATCATTACAGACAACTGTCCGCTCACAGCATCAAACGCTTGTTTTAATATAAAGGTATACAAGATTCCTTTCAAAGTCATATTTGGGAAAACGAAACAAGCGTGTAAGTGTGATCACAAATCGCACAGAGGGTTTCGTTTAATATTCCTTTCAAAACAATTTATCCTTTTGCAAAATCTGTTAGTTCCACATTTCGCAACCAAGGGGCGCACTCTATTCTAAACAAACCTGTATCGGAACGAAGCTCCGTTTTACAAACTATCCGTAGATATATTAGTCGAGCGGATCGGGCCCATAGCACCAGAGATAGGTAGGCGCCCACTAGCGGTAAAAATTGGAACCAAAATAGGTACGGTTATGGTACATAATATCAAAGAGTGCTCAAAAAGAAGCCGTCAAAAGTTAGAAAAGTGGACCCCGGGTGAAAAAGTTGGAGGTTAGAAAAATTGCTAAATATACAGAAGTTAGAGCCCGGGGAGTAAATAATATAAGACTTTTTGAAAATTTTAAGATAATTCCTGTGATCGCAAGTGTTCTGCTATAAGTATCCAAAATTTCACATCTCCAACTTAATTAGGGGCTGAGTTAGAAAAATTTTAGAGCCCAGAGGGGCAAATATAAGACTTTTTCAAAATTTATTATTTGTCATTTAATGTGAGGTGTTCTGCTATAAGTATCCAAAATTTCAAAATTTTATGATTTGTCGTTTTATGTGAGGTGTTCAGCTATAAGAATCCAAAATTTCAAGTCTTCAACTTAATTAGGGGCTCAGTTAGAAAAAAAAGCTTAAAATACACATGTTTGAGCCCAGAGGGGTAAATATAAGACTTCTTCAAAATTTTATGATTTGTCGTTTGATGTGAGGTGTTCACGTTCAGCTATAAGAATCCAAAATTTTAAGTCTCCAATAAATATAGTTTCTGAGAACGGGCTCTGTGACAGACAGACAGACAGAGGAGTGAGACGAATAGGGTTCCGTCAGATGAACGAAACCCTAAAAGCACACAAAAATAAAGACTTTCGTTTGTAAAAAATCAAGATTTTAGACAAACTAGGGTATTCAGATTTCAAAGAACGTCCGCGTTTAAAAGTTTGTATGAAAATAATTGTACTGAAATTGTGAACTCAGATAATTTAAAAGAGCTTCTCAATTTTTACATAATATTGCCTTCAGTAAGATTTATTTCTTTTATACGATTGCTCTAATAAATTGATTAATCTTTGCATTAAAAAATATTGTACACCGTCAAAATATATATTTACATTCTACATATAGAAATTCGACAAAATGTTTAAAAAAATAAAATGACTAGTTTTTTACACTTTCCCGATAGACAATTTTAGTAATCCACCAAATCTTGTAGATTCAGTTACTTGCTAAGTAAAATTCAACTTTTCTCACGAAAAGAATAAAAATTATAATCATAGTATTATTATTTTTAGCTACCATAAAATCCCGATTTTACATTACCTTTTGCAGTTCCAAAATCAGTTAAATTTAACAAGAAAGTATATAATCAAAACTAATAAGATATTAAAATCGGTTACATTTGATAAATATTTTAATGTAGATTAACAATAACTTCACACAGAAAATTTTTATTATTGAATGATGTATAAAGTAAAATAAAATGAAAAATAAGAAAAATATTTTTGAATAACAAGTATTAAAGAAAAAAAATCCTTTGCAAATATAGTAATCTTCATTGGCTCAAAGAGTAAACTTTGTTCACAAGAGTGAAATTAAAAAAAAAAATCTTATATTTGACGAGCGATCAAAATCAAAATCACCATCTTACTTTCAAAGAAGACGATAATTTATTTTACACAGATATTTACATATACCCATCTAATTAGTCTATTTATGAATATTTGTTTTCTTTTTAGTTAGAATTAATTCAATGTTTATACACTTTTCTTTTTTACACAAGCATAACAAAAACGATACTACACAATTATATTCTTATTAATCCCTCGGCTCTTTGCAAATTTCAGTAAAATTACTTTCTCAAATATAAATGAAATCAGTCTTAAGAGTAACAATGAGAACAATTTGCATGCAAAATGGGTTAATTTTAAAAAAGCACCCTATAAAGACGTAAAGACTTTTTTTTTTTTTTTTTTTTTTTTTTTTTTTTTTTTTTTGTAATTTCTAGTAATGAAATACACTGTGGAATATTACAGAAAATAAACATATGGTTTAATTAGTTAAATCGAGATTCCTTTAATTTAATTTTAATTCATTCGGGTTTTGATTTTTATATGGTATATAAAGTGTTTATATATAACTGAAATGAAATTATATGTATAAACTGAATAGAGAAATATTTGAATGAAAGAAGTAAATGGAAATTAGAAAATAAAACTAGATATGCCGACTTTAAAAAATATAAAAATAGATTAAAGATAATAGAATTATTATATAGATGGTGAACGGTGTCACCTCTTATCACTGACCAAAAGCCAATTCCTAAACAATCAGAGTTTAAGAAATTTAGTTTGAATTATAAAGAAATTCAAAATGTTTTCTCTATCAACCGTCATTGAAAGCGAACAGACGTGATTTTCTTGTCGGAAAAAGATGAAATTTTATAAAATACATAATACCGTAACTGGATACTTTTAGGCCATACGAAAGTGTTTTGAGGCTCAAAGGAGCGTGATCAATAGACACAACCGATTCTGTCTTCTACACTTTCTTTAATTGGCAAGTTTCAGATCTGACCGGCAACAATTAATGGCATCTTAGTGAAATGGAACGAAAGAGACTGATGAAATCGCAATATTGCAGTTGGTCGCTGTTGGCGCAAAGATTTGTCCTGTATGTGAGAATGACGACATAATAAAGACCGACCTATCTTTTATCAAAAAGTGGTTCCACTCGGAATCCGTAGATAATTTGCAGCTTTTAAAACAAGGATCACGTAAATAATTTTCAGTACTGCAAATCGCATTGTCAGTGAAAAAAACATTATGTAAATTGCGGAATCACGCAAGATGTTGTGTAAATCTGACGGATACTTGTAGACCTCAAGAGTACCAAAGCAATATTTGCAGGAATGCAATGCTTCTGCTCTGCAATTTGGTGGTAAATGAATTATAGTGTGGACTGGTTTAGCATAGTATGGATTTAGTCTTATTGTGTTAGTGCCTTGAACTCTGAATACCAAAGTATATCAACCAAACCTAGAAAATCTTGTAGTATATATTGCTTGGAAATAGTTCGGAGATGAAATACTTCTCTTTCAACATTATTTGCCAGATTATGTGAAGCGTGCGCTATCACCGAGTAATATAATCAGGTGACAGTGGCGTAGCTACGTATTCAGCGCCCTGGAGCAAGTAAAGTTTGTGCGTCCTCTTGTCACCCGAAAAAGTTCTGCGCAATTTTGTTTTGAAGTTTTAAGTTTATACGCTATTCTTAATTCGATTCAAAACATTACTTTAATTTGAAAATCAAAATATTTTAACAACGTATTAAATACAAATAATTAAAAATAAGAAATGAATAATGAAATGAATTATAATTCTTTAAGTACAGCATACCTACTAATATTTTCTGGCAATTGGGTATGGTTTTCGTTTTAAATGCGCCAGTATAATCTGCCGCCTTTAATATCTGTTTCTATTTTTAAGGGTTTCGAAGCATTTTAGAATACTAATAATAAAAAAAATACTATTGAGAAGAATTTTTTTTTTTTTTTTTACTTATTGCATGTGGTTGAAACGCGTTTTTCTGTGTTTAGTGCCAGAAAATACTAAAATTCCATAACATTCAAAGTATCAAAACTCGGTAAGTTTTTGTCTTCCAAAAAAGAAATTTTTATTATTTTACCTATTAAAGTACAGAAAAGATTTTTCTAACTACAGTCAAACCTCGTTAACACGAACACGCTTAACGTGCATTACTTTTAGCACGAACTGTTTCCGATTGTCCGGTCCTGTTGTATACAATATATTTAAGTTCGGATAACACGAACAAAAAAAGTTTCCCCTTGAGTGTTCGCGTTAACTAAGTTCGACTGTATGACGTATAGAACGCAAGGACAGAATAAAAATATAAACCTCGTAACTTTGAAAAAATAACTTTTTGACGTAAATTATTTTTAAGAGGATGAAAAACAACTTTGAAACTTTTTTTACTATTGGAACTTTATTTCTACAGCTAATAGTTTAGAAAATTAGCCAAGGGACAACGATAAAAGTTGACACCCGGGTTTCTCACTGGCTTTTGACTAACCTGAGCAATTTGGCTAATCGCTAAAGAAAAACTAGCCAAATTCAAATAATGGTAGTAATAAATTCTTTGTAAAGCACTAAGAATATCAAAACACAAATAATTATTTACACAGAAAAGGTTTAATCGTACAATAACAACATTCAAAGTGTCGCCGCCGAAAAAAAAACAAGAAAAAAACGTGCAATTTGGCGATTTCAATCTTTAGTTTTTTTTCGAAAATTTCACGACGTTTTCAGATTCCCATAGAACAGTTTGGTGTGTTTTTGATGATGTCGGCAGGTATGTTATAAATCTGTAGCAAAAATTGTATTAATTTTTGAAGAAATCGGCCAACGGGTTCGGTATGTAAACTATTTTTCAACCATTCGGTGAGAATAACTGATGAAGATTTTCTTTTGTATCTCAATTAAATTATTTTTATAGGAAAAGCGCGATAAGTATTTATAAATATTTTAATATACGATATAACACTTTTAGTAACTTTAAAATACATTTTTTGTTTGATTTATGTTTAATTATTATCTTAATTACAGATATAGCCAGGGCCCGCTTAACACTTAGGAATAGGGTAAGCCCGAAGTCACACAAGGGGCCTCCTATTACTCTAAAAATTGCTTTTTTATTTACTAAATCTCTTTTTCGTATGCTTAAATAATTTGAAATTTTACCATCAAAGTTTAGAGTAAATAACATTTCTAATATTAAACTAAAACTACCTATATAAAAATATTTTATTATATGTTTAATTGTAAATAACCAATTTATTTTGTAAATGACAAATAGGGAACTATAGTTGAGAATATGTGAACTTCAAAATACTTTTTGTGATTTACAAATTGCCATGTAGTAAGAAAAAAAAAAGTTTCATAAGAAAAAAAAAATGTATTTTTTACAGTGACTGAGTTTCTTTTTTCTAAAAATTAGTTTTGAAAAGTAAAATTGGGGGCCCTTTTGTATTTCAGTGGGTAAGCACGGGCTTTACGGGCCTATTCCCTAAACAGGCCCTGGATATAGCATGCTTTAACTGAGTATGCTTATTTTACCCCATACCATGGGGTAAAATAGTTAATTGGCAATATGTTTTAAAATAGTATTATTAGTACTTATTTGCATGTGTTTTGGGAAATAGTACTTGAAATTTTGTGAGTGAAGTTCATTTGCGTAATGTCATTATTTTACCAATTCAATTAATTTTACAACTATTTTACCCTCACTTGAACCTATTAGTCAGATAAGGTAAAATTAAATACTTCATAATTCTTTTTATAATGCAATGCTATATCATTCATTTAAAAATGCAAACACGTCATTCTGACGGGCTATCTTTTAGTAATATTAAGAAACATGTAGATGTTATTAAAGCAAAGTAGTTAAAATAGATTTTTTACAGCAAACTCTGTCTAAAGCTCTTTGTAAAACAGAATTTCGTCTTATGCAGAATGCAGTGTATTAAAAAAAAAACTCTAGCAACAGAAATCGAAGGGACGCAAAAAGAATCTCACTGAACAGTCATGTTCTAACATGTTATACAAAATAGCTGATTATCACATTTATAGACAATATTGAAACAGTCCCGTTTTGATATTAAAATGTAATTTTAACAAAAAAGAATGTTTAACTTTTTTTTGCCGAAAATATTCTTTATGAATATTTTTGTGAATCAAGCGCAAAAATCCATATAATAAATATTTATTATGGGTAAATTACAGCCACAGCATTGTACGAATACACGAAACCTACACATTTCAAACCAATATTTAATAAAGGATTTTACAAAAAACTAAATAATGAAAATGCCTATATATATATATATTAGTCCAGTCATTTGGTAGAAAATAGGGGAAAGTTTTGGTGTAGTTTTGATATTTGGTGCCTTTATGTATTTTGGGTCGCTGAACACGAATCTGAATTTTGCCAACAAAATTTATCCCGGGAAACACGTTTTTTTGGCAAAAAACTGGAAAAAAAACGGGATTTTCTTTGTTTTTTCAAAATAACTTCATAATTATGCATTTTACGCAAAAGCCCTCAATACATAAATTAAAGAGGATAAAATTTCCTACATTTTACGTATTAAAAGTTTTTTTTCTCTGATCAATGGTTTAGCCGTGACAACGCCGCAAAAATGGGTGTGAAAAAAACACTCTGAGAAAACGGGAATTACGGCAGTGCACGGTGGGTGATTTACCGATTCTAGCTGGCCATAATTATTTTTGGCGTCAATATAGTCGCATCGCCATGAAATTGAAAAATGTTATTGATATTCACTATTGAATGTTAGGTATTGTAAAATGTTGCGTGTAGCAGTTATAATTTCGTTACAGGAACATTCAAAAGTATTTCATTATATTACGGCCTATGGGGAAAAATCGTTTGTGTTTTGTTTTTTTTTTTCAATAATGTTTCATAATTTCAAAAACTTTGAAATTTATATACATATGTATGAAGTGCACTACAAGATGATTTCTTATAGAATATGGTATGGGTAATATTTATCGATCATTTACAGGGACATTAAAAAGAATTATGTTACATTACGGTCTATGGAGAAAAATTGTTTGTGGTGTATTTTGTTCATGTTACACCTTTTCAAAAGTATTTAAATTGATATATATCTCCGAGGTGCTCTATAAGATGCTTACTATTGAATATGATGTGCCATTGATCTTTCATATACAGGGGCACACAAAATAAATCAGTTATATTTTTCTCTGTATGAACAATAATTGATGGAAGTGCATTTTCAGTTGTGGAACACTTTTTTAATTTTAAAAATTGCATACTATTTAGCGTGTATAAATTCTATAAATCATATATAGGGCTGCACAAGACATCTATATACCCGCTTATTGCCGGAAATTGCTAACGAGGAATTTTCAACTGCGCTATGCGTTCACTAACAGTTCTAAATTTTAGCATATTGTGAATTATATGATAAATCTATAGTTCATATACAGGGATGTACAAAATTTTCAGCTATTTTTTCGATTTTGGTTGAAATTGTGTTTTCAAACGTGTTATATGTTTCACAAATTATTACTTAGACATCGTTTTTCGCGTTATTAAACTATGAAGTTTTATTATAGTAGCCCGAATGCGTTCAAAAATGTTCCATAATCTGATTGACGAATGATTTTGCGTTCTTCTTGATAATTTTAATGATACTTTCTTAACGGTATGGAAGCTAAAGTGATAAAACTATTTTTCTATTATTATAACAAATTCTAAAATTTCTTTTTCTAAAATTTAAGGTACGGGACAAACATTCGACAGCATTAATGAAAATTGCTGTGTTGCATATTCTGTTGTATATTCATATTTATTTCTGCACAAACTTTACAGGAAACCTAACAGGAACATTATGTAAAGATAGGGAATCATAATATATCATGAGAAAATGCTTACATTATGTTTTGCATTGTATCAAATCTGAATTTGGAGAATTTGTCTGGATCAATTTTGTAACCACTCAGAATTTGCAACCAAGTAATATATTTTAAATGATTTTGTCCCGATATATCTACATACAACTGGCAATTTTTGTCCAAATTTGGTCATAAATTTAAACATTTCGCTCTTGCAAAATTTCATGTGCTCTTCATTGTAATTTTCTTCTATAAACAAAATATTTTGAACCAAATTCACATTTTCGTTACATTTTAAATCTTGTTGCCGTTGCATAATGGTGCAAAAGTATATTTATGTGACTAACTTAAATTCTGCTGACTTTGATTTAAAAAAAAAAAAAAAAAAAAAAAAAAAAAATGGTACTTGAACTAAAATGTCAAGAAAAAGTCATGCCAGAAGGTATCAAATATTTTTTATTAAAAAAACATTTATTTTATACTGTTGGTAGTACACTGTAAAAAAAAATCTGTGAAGTTACTAAAGTTTTTCTAGGAAACTGGGATTCCTAGAACTTTTCATATAACGGCAACAACAAAATTTCATGTAACAGACAGACTTTTCCGCCGAAAATCAAAAAATCTGTAAGGTTACTAAGAATTTTTTTGGAAACTGGGATTCCGAGAACTTTTCATGTAACTGCAGCCAGGGTTACAAATAAAAGTTTAGTAAGATTACTGAAATTTTAGCAGATTCATTTGTAAAGTTACAGATTTGTGTAGCTTTACAAAAACTAGTTTTGTAGATTTGCAGCTTTTTTCGTACAGTTACAGTTGAAATTTTAGTAAGCATGTAACTTTACATCTGTAGACCTACAGATTTTTTTTTACAGTGTAATAAAAAACACCCACTAATTCTAGACGTCTATTTTCTATGCTGTAGATGTCGGTGAAAAGCAGGGACCCTCAAGTAAAAGAAAGCGGAAATAATATTTTTTTTTGTTTTTTAAATAAATGTACTTACTAATGTACATGTTTATTTATAATTAAATAATGATTCATAATGAGTCGTCCTATTTATTTTCAGCAACTTCATTGTAAAATGTAGTCATTCATATAATCTTTAGTATAATTTATAGTCAATGCTTGTGTAAAATTGTCAGTTTTCATGTTAAATCTACGTACAGTGGCGTAATTCCCGTTTTCTCTGAATTTTTTGATTTTCACTCCCATTTTTATGGCGTTGTCACGGCTAAACCATTGATCAAAGAAAAAAATTTTTAATACATAAAATGTAGGAAATTTTATTCTCTTCAATTTATGCATTGAGGACTTTTACGTAAAATGTATAATTTTGAAGTTATTTGGAAAAAAACAAAGAAAATCCCGCTTTTTTCCCGTTTTTTGCCAAAAAAACGTGTTTCCCGGGATAAATTTTGTTGGCAAACTTCAGATTCGTGTTCAGCAACCCACAAAACATAAAGGCACCAAATATCAAAACTACACCAAAACTTTCCCCTATTTGTCCTTTTTGAGCACCTAATGCCTGGACTATATATATATATATATACGCATATTGTGAAATAGAGGTGATGTTTTTGGGTGTCAGGCAGGCTGAAAATTCTTGGGGTAGATCATGTTGCCATTGGTAACAGGCATAATTACAGAATATACATTAGATTTTAAAAGATTTAAATGGTTCTCTGAAACAAAGAAACTTTGCGGAAAAAAAAAATCACTTCTTATGCTTTGCAAAGAAAAAAATCATTATTTAAAAAAAAATGCTTCAACAAAGTGAATTTTTCTTTTAATTATTCAATAATTTAAGAATGTTCAAAACTAATGTTTCTAGCAAATTTTGCATTTATCAGCTTCACCTGAGAGAGGGCGCAGTTTCGTCTGGTTTAGGGCGCACCGAACCGCAGGTCGGTTGCCGGCGAGCCAAAATGTGGCTTAATTTGGTAAAATCTTATTTTTTATTTTATTTTTTTATATATAGGGCTTGTTTTTTCAATTTATAGGCGGAATAAAATTTGCTGAAGCTTATGCCATTAGAAAAATGTTAAAGATTTATGAATGAAAGTGCATATTTTCCTTAAAACACGAAGTCTTTATCGCCAGCGTAAATATTTCACCTTTGTATAAAATTAGGATCTGAGCTTTTATTCATTGTTATGCTTTTTGAACACACACTATTTCTGTAAATTGTTCGGAAAGTTGAGTGGAGTAAATCCAGCTTCTTTTTTTTTTTTTTTTTTTTTCCCTTTCATAATTCGAAAACTCATTGACTACTAATATGTGATATCGATGGTGTTGTTGGTTGGGCGGGGGTGGGGGGGGGTGGAGGGGGAGGAGAGACCTTATTACGGACAAAGTAAACTCACATTACTATTTTCAAAAAACATGTTTTGCCTTATTTAATCCTAAAATTCTGCTACTAAATAAAGTACAGGGTGACCAGAATTAAACGCCCCATTTTGAAAATTCAATAATACCTTAACTATAATAAATATAATTATAAAACGAGTGACATTTACATCTGGTGGGACTTAAAATTCATTTACTGTAAATGTAAAAATAGTTCAAATTCCTGTTAATAGATGACGCTGCACCGTCTCAAACTACAATAATGCTCAAACTAGCATGTAATTCTGCATACAAAATCTCAAGTTGTATTATTTATTATATTTAGCGATTGAAACACGAAAAGACAATTAATTTTTTTTAATTTATTTGAGCATTATTGTAGTTTGAGACGGTGCAGCGCCATCTATTGACGTAAATTTAAACTATTTTTACATTTACAGTACATGACATTTAAGATCCACCAGATGTTAATGTTACTCATTTCATATTCATATTTATTATAGTTAATGAATTACTGAATATTCAAACTGGGGTGTTTCTTTCTGGTCACCCTGTATAATACGGAGAAATACTTTCGAAAAAAAGTGGTAAATTTGCATCAGGTCGTAAAGTACACTGAATTTGATACTTAATTTTTCCAAGGAAAATGCTTACAAATTCTGCATTTGAGATTTGCCATATTTTCAAAATCTCAAAAACAATACGCAGTAAATTTAATTTTCCGCTTCCCTTTCATCCCCTTCTAAATTTTATCACCGTGGATTGATGTGGAATATGCCTAAATCCGGCTTTTATTATCATTTTGTAATCTGTGTTGGTGCATGCATATTTAGTTTCCACCAAACAACAACAACAAAAAAAAAATTTCAAAATTTTCGTTTTCTTGTTACAAACAAATTTGTAAAATGGTCAATAATTCTCTTCAACTTGTAAAACTATTTTTTCTTTGAAATCGTAAAATAACTAAATAGCTAATGCATTGTTGTTGCATTTTAAATATAGATTTATCAGTGGTGATTTCTTTGGCTACGATTACTTCCATAGAGTAATCATCAGGATAAACTTTTAAAACGTTTTCAATAGAAATGCACCAGGAAGATTAATGTTTGGAAATAGTGGTAGCCAACAAAGTGATCGTTGAGAGCCCTGTAAATACGTTTTGATTACTTTAAGTTTTCAAAATCTTCAACTGTCGTCTACAGAAAAGTTACAGAAAAAAATTAGGCATACTGAAACAGTTTTAGAGAAGTTTCTTGAGGCTGCAATATGGACTATGTTAAGACTTAAAATTAAAACTTCGCGAAGAGAAGTAATTGCTCTTAATTTAAAAACATGTTTTAAATCTAAATGGCCGATGTTAAATACAAAGTAAAATGGCATAGGATATTCCGGTTGTAACAAGGTTCATCTATAATATCTAATTAATAAGGGAAAAAGTATGCAAATATTTTTGCAAATTTTTATTTCGCTCTTTCTAATTTTGCGCCCTTAGGATTCGTGCGCCTGGAGCAGTTTGCTCCAATTGCTCCACGGTAGCTACGCCCCTGTCAGGTGATGGAGTGAAATAACTCTATTACCCGCCTAACACATATGAGTTTAATCAATCCTATTGAAAATATTTGGGATGAATTGTAATGCCGGTTGAGGGTCTGGCTGCAACTCACCACAGCCACCATGGAACTTCTATGCTTGTTGCTGAAAGAATGAACGATGACAAATGCCAGTGTCTACCGCAACAATGTGGAAGGCCTTGCTGAAATGTTTTAAACTCTGAAAGACGGACCAACGACATAATGAATCTATATCAGCGCAACGTATGGTGATCGGTCTTTAGTGACTGGTCAATAAAAGCAGTATAAAGAGGAAAAGCTTGCATCTCCACATGCAAATGGGCATTGCGTTATACCGGTATTGAGATTCCGGTATTGGTTGAAGATTTCTTGATAATTACTATATGGAATAATGAGAAATCTCAAAAAAATGGGGTAATAATATCCAATAAGGCTAAACGCTAATGATGCATAAAATATAAATGGACACTGCCCGTTAAACATTATTTTATGACAAAGTTTTGCTTATCTACTTGCATTCTTTAATAATTTAATTATTCTTAATTATTATTTCCGCCAATAGGCAGTACTCCAATACTTTTGTACAGCTCGGTATACGATCTATATATTTTTGCACACCGAGTATTACGCAAAAAGTAAGTTATATTTAAAAGCGCACGCCACAATGGCAACCGCATTTCTACAGTTATTGTTTATAGACAGTACTGTAACTGAATTCTTTAGTCTGCTCCTGTATATGAACTATAAATGTTATGCACACCATCTTCTGTTGTAATAATAAGCATCTTGTAATGCACGTAAGTAATGTATATCAATTTCAATATGTTTGAAATAGAACAAGATCATTAAAATAAATTGAAAACAACTTTACATCATAGAGCGTAATGTAACAGAATTCTTTTGAATGACCCTGTAAACGAACTATAACACAATTCATTTTCAATACGAACATGTTATTGCAAACCTCAATAACATATATCAATTACGTGTCGATTACGCGAGTTAGAGAATGGACAGACAAACCTAATTCATTAATATTTTTCAACTGTTTTGGAAAATGTTAAGAGAAAGAAATGGTCACCTCAATCTTTCTGTTCTGCTCAAATTAGAGTTGTAATGATAGTAATTTTACAGTATTCAGAAACGACATATTATTTATGGGATCAAAAGTCGAGGCGTCCGCAAAAAAGATACAAAACGTTTTTCAACGTTAAATAAATATCTAAATTCATTAAAAAAAAAATTTCCAAGCATTTTTAGTTCTCTTCCATGAATCTTTGTTAAAACATTTATAGTTGTTGGTCTGCAAATCACAGCACCACACTGTATATTCACAAACGATACGATCACACGTAGACAAATGAGTTCTTTCACACATTAGAAGTATTTATATTAAGAAATTAAGACTATTTGATACATAGGAAGGAAAATTAAGCAGAACTTCATTTTTTACTCATCAAACAAATTAAACAGTAAAAAATACAGTAAAACAGTAAAAACTATACATTATTACAAAATACAAGTACAGGGAAGATAATGTGAATGCATACTTTATCAAAACGACGTAGAAAATATAAATGTTGGAAATAAAAAAAAAAATCATTGTATTATATATTTTCAAGATTTTTATGCCACCTGGCATTATTTAAAATTAATTGTATTTAAAATGCATTTGTGAAGCCTTACATTTAAATTTTTTTTAAATGGTTGTCGGTAATCATATAAATTAGTTAAATGTGTATTTTAAAGTCGTAAAATGCATTTAATTTTAAACTTATTATTTCGAATTAGGGAATGTGTTACACACACATATGCACATACTTATATACATACATATATATATACATACATTAAAGAGAAAAAAATTTCTTACTGTTTCAAATTTTAAATATTGAAGCTATTTAATAACTGAAAAGTTACAGACGTATTATTTAATGCTTGACGATGCACCATGCCGGCTAAAAAATAGATAAATATAATAAAAAAGCCATTGATATATTGTTAAACGCACATTTAAAATCTTTTCCCTTTTTTTCGTTAAAAACAGTTTGGAAAACAATTATGAAAAAAAATTAAATGCTTTTGTTTGCATTGTGTTTTCCTACATGTAAATTGCAATATTTTTTCTAAATAAATTGCAGTTTTAAAACAATTTACTGAGTCGAATAAAGCGAAGTCGTTTTTTGAGTTATCAGACGCTTAGCTGAATAACAAAACTTTCTGTTATTGAACGGATATTTCTCTGGATAGTAACCAAATTTTTTAAAGCATGAAGCTTTTTTTTTCAGATGTTTAGTGTGGAACATTAACACTGAAACAAATAAATAAAATATATTTATGAACGTGAATGATTTACCTTTTTAAAAAAATATGTTTAAATTTGGTATGCCCTAGAAAAGGTTGAAACGTATTTTATTCACTGTAAAAGATAAAATTCTGTATTTTACAACAAAAGGTGCTGGTACCCGGCTACCAACACAGTTGATGTAAAATTTACAAGCTGCTGTCTTTAAGAGTGCTGTAAAATTTCTCTAGTCTAGTGAAAATCGCGTTGTTATTGGATGCGTTGAGCGCGAGACAGAAAGAAGTCGATTTTTTAGTTGAATTGTTGCTTGAATTCGCTTTTACAGCACCGGTGCTTGAATTTAATTTTACAGGATCGGTGCTTGAAAAATGACAAAATAAAGCGTATGGAGAATCAGTGTATTTTACAACAAAAGGTGCTGGCACTCCGGCTGCCAACACACTTGCTGTAAAATTTATAAGCTTCTACCTTTAAGAGTGCTGTAAAATTTCTCAAGTCTGTGGAAAGTCGCTTTGCTATTGGCTGCATGGGGGAAGCGACGGAAAAATTCATTTTTACTTCACTTGTTACTTGAATTTGATTTCACAGCATCGGTGCTTGAGAAATTGCATCATAAAGAGGAGGAAAAATCCCAACATTTTTTTTACAGTGTTCTTTTACCTATTGTAGACAAGTAGGAAATTGCAATAAGGTAGGAAATAAGATTAGAATCATGAAATAGTTCTCCCATTCATCTTCAAAACGTTACACTGATGAAGTTGTTTACGCGCCTCCGCCACCCCTTCTCCTAGACAAAATTCGTCAACTAGCATTTTTTTTCTTTTATTGCAAGAAGATCGTTAAAAAAACTGCATATCTGTATAATAAAAATTAAATGCGTTTTACTTAAATAGAAAAGTGAGCATTTTGAATGGGAACCATATATCAAATTTAAAATGTAAATATGCGAGATATGGCAAAATTTAGAAAACACGGACGATAATACGTAAGCAATTGTATTTAAAAAATAATAATTGATTCTTACAACAAATATTACGGGCGAAGAACTTTAAAATATTTACAAAATCTTTATTAGAAAAATTCAATTGAACATTGGATTTCAGGGAAAAGACTTTGGGAATATTTTGGGAATTGATTTTTTTAATTATGCTGTTAGAATTTATTTAAAACTGCTTTTGTCTCTTTGCACGATTTCTACCGTTGTAATACTTTATTTAGATATATTTGCGATGCATTTTTTTACACATGTTAATGTATTTGTTAAAGAACGTCATTATCAGTTTGTATAATGGTTCCTATTTTCATAGATGACATAGCATTTTAAATAGTGTGAAAAAGTGGTATAAGTGGGAAAACGAAAAGCATTTCTCCTTTAACACTAGAAGCACCAGAAATTTCACTCACGTTTTATAAAAAAAATATATACACCAGAATTTTTATTTAAAGCTTTTTAATTTATTTATTTAACTTATTTTCGTGATATTTATATGTATACACACATACACACGCACATATATATATATATATATATATATATATATATATATAACCAATAATTAAACATAACCTACCACCATCAAAAACCGTAATATTATGAATTAAAGCTGTAAGTATATATATAAAAAAAAAAAAGATTAAATTATTTATAAGAATTATTATGGAAGAAAAATAAGAAAGTGGACACCGACAAATAATGGAAATGCTTATATATTGAATTACGTTTTCAAGGGCACAGAATTCAATGATATAAGCAAAATGGTTGTTTTCTGTGGGAAAAATACGCTAAAGCTAAAAGTTATTTTCCCCTGTGCCCTAACAACCATTAAAATCAAGTGAATTGATTAAAAATGAAAACAGAATAGAAACAAATAATATGAATTGGAAAAAACAATAAAACCTATTTAAATATTTATAGGATATAAAATGAAATAATAAACACCATACCGATTAATATTTTAGAATAAATCCACGCTCACATGGCACCCATATCGTAAAGATTAAGGTTAATAAAACAGTTAAGAAATCACAGTAATTGATACCATAGGATGCAGTTAATACATATTGAAATAAATGTTAAATAACTTTTAATATAATATAAAATAATATAAATAGAAAGTAATTACATAATTAAAATGCACTATTAAATTAATTAAAAACCGTTAAACAATATCGTCAAAATTTAGCTAAAAATTCCCCCTGGTGTAGTAAATTATAACTGAAATGTAGCTGGAAGAAGTAAATCTAGAACTTATCGAAAAAAAAAAACACAAATTGTGGTGCTGCCATCTAGTATTACATTTATGATTTAATTGTCAAAAGACTTGCTTCAGTTGTAAGCAATTGAATGTAACAATTGTTTTATTAACAGCAAAACCAAAAATATCCTTATATATAGATAATTATAAACTGAATATAAACCACACAATGTATTAAAAAAAAAAAAAAAAAAAAAAAAAAAAACTATTGTTAATAAAATTTAAAAAGCATACAAAATATTCTATTAGCAAATTTATTTAAACTACACTAAGAATTTAAATAATACTAGAACATCGATAAAATATAGCATATAGCTATATGCTATAAAACAGAATAAATTCATTAATAATTAATATAAATAATTATTAAAAATATAAAAATCTTTAATAAAAACTATTATATATAAGATAATTATAAAATGAACAGGAAATAAAAAACATATGGTAGTATAAAGAAGGTGAACTGATACTTAAATTCCAATTACCTAAAAAGCACAAATATAGTGTGTGGATTATTTTATACATCCATAAAAATCCTAAAAGTATGAATATATATATATACAGAGTGATTCATAAATATCGAAACGATAAGCTATCTCCTTAAATATTGCCTCTAGGCACATACTTCCAATTGCAAGGTTTCATAAAAAAGGTGCAAAATTTGATGAGATAAGTTGTAACTCCATGGGGGGAGGGGGGGGGGTCGATTTGAGAAAATACAAAACTAAAAAATTTTTACGGCCCCCGTAGGGTAAAATTTCTAATTAGAAAAATTTCCTTATCCATTCCTGAATTAAACACAAAAATTTCCATCTTCATATCTATAAAACTGACAGAGTTATGCCCGTTTATATAATTCGTCAGGTTTTAAGGGATTGGGCACAAATTGAAATCCGTATAACTCAAGAAAAAATGTTACTTTAAGAGTTCCAGGAAACATGTAAAAAATATATTTATTGAGTTAGAATTTATAATATTTTTTCCTTTTTTTGTGATGGTTAACCATATAATTTGCAAACAAAGGCACATCTGAAATTTCTCATAAAGTTTTCTAAAAATTTTAAATGATTATTATTTTTTTTAATTGGGGTATTTAAAATCATTATAACTCGAAACATTATGTGTCGAATTTGAATTTTTTTTTCACTTAATTAAAGAGTAGAGGTCTGCATGGGCCGGAATTTACAGGTTCGACCACAGTCCGGCTCGAACAAAAACTATCTTGGCACGGCCCGGTGTATAAATTAAAAGTTCGGCCCGAGCCCGGCACGGACTGTTTGTATTTTCAAAGTTCACGGCCGACCCGGGCCAACTCGTACCAAAATCAGTAACGACAGCATAGGCCCGGACCGTGAAAAAAACAATTAAATTAATTAAATCAGTATGGGCCTCGGACCAGGCCTGGGCCCATGCAGACCTCTAAATGAGGAAAATTTAATTTAAATTTTATTTCAGGATTTATTTAAATATTAATTTTAAAAATATTAAAATTTAAAATAAAAAAATTATGAAACTTATTTAAAAAAATCACATTTTCAAAAATATTTTTTTTTAATTTGCGGAAACAAAGTTAATTTAAAATAATCAAAAAAGACATGTTCAAAGTTTGCACCTTTTTTCTTTAACAATTCTTGACTTATAACAATTTAAAGATGAGAAATGGTGAAAAAAACCCATCATGCAGAAAAACGCATTTAAATTTTTAAAGAAAGATTGTCGCCTAAAAATTTTTAAATACCTTTTAAAAAATTGCAGGTGAGTAAAGTAACCCTTTCCTATAGGGGAGACTGGGGATGAAAGGGACAAGGGATGAAAGGGACACTCAAAATTTCAGGAAGAAAATAAAATGTACAACGTTTCAATTTTGCCTCAATCGATGACGATGCTTGTTCTGTCTTAATAATCCTTATAACTAACATCAGCAATTGCAGTGTTGTAGGCGATGAAAGCAAAACCTGTTTTTGATATAAAAAAGTAAATTTTGATGTTGCTTTTCTTTTTTTCTCTAACAAAGTAATATTGTGTTTAACATTATAATATTTATGTTATTTAGCACTGTAAAGTATGCACTTTATGTGAATATCAGTATATTTTGTTAGGTAAAATACTCTCATAGATGAATACATTTTTCATTTCGCTAGGTGGGTATGGGGTTGAAAGGAACAGAAACTGAGGGGTTGAAAGGGACATTACCTATCAAGCTTCCTTTAATGAAGCTCAATAAAAAGAGTTAGCTTCATATTTGCTCCAAGCATCTAATATCAACTATGATTTGACAACTCTGCATATGAGTAATCAATTGCTTTGAACTCTCCAAACACGTCTCTATCTTGTAAATAAAGAAGCAAGCTGGAATTTTTTGGTTCCAAGATTTTATTCAACGAAATTCATTACTTTCTGTTAAGAAACCTATAGCCATTAGTTTAACAAGATGTACAAGTTTCAACAAAGCTAATGTTGATATATTTTTTAAACCTTCAGTTAGTTATGGATCGCTATAAATTTACACAGAACATAATATATAACTGTGATAAAATAGGCTTAATGACAGAGCACAAACCACCTAATATAGTAGAAAAACGTAGTAAAAAACAATTTTCTCACGTAACATCAGTTGAACGTGGCAAACTTGTCACACTTTTGTGTTTTGTATCTACACTAGGTAACTCTGTTCAGACGTATTCATTTTCCCAAGAAAGAATTTAAAGGAGTTCATCGTCGGAGGTGCCTCATCCCAAAAACTTGGACTTGCTCATCACAGTTGGTCAGTGACAGCAGAAGTGTTTTAAATTAATTGTGAATTAACTAAATATTCTAGTTGTTCCAAAACTGATCCTGCGCTTCTCTTATTCGATAATTATGAAAGCAATATAAATATTAAGACAATAAATATTGCAAAAGGTAATGGAATAATTATGGTGATTCCATTCTCACTGTAGCCACAAACTCGAGAAAAACACTCCTACTGAATTCAAAGTACATTTTTTCAGAAAAAAAAAACTGAACAAAATCATTTTGTATTTACTGATACTATTGACATGAATGACGTGAATATTAATGATATTGTGGTGAAGTTAATTAACCCGTAACTGGTGTTGAGACAGCTAGAGCTAAATCTTTCTTAGTCAAGTAGGCCTAAACATGTTATTTTTCTTGTTTATATTTTATCATATGTTGCAATATATTTTATTTTTATTTGCGTATAATTATCTTTTATTTTTCAATAATGTAATTGCAAATAAAAAGAAAAAATGTTCATAAAAGTGTTTTATCTATGTGTGTCCCTTTCAACGCCGCACAGTGTCCCTTTCATCCCTTACAATGGGGTTGAAAGGGACATTTCTCCCAATTTATAAAAATGCGTATATATTTTAAATTACTGTACTTGAGGATAAGAGGATTTAGTAGTATCAAAGCAAAAGTTTTAGTTGAGAATTAGGCGCAAATTTGAAAGCGATATCTTTTAATGTCATTATTTTATAAGCTTATAAAGACAAAATGTCCCTTTCATCCCCACTCTCCGCAAGCTTAAACTTCTGATTCAGTTTAACTTTTGTCCTTTCCACTTTCTTTCTGTACTATTTAAATGCCGTCAGTTGATTTATAACAAGGCTTTTTCTAACATGCTGATTAAGGCTTTTTTTTATATATAATTTTAGCTCTCACAACTTCAGATTTTAAATCGTCCCGGCGATGTTGTTAAAAAAAGTCGGTATTCTGAAACCGAGCCGGGCCCGGATCTTACTTTTTCTGAAGGCACGGCCGGGGCGGGCCCAAGAAATCTTTTCCATACTGAACCGGGACTGGATTTCTTCTTCCTAGGTCGGCACGGGGAGAAATTTTCACTCTCGTACCAACCCGTATTAAAATCATTGCCTCTGACTGATCAGTGACTGTGCTCTACTGATCAGTGCAAAAATCAGCAAAATTTGGCTCAACCTAAAAATTTTTACAAAAAAATGCATATATTTTTTAATTGCCATTATTTTACAATTAAACTTAAATATTCATTTTTTTTTCTTTTTTCTAAGGATAGTAGATTTCTATGCAAAAAAATTTAAAATGCAGTAAAATCAGTGAAAAAGAACCTGCCTATAACGGAATCCTGTCTGAAACGAAAAAATGTGTTGACCCATACAATATGAATATAATAATACATGAAAAAAGGATACACTACATTTACACTTGCTAAGAAAGGAACGTCTGTAACGCGTATTTGTCGTTCCTATGTGACTCCGTCTTAGAAGATTTTACTGTATAGCGTTTTTCAAAGTCTCCTATACATGGAATATGGATTAACGATATTAATTATAAGTTAAACATTTACATACAAATAGAGATTCATAAATATATATATATATATCACAGCCTACGGCTTTTCTTTACAGATGAACGTTATAAATATGTAAAATAAAAGCTATAGTAAGTATTTTTGGTCGGAACTCCTCGTATGAAACAATTTTTAACCATATCGACGTAAAAAACTATGTTTCGCAGAAATTCAGCCAGGCCGGTCAAGTTCGGGCTGAGATTTTAACTTTTTTACAGGCCGGGGCCGACCTTTTTTTCTGTGGGTTGGCCGGGCCAAGGCCTGGGTATTTCGACTTGTGCTGACCTCTAATGCAGACCTCCAGCATATTTTGAATGCAAGTATAGAGTAAAATCTGTACTCTGCTATTTCATGTCCAAAAGAGAGGCGCTGGCTTAAATCGACGTTTGTAACGTACAATTTGTGAATGATACCTATCTTGCATTCAAAATAAGTCAATAACTCATCTTTCAGAGGCATGGGTCAATGGTGTAAATAATGAATTTTGGTTTTCAATATCTCTGCGAAATTTGGAGATATCGAGATGAATTTTTTTGTGTTTAATTCAGGAATGGATAAAGAAAAAAATCCTAAATGGAAATTTTACTACGGGGGCCATATAAAAATTTAATTTTTGTATTTTCTCAAATAGACACCACATGGAGTTACAACTTATCTCACCAAATTTTGCACCTTTTTTCATGAAACTTTGCAATTAGAAGTATGTGCGTAGGGTTAATATTTAAGGATATAGCCTATTGTTTCGATATTTATGAATCACACTGTATATATATATATATATATTCTAATCGAATTATACATATTTGGCAGCCGTTAAATTGACTGATCTTGGCGCTTCTAGTGTTGATTATAATTCAGTTAATTTTAAATACATGCAGTTTTTTGATATAATATTGTTGAAGCGAAGGAAAATAATTTTTAGTTGGCCAGTTTTGTCTTGGTGTGTGTATATAAATATTTAAAACGTGTAACTTTTTTTAAAAGCAACTGGGAAACTATTGGTGAACATAAACTTATTTTCTACCTTATTGTAAACATTTTTGCAATTTTCATTGCCTTCCTATCATTAACATGTAAGTATATTCAACCTTTATGGCAAACTTGGTATACGTTTGATATACATACTTGGTATACAGGTGACTACATTTGTATAAGTTTTTTGAATGGCAGATTAAAGTTAATTCTTCACTTTTATTAGAAATTCTGTTTTAGACAAAAATAAATAAAGAAGTAAAATTATTTTAAAATTGACAAGAAATAAAAGTATTATAAAATATGTATTATATCTAATTATTCAAGTCTGTCAATTTTTCCCCTGTTTTATGTGATTTGTCCTGTCATACATATTTATATACACTGCGAAAAATAAAGAATAAGAAATAAGATGGAATTCTCGCACGCTAACCAAAATCTCATAGGTATTTTTAAAATTAAAGAAGAAACTTATTTTTCCCTTGAGCTGCAAAAACAATTCTATTAACTCTTCAAAAGTTTCGAAATGTATAAATCAAATAGTAGCAAAGGATTAAAAGTATTTAAATGGCAGATATACAGTAGAATTGTTCAAAAATTATGTTTAGTGGTTTCTTCTTTTTTTCCAATAAATATTTTTTTTTTCAATTTTCATGAAAGTAAAACTTTCGACATCATAAATGTTCATTTTAAATATAAATGAAGGAATTTTAATCTATTGCGCATCCCAATTGCTAAAGTTATTCTGAATTCTACTTGACGTAGATAAAAAATACTCTACAGTAGCAAATCTAACTATAATGAATAATATAATGATATCATTTATTAAAATAAATGGATATTAATCAACATAGTTATAAAAAAAAACTTTTGTAAACTCAGGGCATGCGTAGAAAATCTCCTGTAATGTGCTGTCTTTGCAGATATTTGCTAAAATAATCGGCCAACGTTTTCAAGACAAACAAGTTGGAAATTGATCGTCAAACGTGGCAAATGAGGTGCGTTCATACTATAACTAGTTTTATAATTATTTTTTGCACCCCATATTGTACTGAATGTATATTTTTTGCGCTTCATAAGTACATAGTCTGTAACATCATTAAAATGCACTTACAATAATTTTTTCCCCATTCCCCGTAATGTAACGGAAAACTTTTGACTGTCCCTGTAATTAAACTATACATCCGATTTTCATAAAATTTGAAATGGCTCGACAAAATTTTGCAGCAATTATATATTTAAAATTTCAGACCATTCGGAAGGCTGTAAAATCATTAAAATGCATTTGCAATAACTTTTTCCCATTGGCCGTAATGTAACGGAAAACTTTTGGGTGTCCCTGTAATTAAACTATACATTCGATTTTCATAAAATTTGAAATGGCTCGACAAAATTTTGCAGCAATTATATATTAAAAATTTCAGACCATTCGGAAGGCTGTAAAATCATTAAAATGCATTTGCTATAATTTTTTCCCATTGGCCGTAATGTAACGGAAAACTTTTGACTGTCCCTGTAATTAAACTATACATCCGATTTTCATAAAATTGGAAATGGCTCGACAAAATTTTTCAGCAATTATATATTAAAAATTTCAGACCATTCGGAAGTCTGTAACATCATTAAAATTCACTTGCAATAATTTTTCCCATTGACCGTAATGTAAAGAAAAACTTTTGACTGTCCCTGTAATTAAACTATACATCCGATTTTCATAAAATTGGAAATGGCTCGACAAAATTTTGCAGCAATTATATATTAAAAATTTCAGATCATTCGGTCGGGTAGGTTTTGCTCTGTTATATGCGGACGGACGGACAGACAGACGGACGGACAGACGGACAGACAGACGGACTGAACGACGACTATAGGTGCTACGTATTTATATAATTACGAACGCACCTAAAAAGGCCGTCGGGTAATCGAAATTATAAGAAATGTGGTTTTTTTTGTGTGTGATTGTGGATTTATGAGGATTATCTTCGCTCTCTATGTCGAACATTGACTCAGTTTTACATAAGAAATACTTAGTGTAACATATCATTAGTTTTTTTATAATGTATCATAGTCATTATTTTAAATATATATATTTAGTATTTTTTATGTATATTTGTTTAAAGTAAATTGCTTTTTATTGAATTCCCTTCTGAAGAAACTACCAAACAACCTAAGGGCAAAATTTATTGCTGATAACGCCTAGTATATGCTTTAGTGTCGAGAAACTGGTGCAACAAAGCTAAATTTAGATGAGTTAACACTTTTTTCTATTAATACCTTAAAATAATTGAAAACACAACAGATAAATTACTATTGCTTTACCTTTTTTCTAAATGAAGTAGAAAAAAATAAAAACATTCATTTCACTTTGTTACACTACATGTGTTTAACACAATTTTTAAGGCGGAATAAACTTCCTTTTCTCCATTCCTCCTCAATAAAATAGTCAGCCCTAAAATCTTTCAATGTTTTTATAGTTTTATAAAGCTGGAAAAGTCATACTTATCCTGTATAACAAGGTTCTTAAGCCATATTTACTCTATAACTTGGCATATGATTTTTTTATTATCAAATCAAAACATTACTTATTTCCCATAAATGTTTTATATCGCCTTAGTACGTTTAGATTTATACACAAATACATATATCATTGTTCTTTCTTTGGTATCTATTTCTAGTTCACAGATTCCCAATTATTCTGATCATTAATTCAGACATTTAACAGAAATTCAATCCTCTCTCTTAGAATAAATCAGCTGCAATTTGAATTCCTTACAATAATCCTCTTTTCTGGCCGCCTTATCTCAAAGATTAAAGGGAGCAAAATACAGCTATTGTTGGGGTTTTTTTCTCTCCTCCATGCAAAATGTTACATATCAGCTATTTTATTTCTTATTTTAAATCTTTTAGGATATTTATTCGCATATGGAATTCTTTTCTTTTAGCATTTATTAATATTGCAAATCGATAATAGTAATCGTACCATTTATAATGATCCTATTTTTTCATATTTGAAGTTTTTAGATTTCAATAATGCAAATGTGAAACTGCAATTATGCAATAATTTTGTGTTTAGTTTTCTTGCGTACACTTTTAGTAGTAATGGCTAATATAATTGAATAAACTTTTGATTCATTTAAAAATGCATTTCTTTTTAAAATACCTTCTTCTCGAGCGAAATTGAGCGATGAGAAGTTAAATTTCACAGAACACAACACGTTAAAAATATTTTTGTAAATATTTTAGATAACAAAATTCGGCAATAATACGAGATCTTTTGATTCCTTAGATGTTACATACCGCTGCTTTCGCCTAATAGTCCAAGAGCAGGCAGCACAAAAACCTATGTTATCAAGCACAAGAAAAAAACCCTTTATTTTATGGAAGAGTAGAAGTAGGGGAATCTAATGATCCATGTCTGCCGAAATTGAAGTGGTGCATAAGCCAAAAATTAATACCACCAGTGGTTGACTCGTAGGTTTATCATTGTGTTTTCCTGCTCCCAGTCCTGCATGTTTTCATATCTTTGTTTGTAGGACAAACACAATGATAAACCTACGAGACAACCACCGTGACTTCCTTTAAAGCCGAAAAAATTCTAGCCGAAACCTACAGGGGACTGTTAAAAATTAATATACTGAACTGAGATAAGGAATCCAGTTTCTTCTTATTTCCTTTTCACCCTTCCTCTCAACCCTGTCTCATTACTGTTCTCCGCAAAGAAGTCCGTATCCCAGTCCCCACCCTTCTCTTCGGGGTCACGAAGGTCAGCTATTCTTTCTCCTTTAACAATACTGAAACGCAAAAGATACAGACTGTTTTTTTTTTTTTTTTTTCTTTTCGAATAACTCTTACTTTATGGAAGATTATTAGATTTGATTCATAAAAGTTGCTAACGTTGCATAAAGTTGATTAATTAGTGATTCATATAACCGGTATTTTTTTGTGTGTGTTGGAGGGTTGGGGGGGGGGGGGGACAGGGCCGAAACTAGTCTTTTTTGCACCCGGGGCAAACATGGAATTTGGCGCCCCCCCCCCCCCCTCTTCTGCAAAGTATATTTACAAAAAGAATTTTACTAATTTTCTAATCGCCGACTTATTTTAAAATTTAAAATATGTAATCATAAAATATGTAATTACTACGTAATGTACATTGGCGGATGTCACGGGGGTCATTAGCCCCCTCTGAACACCAACAAAAATATTCTAAAGATCATTTTTAAAATGAAATATACAGTCAGAGTCTCGATTATCCGAGTCCTGCTTAACCGAGTTTCCGCTTTCACCGAGTTATTTTCTTCTGATGGACTGGTGGCTTCTATTATTATGAAACAGCCATTATAAATGAAGTGTTGGGTGAAGATGAAAGAGCAGTCGTAAAAAGTTAGAACTCTGATTTTCTGGTCAGAATGGGGAGAAAAAACCACTAGTGGTATTAATTTTTGGCTTATGCACCACTTCACTTCCGGCAGACATGGATCATTAGATTCCTCTACTTCTACTCTTCCATAAAATAAAGGTTTTTTTCTTGTGCTTGATAACATAGGTTTTTGTGCTGTCGGCTCTTGGACTATAATGATCTGCACTCACGACGGCTAGGATGCTTATCGCGTAGATGACGATCAGGCGAATATCGCTCCTTTGCTCGAATCATAAGCCTTTCAGCTAGGCATATCGCCTGGCAGAGGCAGGTAGGAGCCTTTGGTCAGTGGTGTCGAGTTTCATGGAGTATGGAAGTTAGATGTATTGCAAACGTGACAAATAAGAAAGTACGTTCCAAAAAATTACAAACGTTTTTAATACAATTTATTTTTGTCGGCAATGTAAGACCCCACTCGGCACGATACCTTCATATTCATACGTCATCTGAGATGTAACAGAGGCTCACGACGTTCTATGTTTCTGTTTACTTCGCCCAACAATTGTAATACGTGGGTAGTTCAATAATTATTGTCCCTAGTGTATATAAAATATTTGTACTGCAATGGTTGATGTAGTATATCGAAGCCTAATATCTTAAATGCCTATATGCTCAATTTCAGAACCGTAGCTGCTATATTAACATAGTTTTGGAGGGAGGTCTGAAGTTTTAAAGACATATTTTTGAGAAAGTTTTTAAGGAGGGGGTGTGTGTGAAATGCTAGTTTGGAGCTTATGAGGCTACATTTGTGACAGTGGATGAGATGTGGCTACATCACTATGATCCCGAGTTCAAACGACAGTAGTTACGTCTCTCCACTGTCACAAATCTAGCCCCATAAACTAAAAATCGGCCTTTCACCCCCCACTCCCCCCCTTTCGCTCCTCCATCCGAAACTATGTGAATATAGCAGCTACGGTTCTGAAATTGAGCATATAGGCATCTAAGCCATTAGGCTTCGATATTCCACAACAACCATCGCTGTATAAATATTTTGTATACACTAGGGACAACAATTATTGAACCACCCACGTACTTTTGGCACATTCAGGAAGTCAATTTTATCTATAAATGCAATAAATTTGCGAACAATGGATTTGACACTAACTATTTGATTTGAGTGTTATATAAGTGCATTGATGTGACAGAATTCATCAGCATTTTCCATTTTTTTGCAATATTTTACACCTACAATAATAATTGATTTTCCGTGTGGTGTCGTGTCCCAAAATAGGTTAAAATAATAAGTTTGACACCATATTTATCAGTGTTGATTTCAGGGGGTGGCCCGGGGGGGAATGTCCCCCCCGGAGCAATGAGATGTCCCCCCCGGAAGATTTGAGATTTTGTGTTTTCAATGGTCAAAAAGTGCAATTTTCCCCCGGAACTCTATAATGTCCCCCCCGGGGCCACAGAAATTCCTCCCGGAGAAACGCGTCTGAATTCAACACTGATATTTATAAAGGCGTCTTACCATTACAGAAGAATAGGAATCACTGTATGATTTATTAACGCATGAATAAGAATACCGGCAAATTTTATGTATTTACAAATAAAAGTTATGTTGGGCATTCTATGAGAAAATAGTCAATTTGGATTTGAGAACAGTCTTAAACCATATCTTCCTTATTCATCAAAATTGACATTTAGTGAATTAGAAAGTGTAATAACTATTTTGCTCATTATATCTAATATCAATAAAAACTTTCCTTACCTAATTCCAAAACCCACTTTTAAGTCTAACTAATTTAGATTAATAGTAACTAATTTCTACATTAAAATCAAAGGTGGTATACCAATTAAAATTCAGTTAGTATATTCGCTGCTTTGGTGCACCTCGATTAAAACTTTTAAAATGCCTTCTCGATTTTCTTAAAGTAAAATATAAGTCCTTAATTAGTATATTTAAATGAGTTGATTATTTTACAATTCAAAACACCTAAGGTAAATATTGAAATACATTTAATTGCCATAATAAAAATATGTTTCTTACTTCAGAGTGGCGTATTTCGAAATAAACATTAATTAACTGATAAACAAAATCCTAATATCTCTTTATTTAATTTGTTGGTCGTAAATTTCGTAATTATACCTAAATCAAATAAATAGATCTCAGAAAATAATGTCTGTGAATTTCCAACCGATATGTTGCTCCGTGAATTTTTTCGTATTTGTATATTTATAAATAATTGAAAAGTATTACTTTTTACATACTTTAGGTATAATAATAATTAAGAGAAATAGTTAAAAATTTAATGAGAGTGAATGGGAACTTAAACGAAAAATAACTATGCTCCTAATTTTTTAATACAAAATTTTTTACTATACAAAATAATCACTTTTGAATAATATTGTGCACAGAAGCAATAATATTTAAAAATTAAAAAAATTCGTGGTAAAACAAAATGTGTCTTAAAAAATAATTATGAAATTTATTTATACAAGAAAAGATTGGTATTCCTGGCATGTGTTTGGTACTTTTTGTATTTATAACGTAAATCGAACTCTCACTTTAATCCAACACTAATATTTTCACAAATATACCTTCTTTTATCTTATTCCAGAAATATTTCTATTAAAGTTGTATTGCCGACATAATTCCTATCGAAATACTTAATCAAATTAATTACATTTTTCATACATTTCTGCATTTGAAATAAACAGTATCAAAGGAATATTGCATCAAGTATGCTCATTAATTCCGCTGAGGCTTTTAGATTTCTTTAGCCTACATTTTCTAAATTAAATAAAGTGACTAATATGAATAACAAAGAGAGATATTTGTTTATTGAATCTAGCCTACAGAAAACAATGCAGGAAATTTATTATTTTCATATAAGTATTCTAAGCATGTGCCTATTTTTTTCCAACCCCTGTTTAGTCTAGTCAAACAGTCGGAAAATAAGGCCAATAGATGAAAAAATTCTGCTAGAAGATTTCATGTTTTTAAAGTGTTTATGGGGCTGCTAGTAACAGGAATTAATTGTTTTCCAATAAAATATCTCGAGGCTAAACTTTGTGGAGCTAAAATCCACGAAATTTTCGGACGTTTTTCAGTTTTTTGCCTATAACGCGAAAATGATAAAAAATTGTGTACCATAATTAATTACAAAAAGAAAGAGCATTAAATTCTCTTCAAATTTCATAACAAAAATGATACGTTTGAATACATTTTTCTGTACTAAATACAAAGCGCGCTACGGCTTTTTGATAAAAACACTTTTTTTCAACTTCACAGAAAGTGACCTATTTTCCGACTCCCATCCCAAAAAAATTTCTTTCCATCACTAACTGAGGAAATGAAATGTACCTATTGATAAATAAGTGAGGATGGAAATTTTCAAGAAGGTGAGCAGAAGGTAGGGTTGCCAAATTGTACGTTTTTCTCGTAAGTTGTACGATTTTTAGTGCTTTTTAGGTCTATAGCGCTTTTTAGGTATTAGGTGTACGTTTAAATGTGTCCGTTCGACGATTTCTCATGTTTTTGTACCACATCTTACTTTTGATAGTTCAAAAAGAAATATTTTTCAGTTTGCTTTAAAATTTCACCTTTTGCCAAAAATAAGTTATACACATGCGCATCAAATGTAAAAACGACTTGTTTCAGATCAGTAACACAAAAATCTTGGGAAAGTTTGCTGTAACATTAGATCATGTGAACTTGACCTTATTATAGATTATAAATATCCACATTATAAAATTTTTAATTTAGTATAACTGTATCTTTAGTTTAGATATTTTGTTTGATTTATTATCACCCTTTATGCTATGCTTAACCCCTAATCGCCGAGCCCGATGCAATTACGGGCAATTTTCCGTGAAACTATTAGACGATTAGGCGATTAGGCGCGACGATTAGAGAGTTAAATAAAAATATTTATTTTTGTAGGGTGTCCATTGCTAAAATTTTCAGGATCATCATTGAACTGTAGGATGGTCTGATTTAGCTTTAATCTTGCAATTCAATTAATTTTTCTTTCATAACGGGATATGACTGCAAAATTAGATTTAGAATGTTAACAGAATAATGTAATACAAATGTAGTTGGATAATAATGATTAAATCGATTAATTAATAATAATCACTTTTTAAACAAATTCATTAACGAAAAAATTACTTACACATTCAACATAGTTTAACAGAGTACGAAAAAAAGACGATAGCGCAATAAATCTAAAACTAACTAGTGTCAATCAAAATCTTCCGCGGTGACAAATTTCTAGCCAAAGACAGAAACAAGAATCGCTTGATTTCACTGCTTAAAACAAGAGTTTCAAAATCTGAATTCAAGCATTCAGATACAGACTCTGATGTCATGATCGTTACTTAAGTCATTTCAAGGGCCGAAACCTTTGGAAGTGTAGTATTGTCGGCGAAGACATTTATTTTCTTGTGACCATGGCGAGCTAGGGATATTAACACAAAAATTTATTTTTCCAAAAACCAGGAAGATGTGACATCGAAACCAAGTGGTTTTCAATCATGTCATAAAAATACAATTGCAACAATGTTATTTTCACTCATGCAATCAGAGGATGCAATACAACAACCGCTCATTTTGGGCAAGGAAATACGAAAGTTTTACAACACTTTGAAAAGTTATGATCAGATTTAAGGAAATAGCCTGTCTGTTCAATAAACAAGAGTCAACCCGTCAAGAAATCCTTAAGGATGGAAAAAAATTCATTATTGCACTATTCAGTGGATGCATAGACAACACACAGACATTGGACACCTTGACGTTCTTGTTATTTGCTAAATCTGCCACTAAAAGCAAACTTCATCTTGCAAAGCTGCCACCAACGCAAGAAGCTGCGCAGCATCATTTCCTCCGATGTTATCATCAGGTACAAGCTTAGCTGGGAAACAACATCCCCCCCTGAAGAATGGGGGTGGGTTCGCAGGTCTGACGTTCTCTTTCAGCCGGTTTAAATATGCCAAAACCCAGCACCTGAATCCTTGCTGCATGTTGTCTCATGTAGCTGTATAAAAGGATGCAGCAAGGCATGTTCTTGCCAAAAATCAGGACTCAAATACTCGACAATTTCTAAAAACTGTAACGGGGTCAACTGCGAATATGTGGACGATATTATTTACCCAGAAGAAGATGATGGTGAAGCTGATGCATGGGAAACGATAAAAAAAAAAAAAACCAGCAACGACGATGACTTTGACAACCAGGTTGATGACGTCGCAGCAAGCTCAAAGAAGACCAAAGCTCTTGAAAAACAAGCAACCTGCTCGTTAGCTCCTCAAGTTGAGGTTGACGGACTAAACCCATCAACCTGCAAGCGCTCCAGAATTGACTAAATACATTAAAAATGTTACCGTAAGTCTTTTACCGTAACTCTTATATTCATGTAAATACCTACTATTAATGTTCTCCACTTAAGTGTTAAATACAAAAAAAAATTACAATGTAGTCAATTTTTTTTTACAATGTAATTAACCGTTATTGCTACATGCAAATACGGTAACAAATAATATAAACAAGTTGCATTACAGAGTATAAAATGAATAAAAAATGGTGTCAAATGTTGATTTTTGCTATTTTCCACAAAGTTAGAAAAAAGTGTATTTTTCAGAAAGCGGCAGCGCGCTTAGTAATTGATTTAGAAAAACGTTTTTTATTATAAAATTTGTAGAGAATTTAATGCTCTTTCTTTTTGTAATTATGTGTGGTGCCCAAATATTTTTTAATTTTTAAGTTATTGGCAAAAAAGTGAAAAAAATCCGAAAATTTCGTGGTTTTTTGGCTCCGCAAAGATTAGCTTCGAGATGTTTTGTTGGAAAACAATTAATTCCTTTATTTGAATCCCCAAAAACACTTTAAAAACATAAAATCTTCTAGCAGAATTTTTATACCTATTTCAGACAATTTGACTGGACTAGTTCAAAATATTACAATTATATATGCAATCATATATTTTTATAGACAGTTTTGCTGTTTTTATAGTTAAGTTTTTGTTACGTGCTTATTATAATAATCTGACTTTAAATTATGCATTAAAACTATTCGTATTCAAAATTTAAAAAATAATTAATTTTTCGCAATATAACATTTTTGTGATATGTAGCAAGTGATGTAAGCAGTGATTTTAATATTTAACACAAATTATGTTAAATATATTTCAGATCATCAGACGATTTTTCTACGAAAGTTTAAGAAGCTGAATGTGTAATATCACTAAGTTACCTAAATAACGTTTCATATATACATTGAATAATTCATAACATATTCAAAAACACGATAAAAATTAAGTTATAGTAAACAACAGATACATAAAAAAAAGAGAAAGAGCAAATGTTTTCCTATTCAAATCATTCTGCTAGTAAACTTTATTAAAGGCATGATATCGAATTGTCACACATTTTTACTTTCTTCTATTTACAATAGAAGAAAGTATTGTAATCAAAATTTTTTTCAACTTCCGGTTTTCGACGGATTTACATGTTTTATGAGTCAGAGATCCCAAAAAACATGTTTATAGAAAATGTCTGTCTGTCCGTGTGTCCGTATGTCGCCAATGTACCATCAAAAAGCGTCAGAAGTTATGCATAGAATTGAACCATTTTTTGTGCGTGTTTTTAACTACGGCAAGCAGGTCCTCCCTTAATTTGGAGAAATTTCGACTGAAGGGGACGCTGTAACAGAGATTTTTGTGCCATTTTCATTATTGCACCTTCGAAAAGTGTATGAAGTTATGTATAGAATTGAACAAAAATTTTTTTAATGTTTTTGGCCATGGCAAGAAGGTCCTCCCTTAATTTGGAAAAATTCAACCAAAGACAAACGTGGTGATGAAGTCAAATTGAAAGTAGCTTCAAACATTTTTTTAAAAAACAAATGCTTTGTGTGCATATACATGTCGCGTTATCGTGTTGTCGTGTAAACTATAGCACTTGTTATCATGTTATCATGGAATTAGTAATCATTACCCTTTCACCACGGTTTGTAGTAGAAGAAAATTCTACATATCATTCAGGTTAAGAAAAGAAAATATAGCAATTATCCCAATTCAGATTTTACAAAACATCATGAAACATAACAGGTAAAAACTCTACTGACCTAACTTGCAGGATGCCTTTATAACGTAATATCGCAAGATGTTGAAAAAGGACATCATCTGGCAGTCACAGATCTACATCTTATGTGGATTTCCACAATACAATAATTTGGCAACAGGTTTTTCAAATGAAATAAATTTATTTTGCAGTCAACTCCATAATAATGCAACAGTCTTCTAATATACACTTAAAAAAAATTCTGCTACTGACATCTAGAAAATAAATTATGTCTCTATAAAAATAGTTGCTTGTCATCCTTATAAATTCTAGTTCCCTTTGCTAGGAAGTTCTAGTTCTCCCTATTAAAATTCAAGGGCGTTCTCCTATATTATCGCAGTCAAACATATTTAAAAATCTCTGCAAATAAAATGACTAAATACGAAAAGTGAGTTTCAGTGACTATAATTCTAGTTTATTAATTCTAGAAATCAAGTGATAATTTATCGCAAATCAAACGATTTATAATATAATGTATCGTTTGATCATCTAGAAAACTATAGACTACAAATTCTCGATAATTCCGTCTATATAGCTCATTTGTTTACCTTATTCGCATAACTCGGAAATCTGTATTTCTAGTTTAGACATTTAGAAAACAACTGCCTATTCGCTCTAGATGAAAGCGGTATTTTTTTTTCAGTTTACCACGAGATTCTTTCAAAGTTTAATAAAACATAAAGAATCTGCTTTAACAGGCGACTTCAAGAACGATTAGAATTTTCATTAAATAATTAAACATAATTCCACACAATTCAGAAAACTTTTCACCGATGCTGTACGAGTTATTTTATCATATGAAAACACAAGAAATATTATCTTTGAGATCATGTAAGAGTATTTAAAGACAACGCGCAAAGCCACAAAATTCCATAAAGAGTGTGCCGTATGCAAACGGTTTTTAAGTAATCAGAGACCTCGCTTACATCAACGACCGCGGATTTAACAAAACTGGGAATATCGGTACCGAAAAAGCGCGCGAAGAAAATTCTAGAAGCTTCCGAAAGATCTGGGCCGAAAAAAGAACATTCGAAACGAATGCGTTGAAACAGAAAAAAATTGCAGGCAGGCGTTGGATCAAAAATTTTGCAAAGGAAAATGAAAGAAGGGAGTGAAAAATGTATCACGGGTTGAAATTCTTAGATTTTGAAAGGGGGAAACGAAATAAAAATATTTTGACAAAATATAGTAAATTAAATAGAATAAATTTAAGATAAGTTAATATTTAAAATATGTTATACACATATACAAATCATACTAAAAAAAAAACACTCTGTAGTTTGTATTAATAGTACACTCATATATCATCGTAATTCCAGCAATTCTGCTCATAAAAAACTCGAAAAGATGGAAAAACAGTCAGGAACCAGAAAAACCTACATTTTGCCAAAATTTATTTGTATTAAAAAATAGTCTTAATTTATTAAATTATATTTCTACCTACCTATAGACGATGCTGTAATAGAACTTTTAAACATACATTTAAACATAGAGTATAATTATTCATGTTGAGCTGATCATTTTTAATAAGAAATAATGCTTTAACTATTTTACCTTTACTAAAAAATAAAATAAACCTATAAAACAGGAATTCGACTTTTTCAGAATTTAGTGTCGAATCCGATGAAAAAAATATGTGTATATAAATATAAATAGTACAAAACATATTTCAGTTTTAAGATTAAAAACGCACGCATTTATTTTATATAAAATGACGTCATTCGCAACCGCTGAAGAATTTCACATTTACGACCCAGTCTTAAACCACATCTACAGAAAAGCATGCATCGAACGTCACTATCGCGGTATAATACACAAATCCAGCAAAAAGGGATGCCGTCATTCAAGAAACTCGACAAAGAAAATTGGCTATCTAATGATTCCTATGCCTTCATTTGTTTATAACATTAATATAGATACTTAAAATTAAATATAGTTTATAATAAGTAGCTCCATGTTTTATTAGAAATCATTCATTTATATTCTTTCAAATAACACGTATTTTAATTAATTTTTTTTTCAGTTATTACGGGAAAATGGCAACAAAAAGATATAACAATTTACTATTTTCCAACAATTTTCCCTTTATTTTCCGCAAAAATTGGAGTACTTCAGTTGCCAACATTATAGAAATGGCGTTAAAACTACAAAAAATTAATGTCTCAAAAATAAACTGAGATGCAGTTTTCAAACAAAATGCATTTAAGGAACTTTTTTTCCTATACGACAGTATAAAAACTGAAATTGTGCGACGCTTAGAAGTTAAAAAAATTGCAGTAGAGATTATCCGTATTTAACCGTGCATTATTACATACCGTTATTTTTTAGAGACGACACTTGCTGCCCGAAAGAAATGACATATAGATGGGCTAAAAACCTCCAACAGACAAAATTACGCCTTTTCGTTAGAGAAATTTACTGCATTTTCTTTTATATCAAATAATATTCCCGATGCATTATAACGTCCACAAAAGTGCTTGTTCACATTCTTTGGAAATCCCCAAGAGCAGAGAAATAAATGTTAAACCAAAAGTCAGAAAATTAGTTCCAAAAAAAAATAATAAAAACCTATGAATTATGGATATCATGGAATAAGAAAAAACAGCAGAGAATGTCTTTTTGGGAAGAGAGAAGCGTGAAAGAGGGAGGATAAGAAATATCCACTTTTGAGTGTGGCTCCATAAGAAAAGGCGCTGTATTTTTATTTTATTTTTTTGTTTACTTTATTATTTTTCAATTCATGATATCAGCTTGTTTGTAAGATTAAAATGATTACTTACAGCTATAAATCTTTATTTTCTTTACATTATAAAAAAAAAAAATTAACTTTTAAAGACATGAAGCAAAAATATTGGTATTTTTAGAAAAATAATTTCAATTTTGTTACTCCAAAAGCACTTATTTTTATTTTGATAACGATTTCACGAGTAATATGAGTTATAATTTACCATGTTATTTAGGTCATTATATTAAATATATATTCGATAGAAAATATTTTCATAGCTAATAACAAATTATTGTAACTATTAAATATATCAAAAGACAACGAATGCTACACATATGGTAAGAATGTTATTTATTGGATTAATTTAAGAAAAATACATGGTAGCTTCAGAAATTTCATATTATATTGTCACCACTATACGCCTATACACGACTAGGCTACTTGGCACAACTAACTAAACTATAAGTACTATATACTTAAAATTATGCCACAATTTCATGAATTTAATCGATTTCCATGTTTTACCCACCCATACATTCCAGGATAGTTGTTTTGTCTGCAACATTGTGAACTAACAACCGAAATGCCGTTCACTCTTTCGGTGTTTTTAAACTTTTAATTCGCGCCAGGGAAATGTGAAATCACATAAAGACTCCTGACTTGAATTGTGATATGCAATCATTGAGTATCATTGTTGGATAGGAAGTACAGTTATAATAATTCAATACAATTTATATTCAATAAATGCTTGCAATAAATTATTTCAATGTATTTTTTCGCTCTGACGGCCAAGATATATTGTAAAGTAGTAAAATCATTTTCCAAATCAAATTTTATCATTTATCAAATTGTATAGTTATAGATTCCAAAAGTGAAAAAAAAAAATTCTACAGGCAAAAGTACGCTTTTTCGTTAAAGAAATTGACTGGATTTTTTTTATTATTATTATTAAACAATATTCCCGATGTATCATACCTTCCACAAAATTGCTTGTTCACATTCTTTGAAAATTCCCAAGAGTAGCGAAATAAATGTTAAGCTAAAAGTTAAAAAATTAATTCCAAAAAAGTAAAAGGCTATGAATTATGGATATCATGAAATAAGAAAAAACAGCAGAGGATGTCTTTTTGGAAAGAGAGAAGCGTGAAAGTGGGATGATAAGAAATATTCACCTTTGAGTGTGGCTCCATAAGAAAAAGCGCTATATTTTCATTCGTATGTTTACTTTGTTATTTTTGAATTCATGATATCAGCTTGTTTGGGAGATTAAAATGGTTACTTATAGCAATAATTTTTTATTTTCTTTACATTATTAAAGAAAAAAAGAAAGAACTTTTTAAAGACACGAAGCAAAAATAGTACTTGTAGAAGAATAATTTCAATTTTATTACTCAAAAGTCACACATTTTTATTTTGATAACGATTTCTCAAAAACTTTGAGTTATGATTTATCAGGTTATTTCGGTTATTATATTAAATACATATTGGATAGAAAATATTTTCATTGCTAATAACAAATGATAGTACGTATTATTTATATTAAAACACATCGAAAGCTGCACATAGGGTAATATATATATATATATATATATATATAATAAAATTGAAATCACAAATATATGAATAAATTGGTAAAGTTCTAAAGATGAATTAGAAATGAACACAGGAAACCAGTATGCAAAATAAGAAACTATGAATAACTCGCAGAATCTTCAGAGGAGCTTGTGAGTTCATTCATAGAAGATGCGTTATTTCATCCAATTTTGTCGGCATTAAGCCTAAAATGGCAAATTTTAGCTCCTTATAACGCAAAAATAACAGAAAATAGATAATAAAAATCCAAGAGATAAAAAAAAGATACACCTCACACAGGATATTAAAAATTAATAGAGCAAAATACCTAAATTACATAATAGGAAGCATAAATGCAGTATGACTGGATGGTAAAGCAGAGTAAGGACTATTTTAACATGTGGGCTTACAGTTGATTATCTGACTGAAACCCATAACATTGGTGCCATCTGGTGTGAGAAAGGAAAAAATGTAAATTGGAACTGGATGATTAACAATAATGTTTGGTGCTGCCATCTTTACCCCCAAAAAAGAATGAAATTGATTAAAAAATTAAAGAAATGACTTAGATTAACATTTAGTTGAAGTAGAATGAAAAAATAGCGATAAACTTGATATTTACTGAGTAAATACAAAAATAATATAAAGAATAGGAATAAATTAATAAAAATAAAATAAAGAATTATATAAAAATAAATAAATAGAAGGGCAATTGATTAAATTAACTAATTTAAAGACAAAAAAATCCCTGCCGGCCCGTCCTACAGGCAGAGGTAGATTTCGAAGTCAAATATACTAATTTCACAAACAAAAACTAAATCATGATTATAGATAAATCCACTTTAACAATTTTATCTGGCCGCTCTTGACGAGTTTTTATTTCATTTTCATATAATAGATAGTTTTATCAGAATCATGTTAGGGCGGTATTCAAAAAAATACTTTTCCATGCTCAACAACTCGAAATTTTCTGGCATAATTCCAGATTCATTTTTAATAAAAAAAAAAATATATATATGAAACTTGCTGACGTGATTTTTGAAGAGATTTATAAGCGACCTGTGTTTTTATTTTTTGTTCAATTAATTAAAACTTGATATATAAACTATTATTTTCTCAGAAGGACAATATTTTTCGTTTCTAACACAATCGCTTCGGGAAATTCCGTTCAAAATGCCCACTTTGACATAATTTTTTGAAATATATTCTGCCTCTATCTAAAAATCGATTATTACGGTACATTATATAGTTTCTGAATAAGCGAATCTACCAACTAAATGCGTTTGAGAGCAAAAATGAATTTAAAAACCAGTCAGAAAATAAGCAGTTTGGATTTAAGTGCATCCTTAATACAATGATTTTTCCAACACAATCCGCTTCGGTAAATTCGGTTCAAAATGCCCTTTTTAACAGCATTTAAAAAAATATATTCTGCCCCTATCAGAAAATCGACCATTACGGTGCATTATATAGTTTCTGAGTAAGAAAACGTACCAATTGGAAGCCTTTGAGAGCAAAAATGAATTGTAAAATGAGTCAGAAAATAAGCAGTTTGGATTTGAATACACCCTTACTAAGATCATTTTTTACTTCAACCGGTATGTATTTTTAATTTGTTTTTGCTCTAAGAATTGGTCCCATCCAAAACTTGTCTATATAGATGTTGTAGACAATATTAAGAAGATATATGATAAATTCATGGGGATTTTATATCTTTTGAATTGACGGAGTTATGGATTTTTACTTCTTCAAACCCCCTTTTTGTTTTCGTTTTTAATTTTTTTTTTTTTGCGGTACGAATTGGTCCTATCAAAAACTTGTGCATATAAAAGTTGTAGATAATGTTAAGGAGATTCATGATAAAATTAATTGGATTTGATATCTTGAGAATTGACGAAGTTATGGATTTTTTTCTTCTTCAAATGCCCTTTTTGTTTTCGTTTTTAATTTTTTTTGCGGTACGAATTACTCCTATCAAAAACTTGTGAATATAAAAGTTTTAGATAATGTTAAGGAGATTTATAATAAAATTAATTGAATTTGATATCTTGAGAATTGACGAAGTTATGAATTTTTTTCTCCCAAAAACCCTATTTTTTGCGCCCCTTGAGCCCATTTTTAACTTTATCAAAAATCTGTGATACATAAATTTTTGGCTCTATTTTTAGAAGTAATAAAAACTTTAAACTGATTTGAAATGTACAAAAATTAAGAAGTTATGGGGAGTTTTCTGTTTTCACAAAACCCCTCCCTATTTCCCTCCCCTTGGTCCGATTTTGCCCATTAACGAACTTGACCGAGATTTTATGCCCATTGATTTTATGTATCAGTTTGGAAGAGATTGAAGCAGAATTACGAAAGTTATCGTGTCCAGAAGAAAGTGATATAGATAGATAGATAGATAGATAGATAGATAGATAGATAGATAGATAGATAAAGTTTTTTACTGAGGGTGGTTTTGGGTTCTAGGGGTCATGATCGGTGTAGATCTGCAAAAATTTTCCAGAAATTCCAACATAGGAACGATCCCAATAGGTAGTATTTCATACGAAATCTACCTAATATTATAATATACAAAATGAGAATATAAATAACATTTAAAAAACAGTGAGGAATATTTTGAGATAGTAAAATATAGCCTTGTATTATGTAACTAAATGTGAAAATTTAAAAAACTATGAGGAATATTGAGATAGTGAAATATATCCTTGTAGTATGAAGCAATATGTGAAAATTGTTGAGAAATTTATGATGTTAAATGCATGATACCCGGTGTTTATTTATTTATTATTTTTTAAATATATCCATACAATATATAAGCATATATACATACACATATACAGGCTCACACATATATAAACATATAAGGTTTTAAACTTTTTTTAGCATTCCCAACCTCAACCCTCCGTAATGGTATTTTTATGTTTTTTTGTTTTTTTTATAAATAGTGCATAATGTATGGGAAAACATACACTCACGCACATGCCTTTTTTTTATTATTATATATAAATCCACATATACATATTATATACATATATATATATATATCGGATTTATTTAACTTATTTATAATTTCTATGGCAGCTCATGAAATTTCATACGTTATTTTCTTCACTATCCGCCTATCCGCGACTAGCAGGGATGTAGTGGAGGGTATACAGGAGTATAGGCCGTACACCCTCTGGATTTTTTTAAGGAACACCGTATACCCTCTGTTTCTCAAGAAAGCTATAGTACATATACACTAGGGTATATACCCTCTGCCTTGAGCGTATACCCTCTGCTTAGAAAGTCTACCCTCTGGTTTTTTTTTTTTTTTTTTTTTACGACTACACCACTGGTGACTAGGGTACGCGGCACAAGTAGTAAACTACATAAGTACCTCTATACTGCCATTAATGCGCCGCAATGTAATAAATTTAATAGATTTCCATGTTTTACCCATACATTCAATGATAGTTGTTTTATTGAAATAACATCGTAAACTCACAGCAGAAATGTTGTTCTCTCTTCCAGGTAGCTTTTATTTTACGCGAGAGATATATGATGTCACGTAAAGTCAAAAAAATATTGTAAAGTTGTTTTCTGTGTAAGGTTGTAAAACAATTTTCCTGAAAATTTTTTACGCATTTTTAATAATTCTTTTAGAGGATTTTCTTTTATATCAAACAAAATTCTTGATGTTCTATCATACCTTTCACAAAATTGCTTGTTCACATTCATTGAAAATTCCCAAGAGTAGAGAAATAAATGTTAAGCTAAAAGTCAGAAAATTAATTCCGAAAAGAGTAAAAGCCTATGAATTAGGGATATCATGAAATAAGAAAAAACAGCAGAGGATGTCTTTTTGGAAAGAGAGAAAGAAGTGTGAAAGAGGGATGATAAGAAATATCCACTTTAAAGTTTGTTTACTTTGTTATTTTTGAATTCATGATATCAGTCTGTTTGAGAGATTAAAATGGTTACTTATAGCACTAAATCTTTATTTTCTTTACATTATATATATATATATAATAAACTTTTAAAGACACGAAACAAAAATATTGACATTTAAAAAAATAATAATAATTTTGTTATTCAAAATGCATACATATTTATTTCAATAAGGATTTCTCATATAATCTGAGTTACAATTTATCATGTTATTTTGGTCGATATATTTAATATATATTGGATATAAAATATTTCCATAGCTAATAACAAATGATTGTACGCATTAATTATATCAAAAGACAACGAAAACAATACACAATCAAAAACAATTAGAATTTTCATATTTTTAGTAAATAATTAAGTATAATTACATGCAATTGAAAAAAAACTCTTCACCGATGCTGTACAATTTATTACATCTGAGGAAAATTTAAAAAATATGATCTGCGAGATCATGTAAGAGTATTTAAAGACAACGCGCAAAGTTATGTAATTCCATAAAGAGTGTCGTGTGCAAACGGTTTTAAACTAATCCCAAACCTCGCTTAGCGCAACGACCTTGAATTTAATAAAACTGGGTAAATCGGTTCCGAAATAGCGGGCGAAGAAAATTCTAGAAGCTTTCGAATGATCTGGGCCGAAAAACAACCCTCGAAACGAATGCATTGAAACAACAATAACAAAAATTTGCAGGCGTCGTCGTCGAATCAAAAATTTTGTAAAGGAAAATGAAAGAAGTGAGTAAACAATGTATCAGGCATTGAAAACATTACATTTTGAAAGGAGGAAACGAAATAAAAATATTTTAACAATTAAATAAGAAAATATCAGAATAAATTTCAGATAGGTTAATACTTAAAATATGTTATACACCTGTATAAATCATATTTAAAAAAAAATACTATGTAGTCTGTAATGATAGCGTACTCAAATATCATCGTGATGCCAGGAATTTTGAAACTAAAAAGCTCTAAAAGATGGAAAAGCAGGCAGAAACCAAAAAAAGATATGCCATTAGTTTTATCAAACACTTTGCAAAAAATTCTTTGTATTGAAAAAATAGTCTTAGTTTATTAAATCGTATTCATCACCTATAGACGATGATGTAATTGATTTTTTTTATATATAAACCTAGAATATAATTATTCATGTTAAACTGATAATTTTCAATAAAAAAGATTCAAATATTTTATTTTTACATCAAACAAAATCCCGGATGTTCCATCATACCTTCTACAAAATTGCTTGTTCACATTCTTTGAACATCCCAGGGAGTAGAGAAATAAATGTTAAGCTAAAAGTCAGAAAATTAATTCTAAAAAAGTAAAAGCCTATGAATTATGGATATCATGGATAAGAAAAAACAGCAGAGGATGTCTTTTTGGAAAGAGAGAAGCGTGAAAGAGGAATGATAAGAAATATCCACTTTTGAGTGTGGCTCCATAAGAAAAAGCGCTGTATTTTTATTTGTTTGTTTACTTTGTTATTTTTGAATTCATGATATCACTTCTTTTGAGAAATTAAAATGGTTACTTATAGCAATAAATCTTTATTTTCCTTACATTATATATATATATAAATTAACTTTTAAAGACACGAAGCAAAAATATTGACATTTAAAAAAATAATAATAATTTTGTTATTCAAAAAGCATACATTTTTATTTCAATAAGGATTTCTCAAATAATATGAGTTATAATTTATCATGTTATTTTGGTGGATGTATTTAATATATATTGGATATAAAATATTTTCATAGCTAATAACAAACGATTGTATGCATCAATTATATCAAAAGACCAAAAAAAAAAATATATACAATCAAAAACAATTAGAATTTCCATACTTTTATTAAATAATTAATCATAATTACATCCAATTGAGAAAACTCTTCACTTAAGAAGTATGATCTTTGACATCCTGTAAGAATATTTAAAGACAAAGCGAAAGCTACATAATTCCATAAAGAGTGTCGTGTGCAAACGGTTTTTAACTAATCACAAACCTTGCTTAGGACAACGACCTTGAATTTTATAAAACTGGGCAATTCGGTTCCGAAAAGACGGTCGAAGAAAATTATATAAGTTTTCGAAATATCTGGGCCGAAAAAGAACATTTGAAACGAATGCGTTGAAACAAAAAAAAAAAAAATGCAGGCGTCATCGGATCTAAAATTTTGCAAGGGAAAGTGAAAGAAGGAAGTAAACAATGTATAAGGTATTGAACACATTACATTTTGAAAAGAGGAAGTGAAATAAAAAAATGTTTACAATTAAATAAAAAACTATCACAGTAAATTTCAGATAGGTTAATACTTAAAATATGTTATATACATGCATAAATCATTAAAAAAAAACCACTATATGGTCTGTGCTTCTGTGTGTGTTTATAGAATTAGTAGATTAACACGAGATGTAAATAAAACTATATTAAGAATTGACATGTTACAATTTCTTGCATGTGCACAGGAAAGAGCGCTTGCAGTTTACAAGGACCGGGGATTTTGTTACCCGGCTGCGAAAATTGCGAAATCACAGCTAGAAAGATGAGCTGTTGCGTACAGTGTGAATGCTCGAGTTCAACTGCCTCTTCAAATGTACAATCACTCAAACCAGGAAGTGTCCTTGATTCCTCGATCAACAACCATAACTCACAATAATTATTTTTAAACAACTGAGGAGATGAAAGTATCTTGATATGATAAACAAAATTGGATATAACACCATTTCAGATGATTCATGGTAATTGCTAAAGAGATAATATCAATAAAGGTTTTCTTAAATAAAAGTTATAACAATAAATCACTCTAAAGTGATTTTAGTTGAAGTAAATGGGTTCTCATAAATCTAAATTGATAAAATGTATGTTCACTGAAGATGCTACCCCCCTATCAGGGCTTTAGTCCTGATACTGAGGGAGTAATGCTAACTTCTGCACCGGGCATTTGAAGAATGAAGACCCGCGTTGCGCAGTCACCACTCTGTTGAGTCCATCACTGCCTGGGTGGACGTCCGTAATACGACCCAACGGCCAAGTTCCAGGCGGTTGATTTGCGTCCGTTAATAACACTACCTGGCCCACCTCGATGTTAGGCGTGGCGATCTTCCACTTAGCTCTGGGTTGCAGCGAGGCCAAGTATTCTCTGGTCCAACGTTTGGAGAAGCCGGCTTTCATGTCTTGGAGCAGCTCCCATCGTTTCTTTAGATTGGTTGTAGTGGTTGCTGACTCATCGGGCATAGAATGCAAACCATCCCCTGTAAGAAAATGTGAGGGAGTGAGAACATTTATTGAGTCAGTATCATTATCGTTTAACTGTATAAGCGGCCGCGAGTTGAGCAAGGCTTCTATCTGCGTGAGTAACGTGGTTAGCTCTTCGAAAGTGAGCAATGTCTCTCCTATGACTCGCTTGATGTGATACTTTGTTGATTTTATCGCAGCCTCCCAAATCCCGCCAAAATGAGGGGCAGAAGGAGGGATGAAATGCCGTTCTAGAGAGTTTTCAGCTAGATAGTGGGACATTATTTCATTATCTGTAAATGAACGCCACAATTCATAAATTTTGTCCAACTTTCTGGATGCACCGACAAAATTGGTGCCATTGTCGCTGTAAAGATGCCGTGGGGTGCCTCGCCTTGCACTAAAACGTCGAAGGGCGGCTATAAATGCCTCAGCCGTCATATCACTCACAGCTTCAATATGCACCGCTTTTGTAGCCAAACAAATAAACAAAGCTATATAGCCCTTAGTTGTATTTGCACCCCGACCCTTACTAAATTTAATAGATATAGGGCCTGCGTAATCGACACCGCTGGAAAAAAATGGACGTTCCAGGGTTACTCGATGCTGTGGCAAATTCCCCATTAGTTGAGGGGTTGCAATGGACCTTTTATATCTGTAGCATTTTAAACATCTATTGATGCATTTGTTAATGATCTTTTTTCCACCAACTATCCAATAAGATTGTCTGATGATGTGGGATAGCAGTGAAGGCCCAGCATGTAAATGGCCAATGTGTTGTTGCTGTATTAATAACTCAGCCATTTTATGCTGTGAGGGCAAGATTAAAGGATGTTTGTGGTTGAAGGATAATTGTGAATTTTGTAAGCGTCCTCCCACCCGTAACAGACCCTTATCATCAATAAACGGGTGGGGGGATTGTAACGTACTTTTCTTTTGTAAAGCTTTCTGTTCTTGGATACATTTAAATTCCTCCTGAAAGTAAGAATTCTGAATCCAACGAACAATATTCTCTTCAGCAGCTTTTGTTTCTTTGTAAGTAAGATGTAGTGAAAAAATTTCTGTTTTGTTAGACTTCTTGCACTTTTTGATAAATCTTTGGCAATATGCCAAAATGCGAATAATTTTTGCAAGTGAAGAGTGCTTTTGAAACAAATTATCAAATAGATCATTTTATGTGTGGGCGTGAAAGGAAAAAATTGGATCAGACCTTTGTTCGGCTTTGATTTGATCATCAAATTCCTCAACATTTGAGTCGTCTTTGGGCCAATTGGATGGGTCTAAAGTTAGCCAACTTGGCCCCTTCCACCAAAAATCACAACCTGGAAGACATTTTGGATCAATACCGCGTGAAGCGATATCTGGGGTTCTCTTTGGATGGTACATGTCTCCAGTGCTTTGTAGGTAGAATTTCGGTAATTTGAGCTGTCCTATTCGCGATAAAAGTCTTCCATTTACGCGGATGTGCTGATAGCCAAGAAAGGACGACTTTGGAGTCCGTCCAGGCGAAAATATCGAACTTGTAACTCTTTAATGTTTCCATGACGGAACGGAACAGCTTAGCTAGTAGGTGCGCACCGCAAAGCTCTAATTTTGGCACTGAAATCTGTTTGATTGGGGCAACTTTAGTTTTAGAAACTAAGAGAAAAGAGTTTATTTTCCCCTTATAACTTTGTCGGCAATAAATTGCGGCAGCATATGCCAATGTTGAGGCATCAGAAAAACCGTGTAATTCAAACGGGTTACCGGATGAAAGCGTGACACATCTAGGAACAGACAATTGATTTAGTCCGTTAAAGGAAATTTGAAATTGTAACAATTCGTTTGTAAGATGTTGCGGTATAACAGAGTCCCAATCCCCTTTTGTAAGCCAAAGTTTCTGATAAAATACCTTTAAAGTCACAGTACAGGGCGAAATTAGACCTAGCGGGTCGAAAATCCGTGCAGACTCGGCTAAAATGTGCCTCTTTGTAAGAGGTGGAGTGAGTGTTAATGCAGTTATGAAAATAAAACTATCTGATGAAGAGTTCCAGCTTAAGCCTAGAACTTTGGAGCTTCCGTTGTCACTAGGAATGATTTCAAAATTTGATTCAGTGCTAGAAGAATCTATAAATTCATTAAGAAATGCCTGTGAATTTTAATTCCACTTCCTCAAGTGGAAACCATGCGCGTCTAAACAATCTGTAATTTCTTTGCAAGTTTCTATTGCTTCCCTAACAGTATTCGTACCGGATAATAAGTCATCCATGTACATATCCTCTTCTAACATGCGCGAAATGCAAGGATTTTTTGTATAATCCTGAGCGATTTGTTTTATACATCTAGTTGCCAGAAAAGATGCTGGCGCTAAACCATATGTGACAGTTTTCAATTTGTAATTTTTTATTTCCTCATTAGGATTAGACCTCCAAACTATTTGCTGATAAATTTGATCCTCTTCAGCAACCAAAATCTGGCGGTACATTTTCTCTATATCCGCAGAAAAGACTATTTTCGGAAATCGAAAATTAAGTAAGATTTCGAAAATGTCCCGTTGTAATTTAGGGCCTACACCCAAAATAGAATTCAAGGAAACACCACTTGAAGTTTTGCATGAAGCGTCAAAAACTACCCTTAATTTAGTAGTGATACTAGAAGATTTAATAGCCGCATGATGAGGAAGAAAGTAGTGTTTGTTTTCATAATTATTAATGTCATTTTGTGCAACTAATTCCATGTGATCTAATTCTTCATATTCGTACATAAACTCTTTGTACTGATTTTCAAATTCTGGTTTTTCTCTAAATTTCTTTTCCATAGCAAGCAAGCGAGAAATTGCGGCAGGTTTAGAATTACCTAATTCTGATTTAGATTGAATAAAAGGTAACTTAACCACAAAACGACCCTCGGAATTAATTGAATAATTTTCCTGAAAATGTGATTCAACAAATTGCTCTTCAGGTGACAACATTTGAGTATTCTTAAATACTTCTTCTACTTCCCAAAAACGCTTTAACTCTTTATCAATATTAACTTCCTAAATGTGTAAATTATGTATTGAATTTGGAGATGTACTAGAATGTGGCATTTTCCCTGATACCAGAAAGCCAAAAATTGAATTTTGAACAATTAAATTGCTCTGAGTATCTGTTACTTGACCAGGAAGCAAAATAGAAAAGAAATAATCAGATCCTAGAATAATGTCTATTTTACTTGGTGTCCCGAAATGTGGATCCGCTAAGTTTATATTCTTTAAATGCGAAAAATGCTTCTCATGTATTTTTTCCGCAGGTAACGGAGCAGTTAAATCATCTAAAATAAATGCCTTAACAGACAACTTGGTGTCTGCATTATAAATTGATGTAAGATCAACCATTACGTAACCCTTAGTTACTGCGATTTTTGAGTTAGACAGACCTTTTACGGGGAACCTAGCATTTTACCTTTTAATTCCTAACATTTTCATGCAGGATTCAGAAACAAATGTAGACTCTGATCCACTATCACACATGATTCTTAAAGTGTGCTTTTGACCCATGCAATTATTAATATATACACTAGCAGTGGGCAAAAGTGCGAAAGATGTTTGAACTGCATTTATGGAAGGAGAAATTTCCTTTGTATTCTCATCCGGAATCGAACCGGTCTCTGAATCAGGTTTTTTTTGCGGCTCTGTTTTTCATTTGAACGAGAAGTTGATATTGCGTAATTTTGCAGCTTATTTTCGCATAAACTAGTATGATGTTTCAGCTTGCAATTATGACAAGAGTAAGAGGAATTGCATTGCCAGGTAGTGTGCTTGTCAGACAAGCAATTACTGCATAACTTGTTTTTCTTAACAAACTGTCTCCTATCCCTGATGCTTAATTCTTTAAATTTAACACACTTGTAAAGTGAGTGATTAAATTTACACAATAAACATTTGATAATGACACTGGAAAAAGATCTATTGACGTTATACTGTTTCTCTTGTTTATGGGAACCTTCATTTTCACTTTTAAACAATTCTAAAGATGAACATCTATCATTTATAAACTGAATAAATTGATCAAAAGACGGAAAGTCTTCGCTTGAGGTCAATTTTGCCCATTCCTCCCTTGTTTTAGAATCAACCTTTTGTAATAAAATATGAATTAGCCATAAGTCACGGCCAGATGCCTTTTCATCGATTGATTTAAGGCCTCTAATTACTTCATCTGATACATCTGATAAACAGCGTAAGCTAAATGCATTTACTTGAGTAATGGGGGGAATGTCCAAGAATGTTTTAACTAAAGTGGAAACAATTTGTTTTTTCTTATCATATCTCGACAGCAATTTTTCCCACGCTTCTGAATAACTGTTTTCAGAAATAGGAATATGTTTTATAATAGAGGCTGGCTCTTCCCCTAGTAACCCTCTTAAATACTGAAACTTCTGTATATTAGTTATGCTGGCATTGTTATGAACTAATGATAAATATAAATCTTTAAATGACAGCCAGTTTTTAAAATCACCATTAAATTGCTCTATATTGAGCCTAGGCAATTTAAAATTGTTAGAAATAGTAGAACTAACAACTGGAATCTGATCATTTATCATTTGAGGTGCATGCACATTTACGGTAACTTTTTCAAGTTCCGTTTGCAGTTTGGCTTTGGTTTCATAATATTTCTTTTCAAATTCCTCAATTTCAGATGCTTCAGTTGGTAATTGAGCATCATATTTATCAAAATCGGAATAAACTGTCTCTAATTTTTCTAATTTATTGTACAAGTCATTTTTTTTAAATGTTTGCTCAGCGTTAATGAAGTTGTTTATCCTTGTTAGAGCAGATTTAGCTCTGCCACGTAAATTTATAGCTGCCTTTTCCAATTCTTCAGCAGCCTTTTTTGCGGCTTCCAAGTCGGTATTCATTATTCAAATAATGAGGTGAATAGCGTACAAAACAAAAGCCAAACCGATAATAATAATAAGATAAAATGTACTTATCTGTAATAAATGTGATACGAGGTGCTCCGTCGTCTGTTGCAATCCCACATAAAACTGGTGAAAACACTATTTAGAACACTGAAGTAATATGATGAGTGTACATTAATCCAAGCTTGAAAAAGTATCCAAGATCTCGCCGGTGCCTCCAACTTTTATGTTTATGTGTGTGTTTATAGAATTAGTAGATTAACACGAGATGTAAATAAAACTATATTAAGAATTGACATGTTACAATTTCTTGCATGTGCACAGGAAAGAGTGCTTACAGTTTACAAGGACGCTTGCAGTTTACAAGGACCGGGGATTTTGTTACCCGGCTGCGAAAATTGCGAAATCACAGCTAGAAAGATGAGCTGTTGCGTACAGTGTGAATGCTCGAGTTCAACTGCCTCTTCAAATGTACAATCACTCAAACCAGGAAGTGTCCTTGATTCCTTGATCAACAGCCATAACTCACAATAATTATTTTTAAACAACTGAGGAGATGAAAGTATCTTGATATGATAAACAAAATTGTATATAACACCATTTCAGATGATTCATGGTAATTGCTAAAGAGATAATATCAATAAGGGTTTTCTTAAATAAAAGTTATAACAATAAATCACTCTAAAGGGATTTTAGTTGAAGTAAATGGGTTCTCATAAATCTAAATTGATAAAATGTATGTTCACTGAACAGTCTGTTAATAATAGCATATTCAAATATCATCGTGATGTCAACAATTGTGAAAATAAAAAACTCGATAAAAATGGAAAAACAGGCACAAACAAAACAAAGATATGCCAATAGTTTTATCAAAAATTTTGCAAAAAATTCTTTGTGTTGAAAAAATAGTTTTAATTTATTAAATTGTATTCACCACCTATAGGCGCAATCGAATTTTTTATATATAAACCTTGAATATAATTATTCATATTGAACTGATCATTTTCAGTAAGAAAGCTTTAAATATTTTACTTTTACTAATCTACAGCAAAGTAGTAAGAAGGTGTAGTGATTTTACCATTTATTAAATGGTAAAATTTTACATTCTAAAAAGTGAAGAAAAAAGTAATTCAACAGACAAAATTACGCTTTTTCGTTCGAAAATTATACTGGATTTTATTTTATATCAAACAAAATCCCGGATGTTCCATCATACCTTCCACAAAATTGCTAGTTCACATTTTTTGAAAATCCCCAAGAGTAGAGAAATAAACGTTAAGCTAAAAGTCAGACAATTAATTCCAAAAAAGTAAAAGCCTATGAATTATGGATATCATGAAATATGAAAAAACAGCAGAGGATGTCTTTTTAGAAAGAGAGAAAGAAGCGCGAAAGGGGGATGATAAGAAATTCACTTTTAAGTTTCGCTCCATAAGAAAAAGCGCTATATTTTTATTTTTATTTTTGTTTACTTCATTAAATTTGAATTCATGATATCAGTTATTTGAGAGATTAAAATGGTTATTTATAGCAATAAATCTTAATTTTTTTTTACATTATTAAAAAAAATAAACTTTTAAAGACACGAAGCAAAAATATTTGTATTTTTAGAATAATAATTTCAATTTATTACTCAAAAAGCACTCATTTTTATTTTGATAACGATTTTTCAAAAATTTTGTGTTATAATTTATCACGTTATTTTGGTCATTGTATTAAATATATATTCGATAGAAAATATTTTCATAGCTAACAACAAATAATCGTACATTTTAATTATATCAAAAAACAAAGAACACTACACATATGGTAAGAATGTTATTTATTGGGTTAATTTAAGAAAAACAGATGGTAGCTCCAATTTACAAAATTTTTACACTTTTGTGTACAGAAAATGTGTCATTTTAATTTGTCTTCAGGATTTCTTAAAATATTGATTATTAATTTTATAAAAAAAATTATAAATAAAAAAAAATAAATTTTTCTTATGAGTGAGTTTTGCATTCATTAGAATATTTTCACAATTATCACTCAAAATTAAAAATCCTGAAGATAATTTGTTGGAAATATAGTATAAAATCTCTGTTAAAAATTTCATTGATATATCTTGCAAGGAACTTTAGATATATTCTTTTAAAGTTGACAAATCGTGAAAGAATTCATTCTGAGATAAATGAAGTTAAAATCAGTTAATGTGAAGTAAAAGTTCATCATTTCTGAAGGCAAAAGGAGTTATATCTCTGGATTTAATGAAGATAAAAGCATACGGTTTGCGGTATTTAACGCTAAAAAACTCAATAAAAAAAGGCAATAAAAAAATTTCATTTTTTTTTTTTAGAATTTTTAGCCCCGGACTCCTTAAGACGTCCTATTATTAGCAAGTCGATTCGACTGGATAAGCCATAACCCCTTACATTTTTCGTCTGTATAGTTTATAAGATGGAAGTAGCTTGTTGAATACAGTGCGTTGCAAAATGATAGGTCCTGCCCAAAATTTTAAGATTCCTATTACAATCATTCCATTACAATATTAAATAATAATTTCTACAAACTATAAAAGTCATATAAAAGCAACTTATCATGAACAAAAAGTTATAGCGATTATATATTTACCAAACTTAAAGCAATATAGGAAAAATGAGCTTCGCAAAATGATTAGTGCACGAAAGGAAATACAGATATAAAATATCTTTTATTAGTAAATGTTTTCACTTTTTTTCAGAAGCTCTTCATAAATTCTTTTTGGAACTGAATTAATGAGTTTCTGTAAGTGATGCGTGCCAGTAGAACGTCGCTAAAACAAAATTGTTTGTTTTAGTCAACTTTTGGAATTTTATTGCTTTCCACCAGCATATGCTATTTTTTCAAATCTTCCCCAAAGGTTTTCTATGTAGTTTTAATCAAGAAAACTACATAGAAACTTACTTACTTAAACAAAAAATTCTATAAGTAAATAAAAGGAATATTGATATTCGAAAATAATGATACTGTAAAAGTGGTTGCTGTAAAAGTATTTTGCAGCTATGAAGTATTTAATGCTAATTCCAACTATACTTTCAGCACTTGCAGTCTAAATGCATGCACTTCACCTTAAACACATCATTAATTGGAAAAAAATTAATAAAAGTACAAAATTTTCGTATTGAGTATTTTTCCAATCCCTGTATAAATAATGCTTTATATTTTTAAACAATGTAATAATCTACAGTAAGTTATTAAAGACAACGAAAATTTTTCTAATATTCGTGTAAGTACATTGTGCTATTTGATAAAGCTGATATCAATTCGTTTATCTCAGAAATTTTTCCCTTTTCAATAAATATAATTGAAAATATTTAGGGATCGTCAATAACTAAAATGGAAGAATTTTCAATTCAAATACCATTCATTTAAGTACACCGTGTTATTTGATACAGATAATATTAATTCACTTTAATCAAAATGCTCCATTTCGATTTTATGGAAAGAAAATGAATTGTACATTAAGGTATACTGATTAATCCTCAGTGGCTTTCGCTTTCTCTTCGCTGCTTTCACTAAATTAAATAAAGTAAGACAAAAAAAAAAAAATAACAAAGCGAAACATTTGCATACAAATAGATTTCCTGAGGACAAAGCAACCTGTAAGGTTTTTTTTTTTTTTTTATCTTTGTCTTCGGAATGCCCTAGTGAAGTGAAAGACTTACTACATTAAAGTGCTCTCATCTTTCTTTAATCTTTGTTTACTCCCATATGTCTGATCTTTTCCCATTAAAATACAAATTAGCTTACTAAATAAATTTTCTTCTTTGGATAAATTATTGTAAATTACCTTTTTTAAGAGACATTGTAGCCATTCTTTAGAGTGAGAATGGTTAATTCAATTGTAAAACAAAGTTAATATTTAAATTTCTGAACAAAAAATATTAACAACGAGGTTAAAGTATTTTTTTCGATTTCAGACATGTATTCTAAATCTATATTTTATGTGTTATTAGAAAGTGACACTTCATGTCCCAGTTTATTATTATTTTTTATCTGCTTACGTATGCAGATCTAACTATCGTCATGTGTAAATACTAAAGTTTCTCATGCATATGCATTCTTTTAGCTTTTAAATATGAATTCAGTTTAAAATATTTTTTCTAGGAGAAATTGCGATACATTTTTGTTCCTTTCATAAAACTCTTTGAGTACTTTCTTTCAATTATAATAATTTATTTGTAATTTTTGTTATACATGTTTTTTAAATCTTCGCATCTCAAATATATTTATCCAATAATATGTTTAATTGATATGTAAAAAACTGAAAAGAACAATAGTGCGCTTAAAATAGGTGAAAAAATAGAACACTGAATTTAGAACTTAACGTATCAAGATTAAAAATTAAAAAAAATCTTATTCATGTATGCCTGACATTATACAGACTTTATATTTCTGAAACAACAGTTTTCTTTAGAAGAGAAGCTGCATCTGACTTTTTTTTCAGAGCACAATAAAAAAGTTAAATGTATTTAGAGCATATGAAATGCGTATATACAAGTAGAATTTTCAAAAGTGAATAATTAATGAATTATAATAATAAAATATAATAGTAGAGTAAATAATAATTGAATTAGTAAAAGTAAAAATGTTAGTTCGGCAAATTTTCATGATGAATATTTTTTAATCATTAAGTAAATAGACATTTCTGTCTTTTGTGCAGCATAAAATTTTAATAGTCATTTACGCTGACTAAATAATAATAATTATTATTCCAATAATATTCAAATAAATACATCATTCTTGCTTGATGTATTTTATATAATTTCCATTCTCTTTCTCGTATAGCAAGAATAAAAATGATTTCTATATTAAAACATTCGGATTAATTCTCAATAGTTTGCACTTTGTTCTCACCCCGGTACCTAACTAAATTAAATAAATTTACACCTGAGACAAACAAACAGAAAGAATTTCGTACGCATATTACTCTAAATGAAGCAGTAGTCTAAACCAGGCCTCTCTAACCTTTCAATAAACAGGGCGCCCCTCACATGGTCTCAAAAAATGAAGGTCGCCATTATTCACATGAATTAAATCATGCAACAATATTATCTCACTATTGTAGTGGCAGAGGTTGATTACCTCAGGGGCGAACATCCACCAGCATTTTTGGTAAGTAATCGTTGACTTATTTAAATAAAGAATTTCTGTCATAAATAGGGCGAAAATTCCCTTTTTGGAAATATTGGCGGACATTTACTCCTGCGGTAATCATGGCCTGATTAGTGATAGTCTTATACGATGCACATACACCTTATAGTGATAGCCATAATGTCTGTACGATTCAAGAGTTCTATGTAAAAGTCATTTGAAGAGATTATATAAATTGTAATAAATTTAGAATAAATTTTTTTAAAGAGCGACAAGGGGGTATTGGGGATGCGCTACGTAAAACGTTTTGTAGAGAAAGAAGCCAGAAACTTTAATTGTTTTAATAATAATTTAAAAATCATATGCAAATATTATTTATTTAGAAAAAAGCATTCTTTTAAAATGGATTTTATCTGCATTTAAACTTAATGACATACGAAAGAGCACAAAGAAAACCTCCAGAGAGCGCCATGGCGCCCGCGGGAGTCGCGTTGGACAGCGCTGATCTAAACAACGTTTCTTTTTTTATGTCTTCAAATACTCAAGTCAAGTGAAAGATTTACAAACATTCATTTGTTTAATCTTTGTTAATTCTCATACGCCTGGGCTTTTTCCATTTAAATACAGGTTAGTCTATTAAATATATTTCTTTCAGATAAATGACTGTAAATTATAGCTTAAACGGAACTTTTGTAAACTTTCTTCATAGTCAGAATAATTAATTCCATTTTAAAATAAAGTTGTTATGATTTAAATCTCTAAATAGAAAATACTAACAACGTGATTCATCCTTGCAAAAATTACATAAAATATTTATCTAGCTTTCAAACATTATATTTCAAATCCATAATTCACGAGTTATTAGATCATTCATAATTATTAATTCTATTTTTAAATAAAGTTGCTGGGTTTAAATTTCAAACTGATAGTAATCTGATATTTATTTCTGAACTTTAAAGTTTCTTAGATTTCCAAGTATCATGTATATTAAACCAATTAGATTTTACATAATTAAAAAAAAAATCAATAGTGTGTTAGAAATAGGTGACAAAATAGAACACTGAATTTAACTAAAATAAACCCGAGAAAACGTATCACGATAAAGAGAAAAATATATATTTCTTTACTATTCAAATTTAAAAAATATATAAATTTGTAGGATGAGCTGTATCACAGACAATTTTGCACTTTTTTGTTTTGGAGCTAAATTTCTCTTTTTAGAAAATCTGCATCTGAAATATTAAACACGTAGTAAGTATATATTTTTAGTATATGCAGTCTGAATAAATGTGTAGGTTCTTTAATATTAAACACGGCATGCGTTAATAAAAAAAAAAAAAAATAGTTAATATTATCCCCTTACAATTTAATCTGTTACTTCAAGTAGAATGCCTTTATAAACAAAAGTATTAAAGTATAGAAAGACAGCATTTTCATAGGGCGTTTCTTCTGATTAGAAGTTTTTGTCTAGACTCCTGCAACCCTCTTCTCAGAACGGTACTCGTCCGGACAAGTTTGATTAGATAAATGATTTCGTATTACTTGTGCGCCGCCTCTCATTTATTTATAAAAGCACTCTAGTTTCCAGCATAGCTCACATTTGACTAACATCGTGGATTTTATATTTGTTTTTACTTACGTAAAATACCTATATACGATAAGATGACTGTTTTTAGCTTAAACTCTTTGGGTGAATTAGAATTGTAGTGTAAAAAGTTCCACTAAATTCCATTCAGTGGTTTTGGAGAAAATTGCGGGCATACGCACCATATTTTTTAGTATATAAAATTGACTTTTTAAATCACCAAGGTGCAAATAAAATCGAGGGTTCGACAATCACATCCCGCATAAAATCAGATATCCCCCCGATCGTGGTTTGTAGCTGTAGCGATAGTTACGGATCGATCTTTTTCTTACCATTATGCCTGCAAAATTTATCATTTCTAAGATATTTTGCACTGTAATTAAAAATTATCAATGTTATTTTATATATATAATTATAAAATGAATTAGATAAAGGAAAGGAGGATGATTGCAGCGGTAGTTGATCGATTAAGAATATTGTTGGTTTCAAGAGACCCCCTGGTCTTGACTGGACTACTAAGACTAGGAAACCAAGTCAGCAGAGCATAGATGTCCCTCCTGGTTTAAAAAAAAATATTAAATTCATTTGTAAAAAGGGGTCTACCGGTAAGCGAGAAAGGGGTGGGCTGTTGAACAGCAGATAAATGTATATAACGAAAACAATATTTCAGAAAAAGACAACCCAAATGCAAAATGATAATACAAAATGATATCGCTGCCAGACAGGACAAAGCTCCGAACCGACAATGGACAGTAAAAAAGGGGTAAACAAAGTTCCTGACTCAGTGACGAATTAAGATAGTAAGGTGACATAGAAAATTAAAGATGTTTTTAAGCTTTGAGAATAAAGCTTTGCTCTGTAATGTATTTGCCAGCCAACCGCCCTGTCCATCGTAAAATTGTTCTCAAATAATGAATTTTCTTACTTGTTTTATGCTGAATAAAACTGTGTTTAGTACCTTCTACCCTGCATCGTTAATTCCTGATGCTGTTCAGAGTTAAAATATCAAGTTTCCTTTGCAGTGGATCACCCGCTGCTATTTGTTAATTAACCATTATAAATAAATTGATCACATATGTTTCATGTAGTGGATAAGTACAACGAAGCAAGCGATATAAACGTTCTTAAAGCGATTCTCAGAAAACCATTTTTCCCTCTCAACAACGATAAACTTTCTGACTTATTTTCTGACTCATTTTTAAGCTTAAAGCATAATAATTTCAGTCATGATTATTGAAATGATTTGTTATCGATCGAACTGTTTTTCTCATTTTCGTACAAATGAATTACGCCTTGCTAAATCAGAAATTGTTAAATCGGGGCAGTAGCTTTCACATTTACTGCTGGAAGTTCCTTTATCGGAAATTCGGCTCAAAAGGTCAAATTTAACAGAATTGTCTGTCTTTACCGAAAAAAAAAACACAGTTCTTAATAAGAACATCTGCCAATTTGATACATTTGCGAACAAAAATGAATTTAAAAATTTGTCAGACCGCCAGTTTTGATTTCAGAACGTAGTCTTAAAATACTTAAGATAAATTAATAATTGTTAAAGTATTGGGGTTTGGTCAATGACTAGTGCAGTCACCCTATACCTATACTAATATTATAAAGAAGTAAAGTTTGTTTGTTTGGGGGTAATCTCAGAAAGTACCGAACCGATATATAAATTATGGTGACAGCCCATGCTCCAACATAGGTTATATATCCTGTCGGTGCCACTATCCCAAAGGGAGTGTAGGAGTAAAAAAGTTCTAAAAATGCGATTTTTGTGTTATTGAAGGGCCTAGAAACATGAAATTTGGCATGGAAGTTGCTTATTAGATAAAAATGATCTCTAAGAAGATTTCTTTAAAAATTCAAAATTTAAAAGAGATGATAATGCGCGAAAAGTGTTCTAAAAAACGTTCTAAATTGCGATTTTTGCGCAATCTTAGGAAATCTCAGAATTTCAAAATTAAAGGTTGGAAATTGATGGTGACAGCTCTTGCTCTAACATAGGCTCTAATTTAACGTCGGTGTCACCACCACCTGGGGGTTGCAGAAGCAACAGACGTTTTAAATTGCACTTTTCGTAATACTGCAAGGCTAGCAACTTGAAAATAGGCATGATATTTACTTATAAGGTATAAATGATCGCTGAGAACATTTGATAAAAACATCGAAATTAAAAAGGGGGAGGGAATGGACGAAAAGTGTTCTAAAAGCGTTTTAAATTGCGATTTCTAGGCAATCTCGGTAAATAATAAAACGATTACAAAAGTAATGGTTGCGAATCAATGGTGACAGTCTCTTATCCTACACAGGCTATATTTTATGCCTGCACCAGTACCACCTAGGGTTGACAGGAACAACAAACGTTCTAAAAAAAACCTTTAAAAACTTTCTAAATTACGTTTTCTATGGAATATTAGGAAATACGGTACCGATTTCAAAATTAATGTTGGGTGACGGTCTCTGTTTCAAAAAAGGCATTTTATATTAGTGCCACTACCACCAGAGATGTGGTAGGCCATTAGACAAGAAGCTTGAAATTTGACATGATGGTTAATTTTAAGATGTAGATGTACAAAGAACGCTTTCTAAAAGATTCAAACTTCAAATGAATACTAAAATGAGCGTATAAAATGAGCATAAAAGCTTCAAAATACCTTCTAAATTATCATTTATTTAGAATTAGCTTTAGTTCTTCTTATTAATTTAAATCTCATTTCTGGCTAATGCAGTGTATTAATGAAGTTTAGTCAAACTGTAGCTTAATTATAAATACATGTATAAAAATCACGTATAAACAGATTAAGTAAAATAATGCTAAAAGCTATAAAATATCTTTATTAAGATTGACGATCGTTTCGTCGCACCAACGGCGACATTTTCAAAATCATTTATGAAAATGTCGCCGTTTCAAAATCATAAATGATTTTGAAAATGTCGCCGTTGGTGCGACAAAACGATCGTCAATCTTAATAAAGATATTTTATCACTTTTTAGCATTATTTTACTTAATATGTAGCTTAATTTGTAATTTTTGAATTATTCCTAAATGCATAATTTCTTTTAATGCAAATTAGACATACAAACATCACTTGGCACATTTCAACTATTACGCAAGATAAGCCGCGGGTTTTGCTAGTATTACTATAATTATGAATATTTTACGCAAATAATATCAATGCGAAAAGGAATTTAAAACTTACGTACCATTAATTTTGCAAATTATTAATATGAAAAATCCAAAGGCTCTCATCACTGTTAGATTCGCAAAATTCTGGGAAATCTTCTATATTTACAGATCGTCATATCTAATCTGAATTTTCAATGCATTCAATTTTGTATGTAAAAAATATTAAATTGTATAAATTAAGTAGTCAACTTATACACCTAACTGACACAAAACAAAACATTTTAGGATTTAAAATTCAGATTCGACTTGCACGCCGAAAAATAAGGTACTTACACACTGATACACACACACAAAAACCCTTATAATACGAGGGTGTATCAATGAGTTTTTGCCCTCACACAGAAATAATTGAGTGAAATTTCTGAAATTGCTACATTTTATGAGTCCTTTTCTATATAGTCACCGGGCACAGTAACTCATTTGTGTAACCAGTATTTAAAAGAGAGGAGGGAGGATGTATTCCAGGAGACGCGGTAGTAGACTCAAAGGGGGGCATTTTTCAGACTTTTACCGACCTCCATATGTGACATATTGTTGGAAAGGTCTGTGACGACTTATTCATGTTATGCATCTCCCGAGCACCTGCCCCCAAATTGCCCCCTGGGGACATGAATGATGTCTGCTTAATTTAGAAAAGTGTCCCCAGGAAAGCAAATATGGGGGGAGGGGGGAGGGAGGTGCATAACATGAATAAGTGGTCACAGGCCTTTCCAACAATATGTCGCATGTGGAGGTCGGTAAAAGTTAGAAAAATGCCCTCTTTTGGGTCTACTATCTCGCTTCCTGGAATACATCCTCCCCCCTCTCTTTGAAATACTGGTAACACAAATGTGTTAATGTGCACGGTGACTATATTGAAAAGGACTCATAAAATGTAGCAATTTCAGAAATTTCACTCAATTATTTCTATGTGAAGGCAAAAACTTATTGATACTTCCTCTTAGAAGCTGCTTTTTAAAAATTTCGCTTAAGGGGTCTCAGGACTCTTAAAATTGGAAAAAATGAAAAAAAAAAAGACCCTTTTCAACATTTAATATCTTAAAATGTATTTGATTTTAAGACACAATTTTAATTGAGAATGAAAGATATAAGTATGTTCTTTCATTTCATGTATTTAAAAAATTATAAGATGCAGAATTAGCATTTACAAGGGTCTCCAAACTGTTATACATTTGACAAGCAAAAAATCGGCATAACAGCTTACGCGTGCGATTACAAAATAAGTATTGCAACTAGAATAAAAATTTTGGTGCCTAATTATACTTCAGATTATAATAATTACCTTGAACCTAAATAAAATTGTATTTAAAGCTTTTTTGTATTTTTAATACAAAGTTGTATTTAGCTAATGCAAAATTAAGAAAATTTCAATAGTATAATCACCTAAAAAAATATTGTTTTGGACAATAAAAAGGGAAATTTAGGTTCAGTTTATACAGACTAACATGAAACATATGTTTTGAAAATTTCATGAAAAAATATTCCTAAGTTTTGGAGATATCGTGCGCGTTATGCCCAAAAACGTCATTTGGAGAAAAATGGCTTCAAAGTTTCCGAAACGACGCTTCAGCTATTGAACGTGTATAAATGTAAAAGCCATAACTTCGGTTCTAATAGGAATTTCAAGAAAACAATTATATCAAAATGTTCAGAAAAGATAGGAGGTTAACCTCTAAAAAAACTAAAATTTCGAGAATTTTTAAGCTTTAAGAGTCCTGAGACCCCTTAAAAAAATCCTGTATCACTTTCCTTATAAATTAACTTTTTAAATAAACTCTGCGCATCTTGTTTTTATTTGGATGTCAAGTATGTGAAAAAAGTTTGTAGATGATTTTATTTGCATTATCCTCGAGCGCAAAATAGCAACATTGTTTTACTCAAAATACAATCATCCGAGATAAAAACAGTGTAAATTCTTTCAATTAACTTAAAAGAAATTATTTTCTTTCTGGAAGCCAAAATTTACTTGTTTATTTTCTCCACGAAAAATAAAATTATAGCATAATGATACGTTGCATTAGATGTTCTATAAACGTATAAACAGACACATAAAGGACTATTTATTATTGATTTTTGATAAAATATATTACAAAATTCCTATCTCAATTTAAAAATTGTTTAAAGCAACAAATTAATTATAACCACCTTTCAATATTCCCACTAATTATCTGGTTCTCTTATTTTTGTGGACAAAAGAAAATCAATAAGCTTTGAGGAAGAATTTTTGTTATAAGTATTCTGTTCTGAATTTACCAAAAAGTATCGTAGAATAAATTACAAATACAAATGAATGTAGAAACCAATTATAAATTTCTTTCTCGCATTATTAACAAAAACGAATCCATAAAATTGGCTGACGAAATTAGACATATGTGATAAATACAATGCATTACATCCGTGAAATACAATGCATTTAACAAGTATAATAATAAATATTGCTTCATGGCTTTATAAAATATGATAATGCTACAAACATTAATGTGTTAGAGGGAGAAAATACTTTTATTTTCTGTTATTATATAAAACATAAAGGGTTGGGTTGATATTTGACGGTCGATTATCTACTCGAGCGATATAGGCCCGAGGGGGAGTGCCCTCCGTGAGGGTCTTTCTAAGGGAACCTAACCCGTATTTACTTAAGATTTCCCAAGGTTCGAAGAAAACTACGTAAACTCTGAACAGTTAGGCCGGCGGTCGCGATTGGATTCTAACCCAGCACCTCCTGTCTACTAGCGTCGAGAACAGCACCTCTCAACCACTGGTGGGGTATGAAACATAAAGGATTATCAGGACAAATATATAAAATAAATTATATAGTTATGCTGTTTCATACTCTGTTTTACGAGACTGGTTTTGTAGCAAAGAAAATTTATCAGAATTCAAAAATGTCTATTATTCTATAATGCTAAATCCGTCCAAAAATACAATATGAAAATTAACAACGCTTGAATTCTAGTTCAATTTGTGGAAGTATTTTATATATAACATTTTAACTTATTTTCTGGTAACCGTAACATTTAATACCTTTCACACAAAAATTATTATTATTATATTTTATTTTAGTGAATACATATTTAGGCGAAGGGGTTGTTCCTTTGACCACTTTGCAAAATTTCAATTTTCTTAGCTTAACTATTAAGTCTAAATTTAAATTCTTTGTTTTATTCAGTATCAAATGGTTTATCGTACGTAATTTTTTTAAGACTCTACTTTTACTTTTATTATGTTTCCTCTCATTTTAAAAAAAATAATAACATTATTGACCATGTGTTGTTGTACCTCTGACTAGGCAATTAGACAACACTGCAATGAAGAAAAAAATCATTTTATTCAGTATCAATGTAAATAATTTTAAGTTAAATAGGTACAGGACAATGTAAGCATATTAAGAGTTATGCTAATGATAGATTTTAAGGGTTTTGTATTTCACAGTGCTCCACTTTAAATGATGGAAAGTCTACTCCAAATGACAAACATTCTTAATGTCGAGCAAATCCACTAGCAATAGTAGGGTTTGGAAGCTTAATCACGATGTCTTCTACATCAATATCATACCGATTTTCATCTTCTCGTATAAACTTCCCACTTAAAGTTTGTTTTTTCAAATATTGGACCTGAAACAATTAAAATATTTAATATCACATATGCCCGTGACAAAATATGTATTTTTTTTTTTTACTTGCAATTTTAACAAGAATAAAATTTCCTTTTCCAATTCATCTTTCTCGAATTGTTTCTGTTCAGCTAACTCACGACATTCATCTGAAAGATCAAAATCACTTTCTTCTGAAAAAATTTCTGTGTCGCTATTAGATTATGAACTGTCCTTAGGGAGAAATCTCTTTTTATGTACTTTTTTAAGAAGAAGTTTGTATCTTACGTTTAGGGTGCTGCTTTTTTTTCAGCTTCAATAATTAGCTTTTCAGGAGTATCAGTCAGAATACGAGATTTCCCTTTACACCTACCCGTATTTGACATTTTCCTTTCTTGCACTTTTGGAGGAGATCTCACAGTTTCAGATGTAATGATAAGTGGCGATAGATTTGAACTGCTGCATTGAGGAATTATATTGTCAGTTCGTGCTGCGCCACTGGTTGATGGTTCATCAAAATCCGCACAACCACTGGTCCCAAGCTGTGCGAATTTGATAAAATGTACTGTACATATTTTTTTTATTATTTATGAACAACCGAAGTAAAAAAATATCATTAACTAATTTCAAGACAGTTGTAGTAAGTAAGTCATAAAATCTGAAATGTTTAGAAAATCTTTTAAGTGTGTTGTACCTTTGACCTGGTCAAAGGAGCAAAAACTGATCATGGTCAAAGGTACAACACCATGTTAGTGCAAACTACAAAGCATGCTACAGTTTTAGGGTTAAGATAATCATTTTCACAAGCCCCATCATATTTATAAAAGTCTATAGTCACTCTGTCAAATTATTTCTATCAATAAATATATAGCACAAAAATATTATTAAGCAAGACATTAACAAATAAATACTTACATTTTTCTGATGTAAATGGATTAGTATTATTCACAGGAATTCTCTTTGACTTGAATAATCCACAGTAGCAGTGATGGAACAGTGGCGCAGCAGTTGATCGATTGTCACCACTAAATTTTTATAGTATTCTTCGGCTTCTAAATCTTAGAAATTCTGTCCTGAAGTTAGAAGAAGAATACTAATAAAATTTTGTGGTGTCAATTAATTCTCTGCTGCTACACTGCTCCATCACTGCAGTAGGTTGCACAAGCCCTCTAGTGAAGCAGCTATGCACTAATTACATAAACATTCATAAAATGCTGCTAGATGGCGCTATAGCATAGGTGGTCAAAGGAACAATATGGTCAAAGAACATCTTTCCCTACTATTTTAAGGAAGCATCTTCATTATCTTTCTCTCTATTTCTCTCCTCCTCTTTATCTCTTTGTCTTCATACAGTTAATTAAATATTAATAAATAGACTAAATTAAAAGCAAGAACACCCCATACATTTTAAAATCCAAATTGCCATAGAAAAAACTAGTCGTATGTGCCACGCCAAGAACTTTCTTCTATCTCATACACGTTAATACTTCAAAATTCTCTATCACAATGCCAAAATTAATTAATCATGAGGACTCTAAAGATATGAAATTCTGCGCATTAGTTCTTGAGATTTGACTATCTCTAAAAGCCTGTAAATCCTGCAAAATGCAGCATAGCGGGTGATTTACACCAAAACCTAATCAACAACAGCTTATGTCAACGTAAAACTGAATCTGAAGCTTGGTGAAAATCCGTACATTAGTTTAAGAGATAGAGCTATTGCGAAAATCGTGAATTTCCAGCCATAGCAGCGTCACCTATTGGGCGATTAACACTAAAACCTAATCAGCAACAACTTCTGTCAACGTCTAACTGAATCTGAAGTTAGATGAAAATTCGTCCACTAGTTCTTGAGATGGAGCTATTGCAGAAATCGTGAAAAATGCAGTATAACAGCGCCACCTGTTGGACTATTTCAACCAAAAGTTAATCAGCACCAATTTATGTCAGGGACTAACTGAATATAAATTTTTATTAAATTCCGTGCATTAGCTCTTTAGATAGAGCGCCCACAAAATTTGTGTCACATATGGACAGACAGAGTCACAGACAGACATTTTGTAGTTTTTCGGGATCTATAATACCTAAAAAGTGTAAATCTGTCGAAAACAGATAGTCAAAAATTTTCATTAATCTAATACGTTCTTTTTGTAAAGGTAGAAGAAAGTAAAAAAGGAACTAGCCCTTCGACTGGAAATTATGTTTTCTTTCAATTTATTTTTATCTTTTTTTTTTCCTTTTTTTTTTTTAATAAGCTTAGGAAGTCGGTTTCATTTTGCAATTTCATCAAACCCTAATATTTTCAATTGAAACATTGACATCCCATTTGGCCTTTTCGGTAAATTTGACTTTAGGACATCAAACGGAAATTGATTCGGTTAAGTAGTTTAGGGATTATGAATATTTAAAATTTGGAACTCTTAATGTTAAATTCATTTTTAATCGTTTTTAAGGGGGTCGGGACACATTTTCAAAAAATTTTTATTTATTGAGTTAAAATTTTGAAATTTTTTGTGATGGTTAACCATATCATTTGTAAACAAAATCGCATGATAAAACTTCTCATAATTTTGTAAAAATTTTTTACATTTTTAATTTTTTTAAGAAAGTTGGGTGGTTTAAAATCGTTATAACTCGAAATATTATTTATAGAATTTCAATTTTTTTTTCATTTAATTAAACAGAAATATATAAATTTTAATTTAGAGCCAGCATTTTAAAAAATATAAATTAAAAAAAATATTTAACAAAAAAATTACAAAAAAAGTGGTGCAACTTAAAAAAAATCATATTTTCAACAGTAAATATTTTTTTCAAATATGCTGGCTCAAAAGTAAAGTAAAATAATTGAAAAAGATATGTTCCGAGTTTCAAACCTGTATCTTTAACGGTTCTCGAGTTATAAGAATTTAAATATGAGAAATGGTGAAAAAACCTATCATGAAGAAAAACGCAATTTCACAAGAACTCGTTTCCTTGACAACCATAGCTTGAAAGGCAGATTTTGAAAACAAACCAAAACGAAAAAATTAATATTTCCTGTTCTAATTAAGACAGAAACATGAGCTAAACATCATTTTAAGCAGAAAACGGCGGAGAAATTTTTAATCCAATAATTTAAAAAAAAAATTGAAAATTTGAAGATTTTTGTGTCCCGGACCCCCTTAAAACAGATTAAAATAAAATCAGTTTTAACCATGACTCAAGAACTGATTGGTTGAATGATCTTTTTTTTAGATTCGTATACCTGAAGCTCCTAAACATTGGTTTACTTTTAAAAATTCTCAGATTACAATTCTTAATTGTTTTAGAAATTAATAAAAAAAAAAATCCGAAATGAATAATAAAAAAAGAATTGTAAGCCAATGAATTTTGTAACAGAAATCAATTTCTAGAAGCTTTGGAAATGCGAATCTGAAATATGACCTCATTCTGTCAAGTAGTTTTTAAATTCTGCAATGAATAAAAATTAATTAAACATCACAAGTTCCAAACTTTCAACTTCCATAATTCCTAAACTGCAAATGGCTTCAGTTTAAGTATCCCAAGGTAAAATTTACAGAATCATGTGAGTATGACGCTAAAATTAGGTGTTCGTACTGAAAATTTCAGAGTTTGTTACAATTGCAGTATGGAGACGACCCCTAAGATTATTATTTTTTTTTAACATAAATTAAAATAAGACACAATTTCCAGCCAAATGATTATTTCAGCTTTTTATAGGTCTGATTAAAACGAACACGGTTTTTTTTAAGCTCCCAAAACAAAACGTACAAAATTAACAAAAAAAATTATGATCAGAAGAGGGAATAAAAATCTCAAAGACAGTATTATACTTTTCTATGTCCTTTGAGAACTTTTTTTTTTCCTATCTTAAAATATTTATTTTCAAAATCCTTATTTACGTATTCGCTAACTTTTTGGATAATACAGCAGATTTTGTATTGATATGCAAGCAGATCATATAACATTTACGCCAATTTATTCATTGAAAAAAGATGGGTCCTGCAATTCTATTCTAATTCGCTTGGTATAAATGTCTTTTGTATTTATTTTTCTAAATAAAGAGTCAGTAGTAGGAATAATGTTAGAAAAAATATGTTATTTTCAATTGCAAAATTTATAAGCACTGTGCGTTAAGTAAATTGATAAAAAAGTAAATGTCTTTTAACCAAAAAAAAAAAAAAATACTGGAACTATGATATGGTGTTATAGTTAAATTATCAACTACTAATTCATGTTTCTAAGCTATTAACCGTGAAACATTGTTAATATAATCAAGTAAAGCACATTTAAAAAAAAAAAAGTACGTAAGGATAATATTGATCTTATCTTTGAGTTCGGAGAAATAAAAAAACACGAATATATTAAATTCTAGAATAAAGTAATAATTTTTATCTCAAGAGAGATATTAAAATACTTTGTTATTGAAATACTTTTATTAAATTTTCCTACCACGGAATAATGAAATGAAATTATTTTTTTATTTTATTTTTTATAAACAGCGAAAATTAAATGCAGGAAAATTTCATGGAAAGCAAATTGATGAAGAATTTTATTACTATTATTATTTTTTTATCGGTGTTTAAAAATTTCTCTACGTTGTTAAAATAGCAGTAATCAGCTGTAAATAAAGTTCGGCTATTTGTATTTTAATTTGCCAACCAACATAAAAAAAATAAAAGAAAACTTATTTAACTTATTGCTGATTGTATATGCATAATGTTTCTTTATTTAATTAGTTTTATTTGATTTACTTACCGTCCTTTTTCCACTGACTTTTGTAAATGAACAATAATAATTTCCCAAAAATGCTAATTGAAAAACGCATTGTTTTGTTACTCTACTGTTTTTTAAAAATGTATTATTTTCCTATGAAAAATAGATAATTATTTCTTTAGTAACTATACAAATAATTTGAAATAAAAATTAAAACATAGTTTCTTATAATCAACCAATATTGAAATTTGTACTTATTTTCTGTACAGATTTGATATTTTCAAAGACTTATTTTATAGTAGGGATAGCAAGCAATAAGTTATTGACTTCAAGAATCTCTGGACTGCGTTCTAATGCTCCGATTGAGACGAAATTAAAGCCATATATAACACAAATGATGCACTTTTCATTTAGTAAATAATGAAAAAAAATAGTACAGCGTTCCTGAAAAGTGCCGCTGTAGGACTTAAATAACTATATGATATGTGTACATTATAATATCGAACAGGGGAGACTAGGGAGGGTTGACACACTTTTTACAAAATGATTTTGTATTTCTTAAGTACTAAAAGTAAAATAAAATTTTTTATATCATTTTATTCGTTATACAATCAGTTATTAAAATAAAATTTCTACTCGTTTATACTATATAAGAAATTAGAAAAATGATTGATCTTAATAAAGAGAAAATAATGGGTCAATGCTCCCCACATATGGGACGGTTCACCCACTATATGGGAGGCTTGACCCACTTTGTTTTATATTGGAATATTTGTGAAGAGAGATAAAATCAGTTTAAAAAAGGCGTTAATAACGTTATGCTGCATGTTTTAATTATTATAAAAAAAATATTTTTGAAAATATAATGCTTAAACAAACCTGTTTAGACGCACTCGCAAGTTAGAGGAGAAAAATTTTGTTTTAAACAGGATTTTATCTCAACAGGTACAATTGTACTGCAGAGAAAATGAACTTTTAACGCTTATGACAGTATTCCGTTAGAGATAGGTTCTGTTTTCATAGGGTTTCGTGCACAATTACGTCCGGATTTAGGAGCCACTGTCCCGCTTTCTTTGTCTTTATGTCTTCTTTTTGTGATACTCGACCTGAGAACTCTAATTGTCGATATTTTGGCTTCATCTCACTGTATTCATCCTGGTGAAATCTGTCTACACACCTTCCTAAAGTTCTCTATCAATGCTATGTTCTTTTGCTGCTGCATGAACACTTAACGCTTTCCTACGCAGTGGTCCCACGTCGAGACAACCTAATTTTAATACCAAACTTACAAACGGCGGCAAGAATATTTTAATAAAATTTTGCTTTTACAATGAAATTTTAAAGTAACAAGTTTTTAATTTCTAAGAAAGTCCTTTTAAAATTCCGGTGTCAGTCAATCATTTCATCATTTTACGAACAGAATTATTTTTGCCTGAAAAGGTTAACTTACAATTCGCATCTTTTAACCCTTTCAGGGGCAAAGTACTTTCAGTACTAAAATGTTGAAATAAATGACTATCCTCGGAATATACGTACAAATTTATTTGGAAATAAGAAAAAGGCTATATTTGACATTCATATTAAATGGAAAAGATTTTAGCAGAATTCTGGTGCCATTGTGGCCGTTTGGGAATTAAAATGAAGTGCTTACATAAACATTCCACCGCCCCTGAAATGGTTAAGTCTGATGCTTTCATACTTTCTAGTCCTTTTTAGTCCTTTCCACTGTTTTTATTTACCTATTGTAAGTAATATTTAAATGGAAAGAAGTTCCTATCAATTTTCCCATTTATATTTCATTAAATGTTTTCTTGCAGTGGATACTATTGCAATTTTTAACATCTTTCTTTAATCAGTTTAAAACATTTTCTTTTGCGCCACCCCATTTTACTGTTGCTTTACAGAATAAGTATACATTATTTTTTATACACAACCATTAACCTTTCATTATGCACAATGTATAATAAAAAATATTTCCAAAACCACTTAATTAAGGGAGCCCTGAGCATCTAGTCAACCTTCCCTCACATTGCCTGGGTCAAGCCTCCCCACATAGCCATTTTCTAAAGAGTAGCACATTGTTATATTAAGCCTAACTTACTTTACAATCTTTATGCCTTTAATGAAAGCTCGACATTCCTGCATTACTTAAAACCTACTTACTTAAACTTCTATGATATAATTTATTTTATAAAAGCTCACAAAATAATTCTAAAAAACACAACTTTTAGGTTGAAAACGACTCACAATTGATTTTTCCACACCTATTTTGATTATCTGTATGAAACAAACACTGTTGTTTGAGCATTCCAGTAGCTTTGGATTACACCTATTGATAAAACTCTGAAATTCTTTTAAATATGAAAACATATGTGTGGGTCAACCCTCCCGTATAGTCAACCGTCTCTAGTCTCCCCTATGTCGCCATATGCATGTTTAATATTCTTCAATAAATACTCAATATAGCTCCTTCATTCTTAACAACGTGGTGTATGAAAGTAAGTAATTGAATTGTTGTTATGTTCGATATATTCGGCCAGGCTTACTGAACTCAGTAATCTGATGTTTTTGCGATTACACAATGTTGTTGACAATAAAAGTTATAATGAACATTTATTGTAGCATAATAAACATTTATCTAATGGCATATACGACATTAGCATGTATAGGCTTATTGAATAATTATTTGAGTGCTACAATGCCACCTTTCGAAAACAATTAGTGCCATAAAACAAATAATTTTATATACCATTTCAATTATGTGTCATTTTAATTTCGTTACAATCAGAGCATTGGAAGATGCTCCAAAGTCCTTTAAAGTGGGTAACGCATTTTTTACTAACTCCATGTTTCTGCACTTTCTGAAGAGAACATATTCTTATCTTAAAAGCAATGACTAAATTTATACTTGTGTAATAACATTGTAATTGTTAAATTATTGAATGAAAGTACGTAAGTGGGAACGCATGTACGTAACATTTGACAACTCTGGCTTCCAAACTGTGGATTTGTATAGAATTACAAACAGACAGACAAATTTTCATTTTTATATATTAGATTTAAAGAAGACATTTATTAAACAAAGTTTCTTCTACTTCCACTGATTTCCGGAAATGTTTTTTAGTAGTTTTTACAGTGTATTAATCAGTTTTCTCAATATAAGTTTTTCGTATGCTATCCATTCTCAGGAAAGCATTTCCGGTTCAACAAACGCGTTTTAAATCACAAACATTAAAAGTAAAAATCGCCCGGAACAGGTTTTTAAGATCGAAACCGAAACCGAAATTCGGTAATCGGCCTGTTTTCGGTCAAAAAAGACAACAAAAATACCCAAAACTTTTTTTAAAATAATTAATATATAAATAAATATACAGAATTATTAATTAATTATATGTGCAATTACACGTGTGGCTCAAGTTGGCTCTCTGTGGCTCTGACCAAAACTTTTTATTTTCATATAAAATAAAATGTAACTAATTCACCTACACACAGAATGATTTTCTAATTATAGAAATGTCATCTAAATAAAAAAATGTTTTATTTATACACATCTCAATTTATCTTTTATAATGATTTTGTATATGATCATCTGTTATACTAGAACTTTCTCGAAGAGTATTCGAAGCACGCCTGAGGTTTCAAACTAAAAAATTTCTATTACTGATAAGTCTACAGCTTTTAATGAACACTTGAAAAGCGACTTCAAAGTTTAGTTACATATGCATTGCTTGCTTTATAATTTGCACTCACGTCTTGAGTCAGACATAACTGATAATTATAAACAGTGAAGTTCATAGCAATAAATGAAGAGTGTCTCATTTGAGCCGATACATCTCAAATCAATGAGCCATGTTGAAAATTTCCAAAGAAAGAAATAAGATTTTGGGAATACATATAGTTTTCGGTCCGGCGGAATTTCTGGCAGCATTTTCGCCTAAAACGAATTTTCGGCGAAACTCAGTTTTTGGACCGAAAACGAAAACGAAACGGAATTTTCGGTCCATCTCTGATAAAAAGTATTAACATTAACATTAAATTTAATGTTATTTTCTCACTCTTGGATGCATGAATTCAATTACACAACAGAAAATGCTTTCATTGAGTATTGATAGGATCCTAAAAACCGATGTTCTGGTTTCAAAAAACTGATTCATACTTTCGCAAACGCTCCCAAAATCAATGACAGCAAAAAAAAAAAAAAAGCTTTGTTTTTATAAATGCTTTTTTAAATCTCGAAAATGTACTGGTTTCTGAGATTTCGACAAATAAAGAACGCTTTTTGGAATTATGTAAAACTCGGAAAAAGTTATTCTGTATTTTCGGTCGATGTTATGTTGTATTTTGGTAGTTTAAGAAACTTTTTCTTTAGAGTGTACCTATTTCGTTCCTTAATTTTAACAGGCGAAATCGTTTTAAATTTTATTTAATAATTCCATAAATCTAACATATTTTCGAAAAAATAGCAAATCCTTTTGAAAGGTGTAACTTCCATTAACTCATAATTAGGGATATAAATGGATTTAAAAAAAAAAAAAAAAAGAATTCGAAAATATTTAAAATAGGAGGAAAAAAGTATGAAAACTTACTAACATGTTTCATTTTTTGTAAAATGGGTTAAAATTAATTAAATATAAGGTACTTGTACCCAATATGGACAGTGTTCTCAATATGGACACCCCAGTGGCGTGGCGTCCGGTCATCGCTGGATGCGGCGATGACCAAGCAGTATTTTAAAACTCTTAATAAGCTTTTAAAACTCTACGATCCAGTTTTAGCAGAACATTTGGAGTTCATGTATAAGTGAAGGTAAGATTTAAAGTTTCTTTTTTGAACATTCAACCATTGAATTTTAGAGTTAATAATTTTTCACCACAAACTTAAATAATTGCGATGACCACCGAAAATTTTCACGCCACGCCACTGGGACACCCCTAATATCTTTAAAAGTAAAATTTTGATAGAGAGATGGCACTACATGTCCGTGAATAAAAGCAGTTGAAAAGATAACTAAACCTAGAAAGTGCAAAAAAGCGCGCTGTACGCCATTTGGAAGGAAACATGTTATTTCTTGGTGTGCTGATCATAATTACAGGTAAGTTTAAATTCTTATTAGATATGGTAAAATTACTTTAAATATTGAAAAGTGGAGTGTTTTAGAAAGTTAATAAAACATATTTTCGATTTCTATAGCATATATTGCTCAAAAATGTTTTCTTTGTTTATATATTACAAAATTTAGTAAAACTATGCCCGATTCCCAATATGGACATCTTATGTCCCCATTGGAAATACACATTTGTAAAATATCTGTTTAATGTTATTTTATTTAGCATCTGAACAATCCTCCAAGAAAAAAACTCCTCCATAAAGCCCTTGCAGAAAAATCAAAAGAAGCCTCCCCTCAGTAGGGTATCTGTTGGCGAAATCGCAGGTACCAGCGGTATGACTTCCTCAACAAAGGAGAGCCGGTGCTGCTTCTTTTGCAATATTGATGCTGTTCCAGATATGCGGCTATGCATAACAGGCGGCAGATATGTTCATGAGGACTGTGTAGGACGTACCGCCCATGATGAAGAAATTTATATTTGTCCATCCTGTGAGGAATAACAGATGTAAATTCTGCAGACAGATGCAATAAGGCTAAGCAAAACCAACTATATTATTTCATAATATTTTATAGAAACTGAGGTGCTTTGGATGGGTCTTCGAAGAGCAGCAATGACCCCCCTCCCCTTCTAAAGTGCATGTTCTGAAGATATTTACTGTGCCTCTTCCCCCTCCCCCGCAAAACTTTAAGATATTTCTTTTATCCCCTCTCCTCTAAAATCCCTTGGAAGAGTTGCTCTTAAATACACCCTGTGTAGTAGGTCAATAAGGAGCCAATATGGATATGCATGTCCAGTCCATAATAGGGACAGATGGTTCCTTATATGGACGCTTGTAAACATTTTTTGATTTTATCATTAAAATTAAACCAGAATAATTACAAGATCGCTAATTTTAATAATGATAGTCAACAGTCCAGGGATAGTGGTCATACATTTTTGGAGTCCTATGACGTGTACACAGGGGTGAAAAAAATCAATATTCTTTAGCGTGTCTATATTGGGTACAGGTACCTTATTAATACCTAAAAGCAGTTACTTTAGTAAAAGATATCTGCATATGCATACGATTTTTATGTAGGGGTGTTTCTATGTATAAATGAATACTGTGATGTACGGATGGATTAATCTTTTTCTAATTGAAAGAAATAATCCCTAATATTCAAAATATGTACCATTTATGTAAACTATCCAGTATAGTTAATGATTGCATTATTGATTTGTGGGTAAAACTCGAAAGTTTTCACGTTGGAATCTCGGGCTTGCGTGCTCGAAATTATTAAAAATTAAATTTAAAATAGATTCCTCCTTGTTTAACATTGTGTTCAAATGCTCCAAACCAACTAGCCTACCAACTGTCTGCTGTGTACAACAAAAAGAACGAAAAATGTAGCTGCATCTCTGAAGAATAAACGATTTTTATGTAGGGTGTTTCTATATATACAAATTCTATATTATATATTATATATATTATAATATTATAAATTATAAATTATATATTCTAATATTATAAATTATATATTCTATATAAACAAAAATTTTCTTCTCTGACTTGGCGTCTCAACAGGTTTGTTTAAGCATCATATTTAAAAAAATATTTTTTTTAATAATTAAAGCATGTAGCATAAAGTTATTTTGCTTTTTTTAACTGATTTTATTTCTCTTCACAAATATTGCAAAATAAAACAAACTGGGTCAAGCCTCCCTTATAGTGGGTCAACCCTCCCGTATGTGGGGAGCCTTGACGCATTATTTTTCCATGATTAAAATCAATCATTTTTCAAATTTCTTATATGTTACACTTATGTAGCAATTTTATTTTGATAACTGATTGTATAACGAATAAAATGATATATAAATCTTTATTCTACGTTCAATATTTAAAAAATAAAAAATAATTTTGTAAAAAGTGGATCAACCTTCCCTAATCTCCCATAATCACTAATATTCAAGAGATGTACTATTTATGTTAACCAGAGTTAATGATTGCATTATTGACTTGTGGGTGAAATTTTAATGTTTTCACTTTCGAATCTCGGGATTACGTATTCAAAATTATTCAAAATCTAATTTAAAATAGATTCTTCATTGTGTTCAAAAGCTCCAAATCAACTAGCCTACCAGTTGTCTACTTTGTACAACAAAAAGAACTAAAAATGTACCTGCATCTCAAAAGAATAAACGATTTTTATGTAGGGCTGTTTCTATGTATAAATGAATACTATGGTTTGCTATAGCGATAGATTAATATTTTTCTAATTGAAAGAAATCATCCCTAATATTCAAAGTATATACTATTTATGTTAACCATTCAGTATAGTTAATGATTGTATTATTGACTAGTGCGTAAAACTCAAGTTTTTACGTTCGAATCTCGGGCTTGCGTGTTCATTCAAAATCCAATTTAAAATGGATTCTTACTTGTTTAACATTGTGTTCCAAAACACCAAACCAACTGGCCAGCCAGCTGTCTTCTTGTACAACTAAAAAGGCGAAAAATGTTCAGGCATCTCAAAAGAATATAAGTATATTTCTTATTACGGTTGCTTGTATTTTTTTAATTATATTTAAATTAGGATAAATAGTATTTTTTAAACGTAGCCTCCTATGTGTTTATAGAGTTATAGTCTTACTATAGAATGCAGGGTAATATATTTAAAGACAGTTTCAGGTTTACCCATCTAAGTTTTGACCGTTATGACTTCATGCACGCGAATAGGAAATAATTTATCTTGAAAACCCTAATTTAATGTGCTGCCCAATCTAAAAATGTTAGGATATACCTTTAATGAATTCGACTAATATATTATCATCTATTCTAACCTCTTCTTAATACTTTAATGAATCTGGAAACTCTATTACGTTGTGAAAAATTAATACTTGTCTCTACACTTTCATAAATTATAGAGTGTGTAAAACAGGTGTAGCTGAAACCTGGCAATTTAAGTTCAGACAGGCTATCTTGTAAAATGTGAAACGGAAATTATCTCCACTTTGAACATTCTCACAGGACTATGTAAAGAAATGAATACTACTGAGCATTTTCTGTTAACCCTTTATTTACAGAATTATTTATCAAGAAATTGCTTCACTTCAATAATTATCTTATTTAATATCTAAAGATATACTGGAATTTTTAAATAATAATAATGTGAAATTTAGTTAGGTTTTTTTATTAAAACTGATTAAAGAAATCGGTAATTATAACTTCTTTTTATAAAATACTCATAAAAATAACCAGATTAATTTACCAAAAATACCCTTATGGAAATAACACAATTCTTATAAAAACAAGGTATTTATAAATGTTTTATGATCCTCTCTGTAAATGGAAAGACTTCTGCAGTTGAAAATTTTTCATATAACCTTTTTTAGAAAAAGAAAAGCTATATCTGTGTAAATGATTAAGAAAATTACCATTTAAAAAAAATATTTAGATTCGACTGTTTCTCTACACTTTTTTAATTTGATCGAGCAGAGTACTTTGTGTGGAAAGAAAAAAAATATTTTTATTAATAGACAGAGTAAATAAATTTTGTATTAAATTTTCTTCAATGGTGCTTAAAAGGTCCATCAGTGCATAAAAGGTAAAGTCGTTACTTCTAATGTTGTGAATTAAATTTTATCTGAGATTACACTGGAAAAGATGATGCCAAACCGCACTATGTGTCCTATATAGCACGAATTATATTATAATTACATGCACACGCAAATATACAGGATGTCTTAAAATTGTTAGTTCAAAACTTTGGTTTTGGTAATACAGATCAAAACAAACATATTATGAGTAGGAAATGAAGTTTGCAATCCACTTATTCTGTTAAAAAAAATTAGTGTGCCACACTCCAAGCTGAACCCGTATGTTCGTTCCTAACTTTTTCAAAAATGAAGCTATTTTAATGGTATTTTAAACAAACTTACTTTAGTTTGTGTTAGTAAAGAGCGATTGCTCAATAATGTAACAATCGGGAACAATCTTTATTGCTGAAAATGACAATCGAGATAGTCATCAATTACTTCCTACATTCTGAAATCGAGATGTTCTGTAATCCATTATCTCACCGAAAAGCTGAAAACCGCAATTTCAAAATTTACAGATTATCACGGCAAGGCTCTGACAAGTAAAACAGTAGAATTTAATGAACAGTAAATATAAGCACTAAATCTGCGATTAAACTTACTCAGTTATGATACTTCGAATTTTATGGAATTTCGAACCCTTACTCCGCTAAAGAAATCAAATCGGTGCTTAAGGAGTACCGACGTGGATCGTGTTACCGCCACGCGAAACCTCCAACGAAATTGAAAATGAACATAACTTTAAAATCTAGAAAAACGGTTTAGAAACAACTAAGAATTTTGAAAAGTTGTCTGTCTCTTTTTAGTATTTTTAAAGAGTCACATGCATTCGCCCCTTGAAAATACGTCCTAAATAGCTTTAACACCTTGACTGCGGTTTCTTTAAACTTGTATCGATGCCGTCTGCTAAATCGTATTTTTTATTGTATTTTTTTTCGTTTCTTTTTTCACAAAATTTGTTTATATTGTGAGGTATTTTCCCAATTTTCTCTCCCTTTTTGGTAAAATCGGAGGTTTCGACACACGGATCAGAGAACATGGAGTGGTTGTCGGTTGTTGACTACATGTCAACAACCGCAGTCAACGTATTAAAACTTAACTGTGCACCTAATATACATACACTATATGACCAAACATTACCTGACACTTACGATTTTACACGTTTTGTCACATATATAGACAAATACTTCACGAATTCTTTTGGAACTATAATTCAATTTGTTCAAGCTCATATTTTTCAATACAGCAATTAATGGGGCAACAACAAATTGAAGAAACAATAGTATTTGGGATCACCCTGCAAAATAAAATGCACAACATGATCTGTCTCTGCCTCATATGATTGTGGACAACAGTTGTGTCAATTTAAATAAAAAATAGCATGTATATTCATTAAAATATAATGATTCCTTTAAAAATTCAAGTAATTCTTGCATGTTTTTTTTTTTTTTTTTTTTTTTTTTTGTTTATAGCATGCAGAGTTTTCAACCACGGCATGTTCAAAACATTTAACAAAATGTGGTAGAAACTACATAGTACAATTAAAATACAAATATATTAAATATTTAATGAAATATGAGTAGTTGTATATTTTTTTTTATCTGCACATGCGTGAACTATACCAAAGTTCTTTCTTCATGATTTAGAAGTCAATTTTATAGAACTAATATAGAAAGTCCTGTCGGAAAGCCTGAAAACTCATAAAGATATCAGTGATAGAGTGATCTGAATTTTGTTTGCCTTCAAAAAGTAGCCGGATTATAAGTGATTTTCTAAAAATTGGCATTTTTTATTAACTGACTTCCAACAAAGAAATTAGTTCGTATTATGAATGTCAACGAGTAGCTGTGGAATGGGTGCGTCGATTTTCATTTCTTTTTCTGATGGAATAGACTCGATTTGGTGGTTTTCCAAGAAGATCTAAAGCATAAAAGAAAATGGATATTAAAAAATAAAAAAATAAAAGGTGACAATTTGTGGAATATAATTTATCATCCACCTACTTTTAGAAAGCAACTGAAATTCAACTCACTTTATTGCTAATATCTTTCTGAATTTACACGAAATTCCACTGGTCTTTCGATACGGGTTGCTGTTTAGAGTTAGCTACCAAATCATGAAAAAAATTCTTGGCATCATTCGCGCATGCGCAGTTAAAATATTTCATACAAATGTTCATATATCATCAAGTATTTAACATATTTATATTATAACTAAGATGCATTGTTTCTAATGCACTTTTCAAGTTTTCTGAAAGTAGCGTTAAATTTGGTAGAAAATCAAATTGAAATAGAAATTGAAATTGAAATTTGGTATAGTAAAAAATCTTGCAATTCTTTTTTTTTTTTTTTGAGTTTTTTAAAGAAGCCTTTAAGTCTTCATGAATATGTGTGCTATTTTTACACAAATGAACAAAAATATTGAATAAGATCTTCATAGAGATGTGCTGAAGCTAAAGACGGGGAAAGTGGCATTAAATTTGTCCCTATAAAATTTTTATTTTACTGGGTGATCCCAAATATTATATATTTTTCCTACAATTTGCTGTTGGTTCATTAATTGCTCTCATGATAAAATCTTTATAGGCAAATATGGGCAGAAACATGTTCTTTAAATTCCTGAATTTCCAAGTAAATTCGCCAAGTATTTCACTAGATAGGTGACAAAACGTGTAAAATCTAAAGTGTCCGGTGATGTTTGGCTATATAATGTACATGTATAGATAAAAGCTAAGCTCACATAGAAGTTAATTACTGAAGCTATTTTTAAACGAAGTAATTCCGAAATTTAGGTACTGTAGTTTTGTTTCATTTCACATTACATTAAATATTTTACTATAAGAAACATAAGCAGTTTTCTCTAAAAAAGTTTTATATACACTGCTCAAAACAATTAAAGGATATTTGAAGTTTTATATAAAATAAAGATATAAACGAAATTTTTTTGCCGAAAATAGAAGAAGAGAATCACAAATGCAAATTTTGAGTTCGACGTCAAAAACGTCGCTTCAGCGGCAGCGAATGAAATTTGACTTTCAACTGGATAAAAGAGAATGAAGACAAGGATGATCGGCATTCAGTGATAGCTTTGTTTCGATGAGTACGATGTCTCAGCGAAGTCATTTGACAGATTCAGAAGCTTTGAGAATTGTTGGTAGGTTAGAAGGGGGCCAAACTCAAGCCGAAGAAGCGCAAGCCATTGGAGTGTCACAAAGTGTCATTTCCAGGATCTGGAACCGTTTTTTGGAGAGTGGATGTGCAGGCCGAAGACCAGGGCAAGGTCGTAGATGGGCAACAACGCCCAATGAAGATCAGTATTTAGCGTTAACAGCTCGGAGACACCGAACCATGAACGCTACTCTTCTCCAACAACACCTTCGCTCGGCTACAGGCACCACGATTTCAACTCAGACTGTCCGAAACCGGCTCCATGCTGTAGGTCTGTATGCTCGCCGACCGATGGTATGTGTTAGATTAACATCAAGGCATCGTCGCGACCGCAGGGAGTGGGCAACCGAGCATGTCAACTGGAGGAGAAATGAATGGAGCATTATTCTGTTTTCTGACGAGTCCCGTTTTTCTGTGCATCAGGATAATAGGCGTATTTTCATCTGGAGGGACCGTGGCAGTAGGAATAATCCTGCGTTCGTGCACGAAAGTGTCAGATTTGGCGGTGGAGGAGTGTTGGTGTATGGTGGCATCTCCATTGACGGGCGAACTGACCTCTACATCATTCGAGATGGAGCTCTGACTGGTCGCCGATATAGGGATGAGATCCTCAGACCTATTGTAGTCCCTTACGCTGCAGCAATCGGAGATAACTTCATTTTAATGGACGATAACTGCAGGCCACATCGTGCAAACCTGGTGGAGGATTTCCTTTTCGAGGAAGGAATCGTTCGAATGGAATGGCCAGCGTGTTCTCCAGACATGAATCCAATCGAGCACGTTTGGGACGCTCTAGGAAGACGAGTTTCTGGCCGCCAACAACCCCCACAAACTCTCCAAGAACTGGAAAGAGCTCTTCTGGAAGAGTGGGGCAGAATACCCCAACTCGTCATTAATAGCCTCATTGAGTCCATGCCTCAAATGTGTTCAACGTTACTGGCGGCCCGTGGAAACCATACCCCCTACTGAAAATGATTTTCTTTGAAAAAAACACCTTTTCTTATTCTTTTTTTCTCATATGCACAATTTGTGTTTTTTTCCTTTAGTACACAAATGCGCAATAAAATGCATTTTTTCTGCCAAACATGTGTAATTTATTCTCATATAACCTACTATGTCTGTCGACCATGTATCAATCAGCTAAACAGTTTACCAGATACAAAATCCACCTAAAACTGCAATATCCTTTAATTGTTTTGAGCAGTGTAGTAAAGTGGGGACAGATGCCGCAGTTTTTCTTTTCTTCTTGTAAAATGTACAATAAAGCAAAAAACAACAAACTAAGTACCAGAAATCATTGATCAAACCCTTTAGAATCTAATTTCTGTGTTAAACAAGTTAAAACCCTCTTAATAAAGTAGGCATAATTATTTTCTCACAGGTCATTTTTTAACATAATTTTTTATGTGCTGGATAAGATGCCGCATGGGGTGTGGGACAGATGCCGCATGGAGAAAAATGCTAGGCTGTTTATTCTTTTCAAGCAAATCACATTTTTATTTTCTCAAACTACATAAAACAAAAATAAATAACCGTAAACTTACAAAAATTATATATATCACTAAATTGTGAAAAGTTTAACGAAAATGCAAAAGTGTAATCCTCATAAACAAAACTTAAGTAAAAAAGTGAAAATGAAAAGAAAATCATTTGAATTTACATGAATGGATAGCATAGTTCCAAAAAAGATATAAATCACTGGTTTACATCCAGGCGAACATTGCAATTTGCTCTTAATGTAGGTATTAGTTCTATTCTGTTTAGGCCCTAGTCTGTTTATTTTTGCCCTTTCTTCTCATTCTTTGATTTTGTACTTCCATTCGCCCACAATCACACCACACTACCCGTTGCAAAAGTAAAGTAAGCATTTTTCATGCAACTGTCTATTGAATTTGATGCACTGAATCCTGCCCGCTATAGACTTTGCTCCTTGATAAGACTCCAACCACTCAACATATGCAGAGTCATCAAATTCCAATCCAGTTTTGCCATCAGAATCCACAAGGGGAACAATTTACCAATAGACCAATACCAATTTACAAAGAGGAATAATTTTAATTGTCGGAAGATGACTCATATTTTAGTTTTTTCCTCAAGTAAGGCGTTTTCAAGTTGATTTTTCCCTTCCTTTTTTTACACATTTTACTTCCGCCAAGTTGTAGTTCTTTGACGCTTTCTAGTTTCTTTTGTTTTTCATTTCCTTCTTCTTTTTTATTGTTTATAAACTCTGTGCTTGTAATATTTGCATCCTTTTACTTTCTCTTACTTGGTTCTATAGGTCTTTTGACCATTGGGGTAGGAGATATTTTGTTTATCAGTTTAGATGGTGAGAATTGTAAACGGCCTACATTTTCCTTATTCACATATGGTGAACCAACATTGTTGCTGAGAATATTTTGATAAGTAGCAGAATGCGCTAATATACATTCATTTAAATGTAAGTTTTAAATCGCAGTGATGGATTTATTGAACCGAAAATCAAAAATATATTTTGCGGCATTTATCCCTCAACCTCGGTGCGGCATCTGTCCCATAGTGGCGGGTCAGATGCCACGCCACCATTTTGTGTCATGTGAGCGACGCGAGAGAAAGGCAAGCACATGTCTGTGTTCTACGAGGATCTAGTCTATAGTTGCAATCGATTTTGGGATGAAATCTCTGTTTATTTTTCTTAAAACATGTAATAAAACTTTATTAGAATAATTTTAGCAACTTACCACGCAGGTTCAAGACATAAAAACTGGCATTAATATGTAAATATTGACAATTAAGAGGTGGAAACGCGTACAACACATCACACAGCATAGAGGAACACTACGAACTTCTAAAATTGGTCTAGGGAACGCTAGTGTCGCCTACACAATCTCTGAGGCGTCTGTCCCCACTTTACTATATTTTTTAAAGACAAGATTATTTTACCAAACATACAATCAATAAAAGCCCTTTTTCAATTAAACATGGGCAGATTTTTCTTCAGGTATACCGTGGCTATCACAAAACTTTCTCGTACAATCTACATTATTCTAAAATATTAATTTAAATAGAGCTGTTTAACACCAATAATTTCGACGTATAGTGTATAACTTCAAATATAAAATTCAGTGCATTTCTACCCGATAGAAACACTATCGAACAAATATATAGATATCATGCTGATCGCAAAAATAGCATAGCATCAACCTCTGTTGAATAAACAAAGCCAAATTGAATCAATACAATTCTTAATAAAATCTCACATTTTAAATTTGGTGAAATTCCATCCTATAGATGTCTATGTGTAGCTTTTATGGAAATCGTAGAAAAATCAACGTACCAGCGTCACCTGCTGAGCGAAATACTTTCAAACTTAATTAGAATCAATTTATCTCAAGTTCTATGCTATATGAAGTTTGATGAAATTCCGTGCTTTAATGCTTGAGATACAGCACCCACAACTTTTCACATACAGACCGAAGCTTGCCAAAAATTATAAAATGTTGTTCAGTACCTTCTAAAACGCTTAAATTCATCAAAATGTGGAAGTCGAAAATTTTCAAAATTACAATTCTTTCATCTTATGTGTATAGAAGAATGTAAAAAAGAAAAAATACTGGTAAGTCGTTTTGACTAATTAATCCAATTAATACGACATTTTTCAAAGGTTTTCAAAAATTCTTTAGTATTAATTAATATTTACAGTAGCAAGAATAATTATATTCATTACATTTCACAAAATTATGGATTCGGTAAATTTTATTAAACCTTAATTTTTGTTACTTGGATATCTACTTTTAAATTGTCACGCCTAATATTGTTCCCTCCACCTCACTTCAAAAAAAAAAAAAAAAAAAAAAAAAAAAAAAGAAAAAAGAAAGAAAGAAAAAGAAAGAGAGAGATAATTGAACACGAAAAGGTTAAATTCAGCCTATTTGAGCAAAAAAAAACTCTCTACAATATATATAATTTATTCATACACTGGTCATCAAAATTAAAGGATAATGACAGAAATAAAACTTAACTGAAACTTGATGAAAAATTATTAATATAAATTTGTACAAAAGCATTAGGTAATACAAATTACAATGTTTGGGCATTTGATTATTCTCAAAATATTGAAATTAAAACTAAATTTATGGAAATTGGAAAATTATGGAAATATTTAGTCCCCTCTTGTGGAAAAGTTTTTTCTTTAATATGGTGTATGGTCACTTTGGACAGATATGCATACCTCAGATCTTGATTTCGTAGGCTTTACGAAAGTATTGATCAAGTCTTGTGGAATTGCATGCCAGTCTTCTAAAGGTGCATTTTTCAGCTCTTGGAGGGTCCGGGGAGGAATTTTACGCGCTGAAAGCAGGTGCCTTAAGACATCCCATACATGCTCGATCGAGTTCAAGTCGGGTGAGTAAGGTGGCCCATTCTCTCGAGTGATATCTTCTGTTGGCTAGTATTCTTACATCAGATATGCTCGATGTGGCCGAGCATTGTCATCCAGTACCAAAAACTCTGTTTGAACAGCAGCACTAAACAGTCTAACTTGGGGTTCCAGTACCTTCTCCACATATCTCCAAGCGGTTACAAACCTCCTTGTAAGATATGCAGCTCGGTGCGTCCATTTATCATGATTCCTTCCCAAGCGATTAAACCGCGGTCGCGTAAACGGGATATATCACGTACAAAGGAAAGAAAGTTGCGTGTTCATTCCTCTCTCCAGACCAAAACACGTGTAGAATCAGTGTTCAGACTATATCTGGACTCGTCAGTAAACAATACACGGTCCCGGTCTTCTTGGCTCCATTGAACATGACGACGTCACCAGTTTAAGCGGGCGGCCCCTTTGGAAGCTGGAGTGAGTGAGACAGAAATTATAGGTTTTCTCGCATACAGTCCACGCTCGATTAGCCTTCGTGCAACAGTAGAACGGCTAATTAATTCAAGTTCCTGTGGCAGCCTGAAAGTGTGAAACCAAAACTCTTGTAGTCGCTTCGAGGTTTCTTTCAGCCGACAATGATAGAAAACGGTCTTCAGATGCAGTTTTTATTCTTGTTCATCCTTGACCAAGCTGTCTATCAAGGGATCTAGTGCTTAAAAAGCGGCTCCAAGCCTTCGATATGGTACTTTGAGGGACATTCAAATCTTTGGTAACCTCCAGTTGTGTTTGACCTCCCTCGATTCTACCAAATTTTCGCCACTTTTGACCTTCACTTAAATCATGCCTTTGAGCCTTAACTAATGAATACTGATTTATCTCAGACACCACATTCACTTTAAACAACACTACAGAACAGAATTCCAACATGCGTCCATTACGCACCACATTGTCAATCACCGAATTTGCATATTTGTGGCGCTAACGTATCCGCGGAAGTGCGATTTTGTGTTCAATTGTATTTAATTAACATAAATAATTCCAGCATTGGGCATTGGTTACAACATTGACTTAGTGAGCATATTATTTCTCATTATCCTTTAATTTTGAAGACCAGCGTATGTTCCTTTCAAAACAACGATATCACGATTTCTGTTTGGTTTTTAAATATTTGGCATATAACAGCAACAGATTAAATACAGTATATTTCATGCAAATGATTGTTTGCTGTATTGTAAGCAAAAACATAATCCCAACTTGCGTAGATGAATATGAATCATATCACGGAGTGAAACGAAAGGAAAAACAGTCATGTCTCAGTGTCTGACTCTTCTCTGATGCCTTCGAAGATCATCCCGATAATTCGTCTGTTTCAGATGACTAATGATACAGTTGGATCGAACGGCCACGAATGACAATTGCTTGACTGGAGCCATTGAAAAACAATTGACACAATCGAAAACAATCGAGATATTTAAAAAAACGATAGAATCAATTAAAATATCTCGGCATAGCCCTAGCACCACTTTGCGTGATAGAGATAGCACGAGAAGGTCTGAAAATGATCATAATCTATGTCTAAACATTACTGAACAGCACGGTCCGTTCTTCGAAACGAGGATGACAGTACATGCAATGTTACTAGACAAATTAGAGTGGACTTTCAGCCCTGTACGTGACGTTATCACATGTCACACAAAACAGGGTTAAAATCTTGAAAATTTTGCTAAACCATGATGTGTTTTGTAAATTTATGAACGAAAATCTGTATTTATCATGGAGAGTGACACCCTAAATGTTTGGATGAATTGTGACCCTGCGTTATCCAAAAATTGTTTGTCTTCACATGTATTAAAACCCCTAAATGTTTACACACTAATTGTTTGGATAAATATGTAAATTGTGACCATGGATTATACAATATATTTTGTCTTTACACGTATTATAACCCCTAAAAATTTGACATCCTCGATGAATACGAAATTTTTTTGCCTCTACGTATGTTATAACACCTAAACATTTGAAACCCTTGGATGACTACGTAAATTGTGACCTTGAGTTATACAAAAATTGTTTGCCTTCACACTTATTATAACTCATAAATGTTTACACCCTGAAAGTTTGGATGAATGCTTTGGTGTGACGTCACGCTTTTGTATTATTTGCGTTAAATGTCGTAGTTTGGTGGTAATTTTTGTCAAAGAAATTCATCAGCGGGGTAACGAACAAATACCATTAAATCTAACTGTACTAAACATTTCAGTCCTAAACTTTCTCTAATTAATAATATAAAAACGAGTAATATTATTTTCCCAGAAGCTTTGAGAATCATATATTCCGCTTTCACAAAATTAAATAAAACAGACTTTGTGTAACAAAGAGAAAAATTTGCATACAGAATGGATTCTTTTCTAGACAATGTAGCATATCAACATGCAGTTTGTTTTAGATTCTCTTGCAAATGAAGAATATGTAACATTTTTTTAAACAAACTTCTAATTAATTGGACAAAAAATAACAAGCTTTCATTTATTTGATTAAGTTTTCCTTGTTTCAATGCAAATGCTGATTCTTATGTACACTGAACTACTCAAATTATTTTAATACATTGGAGATGCTACTCTGTTGTTTGTGAAATGAAAGATAATTGAGTTTTGTGTTTGTTATGTTGGAGATTCGCGGCACAAATAATTTCATCCTGCTCACGAAATTTTCACTTATCCTTTTATTGCAAATATCGGAGTTGTATTGAGCACAGATTAAAATTCTTTACAGTATTCGCCATGATGATAATTAAAAAAAAAATAACTGGTAGTCATATTAATAAACTGTCTGTAATCTTAATTTTTAGAGAGAGCTTAGGTAATAATAAAATACGGACATTGCACAATCGTTATCAATTCTTCTACGTTAATAAGAGAAGTTACAAGAAATTTTGATAAAATGACAAATTTAACCATCCGCGTAAGATTACCGCGGATTATCAAGCTCGTCGGTTAATACAGGTCACGTTAATATCGCAGGCAAAGGGTTGCAACAGGCTTTTATATTTTTGTCTACCAATACTTCCAAACGATAATTTCTGTCGTAAATTTCTACTAGATATTGACAAAAATGATTATTGCTTAGAAATAATGATAAAGAAAATAATAAAGAAAACTGTTGCGTGAGTGACTATTACAAACCATGCAGTATATGACGTATTATATGTATTTATAAAGAAAAACTTTTTAAACATTCTTGTAATGATTAAAATTGTCAACAAAGAGGCGGAAAGTAATATATCTAGATAGGAAAAATCTTTTTTTTTTTATCAAGAGAATAAATTTTCAAAATTAAACCTCTCGCTGCGGAATCCGTAATTTCCTCGGGGATGCATTTTTCCGTCTAATTAACCCTCCTTGATTATTCCCACCAGTTATTTTTCATTGTAAATTTTGCCTTATTTAATCGAAGCATTTTCCCGATTAAATTAAACAAATATTTTTGCTTTGAAAAACCGGTGACAAAAGAATAAAAATTCTTAAATACACAATTTTTGAAGCTATTTTAGATAAAACAATTACGCAGCGAGAGGGCTAAGATTTGCGTAGAGAGTTAATTATAACAAACAATTAATGACGCCTGTACTCGACTTTTTATCAGCAAACCCCGCCCATAGGTGTTATTCTTAAATTCTGCGGTGCTCAAAAAGATGATTTTTTAAAAATTCATGTTCATACTACAATGAATGCATTCAATAACGTTGAGGTTTTTTATAGATATATTTATATGTACAGTACACTGATTGGATAAATATAAATATTATGTTCATGCTTTAGAAATAATTTAGTATTCAGTATGTTCATGTTTAGTATTTGTTGGCAAAATTTAATTATAACTAGGACCCCTCTATTGCACAGTAGGTTTCGCGCGCTCACATTTAGATAAAAGTTGACGTAATAATAAAATTGACGTTGATAAAATTGACGTAATCTGGCCAATATCTTAAAATACTATATACTATAAATATTGTAGGTAAGTTAAAGCTCCTACCTGTTTATTTCCACCGCAGCAATCCCTCGTTTCCATGTCCGAATTTAATCGGTGTTGTTTTTGCATCAAAATCCACTTGTCTGTTTGATTTCTGCACTAAAACTGTGAGAATAAAAGATGCGTGAAATATTCTTTAGGATACATGAAGAATTATCACTTATAAGGCTGATGTGTACTTATTAAACTATATTAAGATTTAAGAAATTATATATTAAGTAGGAAATATTACATTGTGTTTAGGATTTAAATGATAACATGTTACGCTGCACTTTTTGACAGCGCTTTATTTTTACATCTTTTTTCTCCAACAAACAGAGAGCATAATAAAAATAAATCAGTTTAGTTTTTTAGTTCTGTTCTGTAAATCACGTGATATTGCTTGCATCATGTCTGGGGGAAAACAGTCTTATTTGATTTATTACTAATTAACGTTTATATTTGTAAAAACACAAATTTCATTTCCATGTTGCAACCCATGAGGCGGGGTTATAGATATCCCGAAGATGTGTTCTTATGTGACCGGCGCAAAATGTGTTAAAAAACATTTTACTATTTTCAAAACACAATTAGAAAATCTTTTAATGTTCTCTTTCATGAAACAACTAACTAGAATTATGTGTCATGATACCCAAGTTCTGCTGAGCTGTTATTCATATAGATAATACAAAATGAAGTACTTAATTAGCATTACTCGTACTTTCAGTAAAATTTATATTTTTTATTTCTCTTATTTTCATTAAAATTTCGCTGTTCTTATCTCAGCAGAGTCGGAAAGAAAATATAAATCTTTCTAGATTTTTAGCCCACAAGGTTTTTTTATATGCTGAACATTTCAAGCGATCGACTCTAAAAAGCAGAATGACATGTAATTTAAAACATTTTTTGACATTTTGTAGCCGATATTAAATTAACTCTTTGTTACTCAATAAATCCGATTTGAAAAATCTTTACTCAGATGTTAGAATACTTCATTTTAAACAAAAAATAAATATAAAAATTAAATAAAAAAATTAAAACTTAAAACTATATATATATATATTGACTAAAGGGTACCTTTTTTTAGATCTTCAATAAACAGAAAAATGTTTACAGACATTACGAAATGTAATCTCCAAATGAAGGCTCTGAAATAAATCAAACTCAGTAAATTAGCTTTTCATCTATCAACATGATTCATAAAAGCAATTATGAAATTATGTTTTCTTCTTTAAAAGCTCAATCTGCATATTTTTTTTACAAGTCACAAAAATAATCACGTGTGCTTTAAAATAACACGGAATATTATACCATTAGCAATGAATTAGAATGGGAAACGACTAGAAGTTACAGATGATATTACCCTGATGATGGATACCAGATAAACCACGGATACAAACATAAATACAAAGTAAGCCAATTTTCTCTTACCTATGCTTTGCTTTTATAATTGGGATATAAATAAATAATAAACTCTGAGGAACAACGAATTTCGCGCAAACACATTGTTGGATAAGTTGAAATACGTCTAACAAATGGACTACGAGACTGAAAAATTTGTCTCAATAAAGGCATCGTCATTAAATGATAAAAATAAAAATATGGTAATCCAATAAGGGTAATTTATTAGAAGAAAAAAACACAACAAATCTATAACAATATTATGGCTTCTATAAAGGTCAGCACAGCCGTTGAAAAATTGAACGCCAACAATTATAGAAATTGGCTGTTCAAAGTTGAAATGTTGTTGATTCGGAATGAACTAATTGAAGTTATTACGGAACAGGCTTCCACTCCATTGACCGATGAATGGACCAAGAAAGATAGGAAGGCAAGAGCTTTAACAAATAACAGACACTATAAATAACAGACACAAATAACAGACACTATAAAAACAAAAACAATTCAACATCACTAGTTTATGAAGAAAATAACTCATATAAAAACGCGGAACCTGAAGAAAGAAAGCATACAGTAATTGAAAACAACAGTGTTGCTTTACTAACTGAACAGTCTGAAAATAAAAGCATTTTTATAGTGGACAGTGGCAGTTCCAGCCATATAGTAAACGCAAAGGAATTCTTTACTAAAATAACAAATAACACTGAAACAAACGTTACAGTTGCAAATGGGACTAAAATGATTTCATATGGATCTGGGGAGGTAATAATTCATACCGAAAATGAAAACAAACAAGTTATATTACGAGACGTACTATATGTCTCTGACATAGAAACTAACTTGCTGTCAGTGAGTAGGGCAACTAAAAACGGTTGCAAAGTCAAATTTGAAAAAGATAAATGTGACATAATAAATAACGGTAATATTATACTTCAAGGTAAACTAAAAAACAATCTGTATGAAATACATGTTAGTAAAGATGAAAATTACAAGCACTATGCATACAACTGCTCAAATGCAGACTGCATAGACATAGGCGGATGGGGCATAGGAATTATGACACAATAAAGTCGATGTTACCAAAAGAGTTATTTAATGGAATTAAAATCAACAATTGCAAACATAACACAAAATGTGAAGTACGCATAACGTCTAAAATCAACGAGACCCCATTTCCTAAATCGGGTGCATATAGAGCTGCAAAAAGGCTCGAGTTAGTGCATTCTGACGTATGTGGCCCTATAAATACACCCACAATTGGGAGGAAAAGATACTTCGTCACTTTTATCGATGATTATACGCGATTTTGTGTAATTTATTTAATGGCAAATAAAAGTGAGGCTTGAGAGAAATTAAAAGAATACATTTCAATGGTGTAAAACAAATTTGGAAAAATACCTACTTCCAGAAGATAGGACAACGGTGATGAATATACAGGTAATGAAATTGAAAAATATCTACAAGAAAAGGGCATTCATCATCAGCTCACCGTACCATTTAACCCAAGCCAAAACGGTGTTGCTGAGCGGAAGAATAGGTCGCTGCTAGATATGGTTAGAAGTATGTTAAATGAAGCAAATCTCCCACACAAATTATGGGGGCAAGCCATATGCACCACGAACCACTTACAGAACCGGCTAACTTCAAAATCGGTTAGTACCACACCCTATGAATTATGGATGAATAGAAAACCAAATTTGAAATATCTTAAAGTTTTTGGCTGTACTGCATACGCCTACATACACAGAACAAAGAGAGGGAAATTCGAAAACAGAGCAGAAAAAGGTACTTTTGTCGGATACGACAGTCGCTTTAGTGACGGCTACAAGAGTAATAATGGAAAGAAGCGTAAAATTTACAGAAAATAAAAGTAATTCAGATACTAATGAAAATCTAGATAGAAGAGAATTAATCGCGGAAACAAACAAACAAGCACAACAGAAAGACACTAATGAAATCGAAATAGATCTGACACCAACACAAAATGAACTAAGTTCACCAACCGCGTTACAACAACAAATTCCACAAATCAAAAGATTAGAAAGAACCAATAGAGGTGTACCACAAGACAGATTTGCTTATGCAGTCCAGCACGATCCAGTATATGTACCTAATAGTTGGGAAGACATGATTAATATAGAAAATTCTGTATAAAAACAGAACTGGATAAAAGCGACTTTCTAGGGGATATAGAACCATTTCCAGTGATGCTCTCAATATCTTGACAGGTATTCCTCCCATTTCCATTACCATTAAATTTGAGTTCACTAAAAGCAACATCATCCATTTGGAGAATGAAGCTATCTCACAGCAATTTTTTCCACAAATGATGATTCAGCGTAAGACTCTTGGCTGGCAGTTTCATCAGGCAGATGAGACTTCCCACCTACAAATAAACCCGACTATAAATTCTTACTCTCCCACTCAAAATGTTATGGTCTTTACCGATGGCTCACGCACTGTTACCGGAGTAGGTGCAGCTTTCTGCGCTACGAAAGGGAGTGAAGTGACTCATCGTTGGTCTTGCAGGCTGGATAACAATAATTCCATTTTCCAAGCCGAACTCTTTGCCCTCTTTAAAGCTTTAGAGTGGATTTCTCAACAAAACCAAAATTTTTTAATTCCAGTTTTTAGCGATAGTCTTTCAAGCCTGCAGGCTATCTGTTCGTTTGGCTCAACAAATCCCCAGGTTATTGAGATTAAATCACTTCTCAAAAATCTTCTCTGGAAAACCTATTTAAGCCACGTTTCAGCCCATAAGGGTATCCTGGGAAATGAAACGGCAGATATGTTGGCAAAGGAGGCAACTGCTAAACCATCAGTTGATTTTTCACTTCCAGTACCACACTCACACATCAAAAGACATCTTCGCGCTCATTTTATGAAAAAATGGCAGGATTACTGGGACTACTCAGATAAGGGTAGATATACCTATGATCTTGTCCCAGTGGTATCTGTGGATCTTCTGCTGCTCACTCCATCCACCACAGCTTTCCTTACCGGTCATTGTCCTTTTGGAGCATACCTCTTCAAGTTCAAAAGGGCCCTTTCTCCTCTATGTGAGTGCGGTGATGATGCTGTTGCCTCTCATTATTTCTATAATTGTCCTTTAACAGCTCACTGGCATATCCGCCGTCCTCCTGTTCTTCCAGTTGGTTGGTTAGAAAATATTTTATCGCGCCCGATTTTGCTCTCAAAGCTTAAAAATATCTTCAACTTCTTATGTAACCTTTCAGTTTACTCCATCACTGAGACAGAGACTTGGTTTCTCCCTTATTCAGTACCCAATGTTGGGTCGCAGCAACTTGTATAATATTGTCTAACTTTGTATAACACTGCATTATTTAATGTCCTTATGTTTGTTTCACAAAGCTTGCTAATGTAACATTTTTTTATATCTTATACATACCACTCCGCCCTCTGTCGTGCGTATTGGCGGGCTCAGCCTCGGCTGAATTTTGTAACCTTTTTTTTTTTTTTTTTTTTTTTTTACCTCAATAAAGGGGACCGGGAGGGACAATCTATGCTCTACAGACTCACTTCCTAGTCTGAGCAGTCTCTCTCAGGCAGTAAAAGTAAAAGTAAAAAAGAGGAAAGGAATTCCCTTAATGAAAATGAAACTTGGTCCTTAGTTGATCCCCCACAAGGAGCAAAAGAAATTGGGTCCAAATGGACTTTTAAAGCGAAATATGACGAATTCGGTAAAATCAAGCATTACAAAGCCAGATTGATCGCACAAGGGTTTAGACAAAAGTATGGAGTAAATTTTGATGAAACTTACGCTCCAGTAGTTTCTCATACAAATTTAAGAAGCTTCATAACTGCCGCAGCGTATCACAATCTCAATATTAGGCAAATAGATATAAAAACGGTATTTTTACATGGGGAACTGGAAGAAAATGTTTACGAATCGCAACCTGAAGGGTACATAAACACTAGAGAACTCAATAAGGTTTGTAAATTAAAAAAGGTCCTATATGGGTTAAAACAAGCAGCAATAGCATGGCACACTCAAACATTAGTGAAACACTAAAAGATTTAAAATTTAAACAGAGCAATGCTGATAACTGATTATTAGTAAGAAAAGAAGGGGAAAACACAGTTTATATAGCAGTATACGTAGATGATATCCTTATCGCTGGGAGATATGAAGGGATAAACGACATAATAAATAAACTAAAATCAAAGTATGCACTTGAAGATTTAGGTCAAATTTCCAATTACCTTGGGATAAAAATACAAAAAACTGACAAGGGTTTCAAACTAAATCAAACAGCAAAAATAATAGAATTTTCAAACAAATTTAACTTAGAAGATTCTAATCCATATAGCACTCAAACGGAAACATGCTTTCAACGATTAGACAATGAGCAAGCACAAATGCCAAACAACACTAAGTACCGACAAGCAATAGGCGCATTATTGTACGTTACTACGATAAGTAGGCCCGACATTTTAGTAGGGGTGAATATTCTAAGTAGAAAAAATGAAACGCCGTCTGAAAGAGATTGGAAAGGTGTTAAAAGGTTAATAAGATATCTCTATTCTACAAAAGAACTGAACTTAGTAATCATACTGATGCAGATTGGGGTGGAGATTTAAAAACAAGAAGATCAACGACAGGCAATTTATTCCTTTTAGGAAAGAATCCAATACAGTGGATCACGAAAAGACAAACATGCGTAGTGCAATCATCTGCAGAGGCAGAGTTTGTAGCAGCGGGGAGTGCTACACAAGAATTAATGTGGCTATTAAAATTATTATAAGATCTTAATATACCGCAAAAATTGCCTATAGTCATTTATGAAGACAACAAGTCTTGCATAAAAATGATCGAATCGGAAAAATATCCTAACAAAACAAAACGTATAGACATAAAGTATAACGCGATTAAACAGCTGAAAGAAGACAAAATTATTGAATTGCGTTATTGTCCAAGCAAGTCAATGACAGCCGATATACTCACAAAACCAGAGTCCAAGCTGAATTCATAAATAATAGAAATAAACTAAAACTACAGAACAATCTTCATTAGGAGCTTAAGGGGGGAATTGTTGACAGACATTACGAAATATAATCTCCAAATGAAGGCTATGAAATAAATCAAACTCAGTAAGTTTCTTTTCATCTATCAACATGATTCACAAAAGCAATTATGAAAAGAAGTTGTTATTCAAAACGAGGAAGTTTATGATTCTAAATAAATACTTTGTATAAACATTTCATCACATATCCAAGAAATTAAAACATTTGAACAATCAATAAACTGTTTTAAAGTGACTATAAATATAAATAATGTAATATTAAGATTAATGATACTAATTTCCTGTTTTTATCTTCAATAATGTATAATATATGTTTTTTACATTTACTTGCATTCTAGAATCTCAAAAGGCGAGATGTGGTGATTTTTATGCTGCAAGTGTAACTAATTAAATTTTGCTTTCTTCTTTAAAAGCTCAATCCACATATTTTTTACAAGTCACAAAAATAATCACGTGTGCTTTAAAATAACACGGAATATTATACCATTAGCAATGGATTAGAATGGGAAACAACTAGAAGTTACAGATGATATTACACTGATGATGCATACCAGATAAACCACGGATACAAACATAAATACAAGGTAAGCCAATTTTCTCTTACCTATGCTTTGCTTTTATAATTGAGATATAAATAAATAATAAACTCTGAGGCATAACGAATTTCACGCAAACACATTGTTGGATAAGTTGAAATACGTCTAACAAAAAATACACACTTCTCATAAATATTGCCACTATTCCAATACAAAATTGTAAAATACATGAATTTACCTTTGTAAAAAATCGATTTTTGGATGTATCCAGCCTTTTTAATTTTACAAAATTTAGGAAGTTCATTTTAGCAATAACGATGGAAAACTGCTCAAATAATAAATAAAACATATGGATGAAAAATTAACTCCATCACCATCTGTTGATAATTCTATGAATAATTTATATTAACTGCTGGGTTGGGAGATATCAGCAATAAATAAAATTGTCTTTTAAAACGTCACTGTATCAATAACATTGTCTTTTGAGTATGTTGCAGATATGCAACGAGGCAATACAAAGGTTTAATCACTGAATTAACTTCTAGTCTTGAATTAGAGTAATTTGATTTAAAGTGTATTACTTTTTCTGCAATTTATATGAAAACAATACGAAAATTAACGTGAATCTTATAAAAAATAAAATATTTCTGAAAAGAAATGATATCATAATATTTTTTAAAACTGGATCCTTTTAATGTTTCTATCAACATGTCAAGCAATAAACTCTTTTTCGGGCATATAATCTGTCATTTTTTTGCGTACAACCTTAAATTTTCTGAATTGTCTTATAAAATTTTTTTACATTGTCTAAGCCAAATATTTAGAGCAGCCTGAAAATACATATTTTATTCCTAACGAAAGGTATATCCTATAATTCAATTTTTAGATTGCTTCTCACACTTTTCCTTCCCTCGTGACATACATATGCGATAAACGAATAGAATCGAGAGCTTTTTTTTTACTGGGCTAAGAGAAAGGTTTTTATCTAGTGTCTTCGTAATATTTTTGGCCCTGGGGTACGGTTCCATCAGCATTAGTTTCTTCACAATAAAGGAAATGTGCAAATAAAAAATGCATGAAACATGAATAAAGTTAATTTCGTTTTCATAAAATATTTACTTTTATCTATGAATGTGAGGCATTAGGAAAGGGAAAAAAATATATTATTAATCCTGTCAATAGATGTATTTTATAACACAGCCTGTCCTGGTTATTTTTAAAATGTAGTATTGTTTAAAATTTTATCGTTTAGAGATCTGATCTCTAGTTATGTAGTTAGCTATTCGTATTGGAAAAACTATACTGGCCTTTCTGAGTTGTAATTTTCCAACTGGCTGAAAAACTGTCTGGGATTCGAAGCAGCGACTTTTTGGCTAAAGCTGCCAGTACTCTACCAACTGAGCTATCCTAGATCAATCTGATGGGCACGCTATTCAATCAGAAACCTTACTGATCACGACATCTGGCCTGATATTTGAATCAGCTTAACAGAATCAGTCGCAGGAAATGGAACTCCAAGAAACGTCGGATGCGTAATTATGCTTCATTAATTTTAACTCAATTATTCTAATTGGTAAATAAATCACACGAGTTGAATTTTTCCAACTGCATCAAAAAGTGTCCAGGCTAGGATTCGAACCAGGAACCTGTGAGTGAAACTGCTAATGCTTTGCTAACTGAGCTATCCTGGACAAATCTCGCGCTCGCACAATTCAGCCAGAAACCTTACTGATCATGACATCTGGCCTGATATTTGAATCAGCTTAACAGAATAAATCGCAGGAAATGGAACTCCAAGAAACGTTGGGATGTGTAATTATACTTCATTAATTTTAACTCAATTATACTAATTGGTAAATAAATCACACGAGTTGAATTTTTCCAACTGCATCAAAAAGTGTCCAGGCTAGGATTCGAACCAGGGACCTTTGGCTGAAACAGCTAATGTTCTGCTAACTGAGCTATCCTGAACAAATCTCGCGCTCACACAATTCAGCCAGAAACCTTACTGATCATGACATCTGGCCTGATATTTGAATCAGCTTAACAGAATAAATCGCAGGAAATGGAACTCCAAGAAACGTTGGGATGTGTAATTATACTTCATTAATTTTAACTCAATTATACTAATTGGTAAATAAATCACACGAGTTGAATTTTTCCAACTGCATCAAAAAGTGTCCAGGCTAGGATTCGAACCAGGGACCTTTGGCTGAAACAGCTAATGCTCTGCTAACTGAGCTATCCTGGACAAATCTCGCGCTCACGCAATTCAGCCAGAAACCTTATTGATTATGACATCAGGTCTGATTTTTCAATCAGCTCAGCAGAATAAATTGCAAGTAATGGAACTCAAAGAAATATTGGATACGTCATTACATTTGATTAATTTTAGCATCATTATCCTAATTGGTAAATAAGTCACACGAGTTGTATTTTTTCTACTGAGTCAAAAATTGCCCAGGCCAGGATTCGAACCAGGGACCTTTTGGTTGAAGTTGCCAATGCCCTGCCAACTGAGCTTTTTTAAATATCCTGAACTGCCAAAATATTTTATTTTTTGTCGAGATATTTTGCAAGTCTCAATTTAAATATGAATTGAATCAATGCACCAAATGTTATTAAAATCGGTTATTATGTGGCCATTACTTTTTTTTTTAATTTTTGCTCATTTTGTATGGAATGGCCCAATATTAAAGACTAATTTGTCTTTTCATTGTGTGCAACAGCAGTGTGCGAAGATGTGAATATGGAAGTTATCAGGTCACAAAATTTGGTGTTTTTATAACAAAACAATATAACCCTGAACTACAAGAAAATGATAAGAACTGAAACGTAATTGAGCGCCTCAAATTCTAGCTAGGTCTATTATCTGCTTGAATATTAATGAATTCCGGCAATACTCCCAACGTCTCAACATGGTTGATTCAGGATTGCTTGCAAACTTTTTTTTTCGATACATGATCTAAGTAGTCCTATTTTACGCTGTATAAAATTATATTAAGTTAAACCACACTTCATTAATTGCTAAAAGATGTTTCAATGTTCAACTAAAAGTACATTTTGAAAAAAAAATTAAATGCATATTTAATTAAAATTTTAAAAAGTTAACAAAAATTTGAATTTTTTAATATCCCTACTACTTTTTTAAATATTGATATTTTTGTCCAATTTTTTTTTTAGATTGTCAAATGTGACACAAGTCTGCATATGGATTTTTAGATGCATCTAATATTAAATTTGATATTATTTTTTTACTGATATACATAGAGTAAAACGATGATCTTCTTATACTTTTATTGTTTTTTTAAATAACAAAACACCTGAAGGCTAATGCGCAGATTTATCGCATAAATAATAAAGAACCTGTACAAACAAGTTTAAATCTATATCTCAAATTTAAAACAAAAGTCTTAGCATTTTTAAAACATGAAAGTGAAGAAAATATGAACATGGAGAAAAAAGCCATTTAAAGTTTTAATTTGTGTGGGTAATTGCGGGTGGGTGTATTAACACAATTTACAATATCTCGCGATATAATTGCCGTATTCGCAAAAACGAGGTGTCGAAATATTCACAATTAAGTAGGCTTTTATTTAATATATATATTTTTTTAAATCGGTTTTTTGATAAATTTTGAGGTAAACCTTAAGTATAACCTTAAAATGGTAAGAAAGTTTTACATGCAAACTGCCTGCATGTTTCGGTTTCAGCAAAGCCATTTTCAAGGCAAATGATAATATTCTATAGATGCTCGATCTATACTGCAATGTTTTAAAACGCCGTCATTCACGTTTCGACATTCTCTTTAAGATCACGTATACATGGTTAAGATCAAAATAGAAAAAAAAAATAAAATTACGCGAGTAATCCGAGAGAAAAAGTGAAAAACGTGAAGGACGGCGTTTTAAAACATTGCACTATACATCATGCTTCTGCAGAATGTTCTTATTTGTCTTTAAAATGGCTTCTGTGAAACCGAAACATGTATACACTTTGTATATAAAACATTTACTGTTTTGTTTAACACCTTTTTAGCAGTTAATAAAGTATATTTTCTCAGTGTGTTCGGATTTGTTATGTTATTTAATTAAATCAATTTTATAAATGTATATCGCAAATTACGTCAAATCTAATATTTTACCTTTACTACTTTAATAAAGTAATCCACTGAAATTAAACAGCTAAACTTACAGAATGTGTCCAGAAAGTAATAAGACTTATTCCATAAAATTCGTTTATTTGAAGATAATTTTACAGACATTTAATATTCTTCTAAATAGCCCCCCCCCCCCCCTTGCTGTTGCCAAGGGCTCTGGCGCCCGTTTATGCTCGCCTGGAACTTTTCAGTTGGAGTACTGTCCAGAACGAGCGTTGCGTTTTTCTCCAAATTCTCCAGATTGTCAAAACGATGACCTTTTAAGCTGGATTTTAACCAGGGGAATAGAAAAAAGTGCATCAGTGACAGATCGGGTCTGTGCGGTGGTTGAGGTAACGTTGCGTCGCTGTGTTTTACCGAGAGCTGACACTTCGAAGGATGTGTCGGAGCCAGTTTACATAAATTTTCCACATTTGAAGTTCTTTTGTGACGATTTGATGCACATTCGATTTTGTAAGTCCCAACGTCTCCGCAATCATTCGGGAACTCATCCGACGATCAGAATCCGAAGGCAATTTAATTTTAGCCACATTGTCTGAAGTTCGAGAAGTTGATGCACGCTCAGCGCGTTGTTCGTCATCAACGTCCTCTCTTCCGTCTTTCAAGACTTTGTGCCACCTAAACACTTGAGCCTTGGGCAAAGAATCCTTCCCGTAGGCTTCTTGTAACATGGCAAGAGTGTTAGTAGCCGATTTGTATAGTTTTACACGTAACGTTATGGCATATGGCTGCTCAACACTCCTCTTTATTCTGAAAACCTAACGGCACTTTCAAACACGTGTCTGCTTTACGAGAGATTCGTGCGCTGCAAAGGCTCAAAGTCAACTGATTTCCACCAGACTTTGTAGCTGACAGCCCCTCCCCCTCACCACCACACGTACCGCCTGCAAACTCTGCTTCTTTGGCATTCTGCTTGGCGCAAAATTTCAGTCGCATTACATCCTGGGCAGACCCTGTATTAACATTTAATTAGTAAATATTATTAAATTATTAAATATAAAAAATTACTATTAATAGTTAAATTATTAAATATTAAAAATAAGTATTATAAAATAATCTCTCAATAGTATCATTTTAAATAATCTTAGTATTTTAGCTTTACCCTATGATATACCGACATGATAACGCCTCCATACATGCATAAAATAAAACAATTTTGAGAAAAATGTGACACAACTTCTTATACTCGAGTCGTCATTTATCACATACCTTATTATTTCTTTTACACGCAAAAGCCATTGATAGATTTTTCTAGTTGATTTCATGCGGAATTTCGGTCTCAAATTCATTTTTAAACATTATTTGCTTTTCCAAATAAAAGAAATTTATCCATTTTTAGCAAAATGTTGCATTTCAAATAAACAGAATACAACTGGATTATACATTAATACTTCTACTCAATCCCTCAGGGATATGCAGATTTATCTTCATTGCTTTTACTAAATTAGGCAAATCCAAAGAATAACAAAGTAAACTTTTAGCCCAGAAAGTGTGTTGTTTTCCAAACAAATCTATGCATACGCATATCTTTCCTTATTATTATAATTTGCTTCAGAGTACTCTGCTAGAGGAATGGAGAATATTCAATAAAGGAAAATGAGAAATACAACAAATATTTTTATTCTTTTAATTGTTTTTCTTACATTTTATGAAAATGTGTGCCACTTTCATTTTAAATAAAGAATTGTTTTTGAAAGAATTATTATTATTATTTGCTGAATTAAGGAGTTTTTTTATTGAAAAATATGCATATTTTATGAAGTTGTTTTGCGATCTAAGAATGACGCAGAAATATGTAGGTTTCTGCACAGAGACACACAAAAAAAGCACACGTTATGAACTTTTATAAACCATATATTTATTAATTTTTATTGAAAAATAAACACCTTTGTTCACTGGGTTTTCATCTATGTTGCAGGGCGTGTAGCATTCAGTGGTTCTCAAGATTTCTCTGACATGACAAAACACTTTGTTGTTTTGTTCATAAAAAATGATTTAAACGAATTATATTTTCAAAAAAGCGTCGGTCATGGACCAGAGAATAGCAACGGAAACCAGTTCATACATTGCCGAGATATTTTGGGTTCCCCACTTAAAAAATATTGTTTCGAGAAATCATGTTTAAATATCTGAAACACGCACCGCTCGCTCGTTAACTCTGCGTCGATAAATGCTATACGTGTTTAAAATATTTTAAAATAGAGAATATTCAGAAATGAAAAGACAGAAAATAAAACCATTTTAGAAGCCGCAGAACTTCCGCAATTCCCAAAATAATCGAGAATATTCCCTGACAACGCAAGTTTTCCAAAAAAGTAATCTGATCAATTAATTTTTAAGGGTGTTTCGCTAGAAGGTAGTCCGGAAAAAAGTTACTCTAAAACAGTGGTTCCCAACGTTGGGCGTACGGCCCACTGGGGGACAATTTGACTTTCTAGGAGGGCAATTTCAAATTTATTTCTCATTCATTCGTTATCAGTTTCTTCTGTAATTTTTTTTAAGTATTGTTGTAGTCTAAAATAAATTGAATACAAGCAAAATTTTAAAAAATCAGTTATTTTAATTGAATTTTAAAAATATTCCCAATGAAAAGTTAAAATACATTAACACCAGAATAATTATACTAATAGTTTTTTTAAAATATTTTGACATTATTTAATATTAAATTTTTTTATAATTTTTCTGGGACAAAATTTTATAATTCTTCGTAACACTTTTCATTATTTATTAAGAGCTTTTTACTTCTATTTGCTCTGCTATATGCAGATGTCGTACTTGTCATGTACTGAAATTTCAAGACCAGGAAGTTCTTCGGTACCAGCATTTTCTTACAGAAAATCTATACTTAACTAAGGTGAAATTTCCCTCGCTTAACGTAGATTTATTTCTCTATAAAAAAAAATACTGATATTTGTCCTGAAAAATCCCCTGAAGCATATGACTCCTGTATATGTTACTAGAAGATGCTTTTGCTTGTGAAACTACTTAAAAGACTATATATAAATTTGACTATCTTGAACATATTTAACATAAAGATATGCATGAAGTATATGAACGACGTACTACCTTTATAAAACTTATAAATCTTATTAGCATCAGAAAAGGAAATGGGCAGACAGTAAATATCTATGGCTCTAGTGCAGGCATCCTGCACAGTAAATTAATTTACATGATGGGATATATTTTTAAATTTTAAAATCCGATAATATATGGTAAACAATTAACGATATTGGGAACGGTAAAACAGAGAAAATGTGTTGTGATGGAGAAAAAGGACTACAGTTGAACCCTGTTATAACGAATTTCAAGGGACCGAAGGTTTTGTTCGCTATATCCGGTGGTTCGCTATATCCGAATCGTTAAAAAAAATGTTAGAGTTCACAAAATGTATAACTCATTAGTTTCTATGTGTATATTAAATAATGATGTATTTTAAAAAAGATAAAATCTATTAAATATGATCATTAATGAATTAAATTGACTAAAATCGATTATATTAAACTGACACGATACGAATGAAATTTACTAATAATGAAGACAAACAGGAATAAATTCATTTTTCCTTTAATTGTTGCTCACTGTTTTGATACAGTGGTAATCTTCTGCTGACGTGATGGCGATTTCAGAAACATGTTATTGATTTCTTTGTCTAGTACATAAAATGACTCCAACACCCTTTCTTCCACTGTTTATGTACGCAAAAACTTATTAATTAATTACACGCATCGCTGCTGTAGCATCTGAAATTGTAGGGATTTCGTCATTTATGTGCTCCTCTTCACCAGCATCAGATGCAGAATCATCGATTTCAGAGTAATTCACTTTAATTTCTTCCTCAATCTCTTCATAAGTCGGATCTTCATATGTAATGACTTCATCATCACATGTTTTGAACAATTGCATGTCACATAATGAGAATGATGAAATTTTGTGCTTTTGTATCCACATCGTGATAGGTAAATATTCATCATTCTCTTCTTCTACATTCTTTGCTTCTTCAACATTCGTTGTATCTTCAATATTCTTTGTTACACCGGCATGTCGAAAACATTTTCGAATCGTAGAATCCGTAACAAACCTCCAAGATTTTTCGTCTCCAGTCTTGCACACAGCTGTGATCAGGAATAAGGGGAAATGACGGGTGGGCAGGATCACACCTGCAGAGTGGCTATTGTAACAGAGAAAGAATGCAGTTGTTTCTACCCTTTAATAAAAAGACTTATAGCTGATTTGCACCATGTTTCACTAACCGGCATAGATTTTCTTATGAAATTGGAGAAATCCTGTTTTCACAACTGCGGAAAAGTAAAAAAAAATCATGGTCGACTGGAAAAAATGTTCGTTATAGCCGATTCTTAAGGTTTCGGAGGTTCGCTATAAAAGGATAAATTAGCATTAAATACAATAGGAAAACGGCGGGGCCAAAATTTTCGTTCGTTATATCCGAGATTTCGTTATATACCGGGTTCGCTATAACGGGGTTCGACTGTATTTAATTTTGATAAAAATGAGAATTTTGAGATGCTTCTTGTGTATCGTGTTATCCATAAAAAGAAATTTTAGTGGCCAAAGCTTTACCACCAACTCTTAAAAAATTACAAAAATTAATTATAAAGTTTGTGAATGTTATCAGTTATAACGTTAAATGTACGTCTCTCTTCAAGATATTTTGTGAAGATAAAAAAGCAGATGGTATAACACTTTTCTTTTAACATTGAGGTAAGTTTGAAAAGCACAAGAAAACTCCTTTTGGTACAAAGACGAATATGCATAACCTCATTGCACTTATAAAAAGATATTAAAAACACATTTCTCACAGAAGATTTACCTCTTTGAAAAGTTAAAAAATGTGAAATGAATAGTTATTGTTAAGGCTTTATTAAGCTTTCCCTGTGTGAATAGATTTCACTTTTAAAAAAATAAGAGACACATATTTTACAGATTAGAGGGTGGGGAGCATAGTGATTTTACTTATGCTTTGGTGGGGCATGGCCGAAAAAAGGTTGGGAACCACTGCTCTAAAAGCAAAATTACAGGAATATGTATTTTTATGAGTGACTACTACATATTGATACGTATATCCGGGATTTCAAGAGTCCTCTTATTGGGAGGCCGTTAGGTGTTAGTGTGCCAGGTCCAATGCCAAAAAACACGCGACAGAGAGATAGAGTAAGCGGGACAGCGGCTTCTAAATCAGAACATAAAAGTACAATAAACAATATGAAAACGAAACCTGTCTATAACAGAATCCTGTCTTACACATGAAGATTTTATTGTCCCTACGGTAGAATACCATACAATTACACCTGTTAAGATGAAAGCCTCTTTAAAACGGAATTTCCCCTATCCCTTACGATTCCGTCTTAGCAGGTTTTAATATACTAAATAAACAGAACGATCTTATACAGTAAAACCGGTGAAAGCTAAATCGCTAGAGATTAAAACAAAATTACAACTTAGCAGGTATTACTATTCTTATCGTAGGAATGATGAAATTTTTACTTTAAAAAAATTGATGCCCATTATAAACAGGTTCCGTTTACACACGATTTACTGAATCAAGAACAGTAAAACTTGTGAAAACAGAATCGCTAAGAACCGAAAATATTCCGTATTAGACAGGTTTCCGTCTAAGCAGATAGATGTGTGTATGGTATTCCTTTGAAAGGGAGTATAAAATGTGTCCGTTTCTGATATGTTTTTCCTCCGCAAGTCTGTCTTTTACTCTTTTACATTCGAAACAAAATCGGAAATTTTGGCGTCTCGCGCAGTGGTTACACGGATGGGTCTTCGTGTCCTTAAAAATCAAGACGCTTCGCATGAATCGGGATACTTGGCAAAACTAGTGGGAGTTAAGTTCCAAGCCGGGAGTTTCTGGTGATAATTAAAAAAATCCTTGCAGGCTCGGCCTACAGGCGCAGGTAGATTTCGAAGTTAAGTACTAATTTCAAAAACAAAAATTAAATCATGATTAGAGATAAATCCACTTTAATAATTTTATCTATCCGCTTTTGACGAGTTTTTAATTTCATTTTTATATAAGAGATGGTTTTATCAGAATCATGTTAAGGCGGTATTCAAAAAATACTTTTCCATGCTCAACAACTCGAAATTTTCTTACACGTTTTCAGATTCATTTTTAAAAGAAAAAACATGAAACTTGCTGACATGATTTTTGAAGAGATTTATAAGCGACCTGTTTTGTTTTGTTTTTTCTTTTTTCGTTCAATTAGTTAGAACTTGATTTATAAACAATTATTTTCTAAGTAGGACAATATTTTTTGCTTCCAACACAATCGCTTCAGGAAATTCGGATAAAATGCCCACTTTGACATAATTTTTTGAAATATATTCTGCCTCTATCAAAAAATCAACCATTGCGGTACATTATATAGTTTATGAATAAGAAAAATTAGATGTGTTTGAGAGCAAAAATGAATTTCAAAATGAGTCAGAAAAAATGCAGTTTGGATTTGAGTACACCCTTAATACGAAGATTTTTTCTTCAACTGCTTTGTTTTTTGTTGTTCTTGTTTTCTGTAAGAACTGATTCTACCAAAAACTTGCCGATAGAAAAGTTGTAGATAATATTAAGAAGATATATAATAAATTCATGAGAATTTTATATCTTGTGAACTGACGAAGTTATAGATTTTTTTCTTCTTAAACCCCCCCTTTTTGTTTTCGTTTTTAAATTTTTTGCCGCTCTAATTGGTCCTATTGAAAACGCATCAATATAAAAGTTGTAGATAATATTAAGAAGATTTATAATAAATTAATTGGATTTGATATCTTGAGAATTAATGAAGTTAAGAATTTTTTTCTCCAAAAACCCTATATTTTCCGCCCCTTGAACCCATTTTTTTATTTTATCAAAAATCTGTCATACATAAATTTTTGGCCCTTTTTATAGAAATAATAATAAATTTAAACTGATTCGATAAGTATTATAATTAAGAAGTTATGGGGTTTTTTTCGGTTTTCGCTAAACCCCTCCCTATTTCCACCCCATTGATCCGATTTTGTACATTAACGAACTTGACCGAGATTTTATGCCCCTTGATTTTATGTACCAGTTTGAAAGCAATTTGGGCAGAATTTGGAAGTTGTAGTATCCATAAGAATGTGATATAGATAGACAGATAGATAGATAACGTTTTTTACTGAGGGTGGCTTTGGGTTCTAGGAGTCATGATTGGTGTAAGATCTGCAAAACCTTTTCAGAAATTCCAACATAGGGGAGATTACAATAGGTAGTATTTCATACGAAATCTACCTAAAATGTGTGACGAAAGTGTTGCAGCTAAGTCAGTATTCTATCACTGCGGTGTCTTTTAAATTGGAAGTATGTAAAGACCTCTTTTTCTGTAAAAATATTTTTCCATTCATAGGATTTAATATATTCTATTAAAATTTTAAATTTAAATTTCTCCGTTCAACAATCACAGTCAAAAGGATCTATATTTAGAGACAATTATAGAACAAACAGGCCCAGATACGAAAACGTAGATCAAAATTAAATTTAAACTAACACTTTATGAAAATTTACAACTGATAAAACTATTATATCAGCTTCATGGTAAAGCAGTGAAATATAACATAAGAAATATTCGAAATTTAAAGAACTATTCGAACTTGCTACCTTTACTTTTTATTCACACGTAGAAAACTCAGTGATAAAAGAAATTAGCAAAAATATAATAAATTAAAAGTAAAAAAATGGTTTAAAGACAAGCTTTTATTACAAAAAGGGAAAAAGTTTATGGACGGTTGAAATAAATACCTTTTTAAAAAGAAATAAAGGATATTGCGATTGATTTTTTGTCAGTTTTCTTTTAAGAAAAATAAAACGGATATGCGAAAAACTCAAAGATGGCACATTTATCAACCATGCCACTGTTCACTCAAAGAACATGAGCTTATTTCTGAAGCAATCTATGACATTTACGTGATCACATACGTCATGCCATTTACGTACCTTTGTTGGACAAGTGTTTTTGAGGTGTTTGGATAGCGTAGGAAAAATTTTAAAAAAATTACAGAATATTTTATTTTCATCAGAAATGTGTCACACTACTAAAAATTAAGTCAGTTGTACCGCAGAAAGTGTGTTAAAATTGGATTTCAAGCAGAACGGACACACACGAAAATTTAAATAAAAGCTTGGAAAAATTGGATTTTTTTTCTTTGCAAATTGTACCAAAAGTTCTTGTTTAATAGACGTCTTGGAAAGAAAATTTCGTAAATAAGAATGCGAATAAACAAAACACGGGAGGAACTTTTAATATAGTTTTAAAACAAATAGATAATTTTATTATATCAATGATTATATCACGTTATCGAATAATTTTTTTTTTCTTATAAACTATAAAAAAGACTGCGATAAATTCTTCAAAGAAGAGTTCCTTGAAATCAATACCTTGAAATCAATAAAGGTCTGAGAAAAAATCGATTTACTGAAAGTTTAAAATTTTAAAGCTATTAATTATTTTTTATAAAAAAGAAATTTAGAATACTTTCTGCGTATCAATTTTTTAAATATTTTGTTCATATTTCATTTCATTACTTAGAAATTATTTATTAAAATATTGTATATTCATTTTACAATCTAACAGACAGTTATTTAGAAAATATATGAAACCGGCAGAGAACTGAAATTTGATTAAAAATTCTCATGTTAATAGACTTTATTTCAAATTTTAGATTTTATAAACCAACATTCCCAGATGGAGACAGAGATTTGTTGTAGTATGCAGTGCATTCAGATTGACATTTAGGCGTAATGATATTTAAATGAAAATTACAAAGCATAAAGCATTTTTAAGAAATATCGACAGCAAAAATTGTCTTTTAACAATAATTCATTTCAAAAGAATTGTGATATATTATTTTCATTACTCACTTTAAAAAAAAAAAAAAATATATATATATATATATATATGAAAACATACTTTTTACCAAGGTCAATTTTTGCTCATTTAAAAGTCCACCAAAAATATGAAATATCATTCATTTAAATTTCTTCACAAAACTGTAAAGAACCATTAAACCCTTTTATTTTGGAGCTTGGCGACCTCATTCAAAATGGAATTTCAAGCATTCATCGGTTTGTTATTGTTATTTAATTAATACTAAGCTTTAAGAAAACTTTTTTTTTCAAAACTTCGTTACATTTTTACAGTTTTGTATGTCTGGATTCTACTACATTGAAAGAAGAGGCTACTATTTTCAAAATAATTTTGCTGGTTATAAAAAAAAAAAAAAAAAAAAAAAAAATATTATAAGAAATGTCGAAGTTTATGCAGCAAAAATAATATTACTCCAATTTAACCTTCTGACTGTCCAGCAAAAGGTCAAAATTGTAATGTTGTTTCTTTCAACTGTTCAACTATTATTCTGTTTAAAGTGCTGAAAAAGATGATTATTCCAACATGGTAATAAAATTTTTAATTGTGTATATGACGACAAAGCTTGAGAGTATTAGCTTTTGCAAAACAGTAAAAAAACTGTACAATTATACGAATTTTATTAATGCATGTATAATAATAAACTTATACTGAGTTCATTGCGTGTGGACTAAGTTGTAGTTTTCAGTGAAATAAAAACTGCAACTTTAGTGATCGAGTTCTCTTGTGCTTGACATTCAGAAGGTTAAACAATGAATTTTTAATACATTTATCTGAATGAAATGAGAAAGTTAAGTTTCTGTACAAAGATAATCCGTTACGACTTATTTGGGAAAAATATGATACAATATTAGTAATAATGCAATATTGGACTAATATTCATTGTATTGGCTATATTTTGGTTATATCTTGGTTCGTCCCAAGCATATTAAAATTAGATATTTTCCCAACTATGGTATGGTAAATGGGTTATTTGGTCATAGGATCGTAAATAGAAGCATTCATCGCGTTTGTAGAAGGCCTTCACACATTCTATCTCCTGAAAGAGAAAATGCTGGAAGGAAATTACTCATTAATCACGCTAAAGCTCTATGGAAAAACGAGTTTAATTTCGTAAAAGAATATATTAATAGCATGTGGTGCTCCTCCCCCTCCCCCTCCCTAGTCGAGACATCGTACATCTTGAATTATCAATTAGTTTACAAAGCCAAAAATATGTTTCGAAATCGAGTCGTGTTGCGCCAAGAAAAATTACGTTAAGAAGAAATACAGTCTAAATTTTAAAACAAAGCACACTATTCATCAACTAGAATTGGCGCCTTCATCTTTAACCAACTTCGTGAACAGCGATAGGCAGCCCTAACTTTAAGCAGCTGAAAATTACAGATGGCTCAAAAAGCGAACATTTATTTTTGTTGTTACGATAACCAGAGAGCTATTCGTTTTCGAAAGCCGCGCGCCAGTGGCGTAGCTAGAGCATTTCGTTTGGGGGGGGGGGGTGTGAAGATCGAATTTACCGAATGTTCATAGTAATTTTTTTTTTTTTTTTTGTATTTACAGTACAGGACCTATTACCCAGAATCCTCGGAACCGAAGGCTTTCTGGATTTTGGAATTTTCCAGATTTCGGGTCCTCTCAAATTTCACGTTTTTTTCGCGATCCTTTGACGAAATTTGCGTTTTTTTTTCACGATCCTGTGACGAAATTTGTGGGGGTTTTTTCGCGATCATTTGACAAAATTTGAGTTTTTTCGCGATTCTTTGACAACATTTGCGTATTTTTTCTACGATCCTTTGACGAAATTAGCGTTTTTTCGCGATCATTTACCGAAATTAGCGTTTTTTTCCCGCGATTCTTTGACAAACTTTCAGATTTTTTTACGATCATTTGACAAAATGAGCGTTTTTTCGCGATCATGTGACGAAATTAGCGTTTTTTCCGCGATTCTTTGACAAAATTTGCGTTTTTTCGGGAACCTTTGACAAAATTCGCGTTTTTCCGCGATTCCTTGACAAAATTTGCATATTTTATATGATCATTTGACGAAATTAGCGTTTTTTCCGCAATTCTTTGACAAAATTAGCATATTTTTTCTACGATGATTTGACGAATTTACCGTTTTTTCACGATCATTTGACGAAATTAGCGTTTTTTCCGCGATTCTTTGACAAAATTTGCATACTTTTTCTATGATCATTTGACGAAATTAGCGTTTTTTCGCGATCCTTTGACAAAATTAGCGATTTTTCCGCGATTCTTTGACAAAATTTGCGTTTTATTTCAGGATCCTTTGACAAAATTCGCGTTCTTTCCGCGATTCTTTGACAAAATTTGCGTATTTTTTCTACGATCATTTGACGAAGTTAGCGTTTTTTCGCGATCATTTGACGAAATTCCTGTTTTTTTCGCGATTCTTTGACAAAGTTTGTGTTTTATCGCGATCCTTTGACGATATTCGCGATTCTTTGAAAGACATTCGCATTCTTTTACGAAATTCGCGTTTTTTCTGTGATTCTTTGACGAAATTCACGTTTCTCTGCAATTTTTTGACGAAATTAGCATTTTTTAACGATCCTTTGACGAAATTATCGTTTTTTTTTCGCGATCCTTTGTCAAAATTCGCATTTTTTTCGCGACTCTTTGACGAAATTTGCATTTTTTTCAGAATCCTGTGATGAAATTTGCGGGTTTTTTGCGATTCTTTGACGGAATTTGTGTTTTTTTTTTCGCGATTCCTTGACAAAATTCGCGTTTTTTCTGCAATTTTTTGGAGAAATTGGCGATTTCTTCTGCGAACGATTGACGTAATTGATTTTTTTTCGGCGCCCATTTGTCGAAAATCGCGATTTTTTTTATGTCCGAATTTTCGGACTGAAGACCAATTTTTTTTTAATTTTCGGAAAATTCAGAACAGAATCAATCACCCCCGGTGAAATATCTGACGATTTTCTTTTTTTAACGAATCTTAATATAAATTAATTTTATACTAAAATTGGAGAGAAAAAATGATTTTTTCCTAATGTCGGGGGGAGGGGAGGACGGCTTCGTGTTATCTGGCGGCTGAAATAACATATTTTAGTGGTTACACGTCGTAACACAATAGATTGAAAAAAAATTAGGAATCGGTAAACTTTTCAAAAAATTTCAAAATTTTAGTACAAAGTTACAAATTTAGAAAATTTTCAAATAATTATTTTTTTCGGATTTCGGGTCTTTCCGGATTTAGGAATTCCGGATAATGGGTCCTATACTGTATTTGTATTTATTTGTATTTTGTATTTTTTCACATTGTTTTCTTTTGGGCGAGGGGGGGGGGGGGATTAGACATTTATTTATTATTTCAGTTATATATAAATAAGCAGACCAAAAATTTTAACAAAAAACTAAATAATTTCCACCATTTAAAATTTTACAAACTGGAGGAGCGAGGGTAGTAGAAATTATGAATGGAGGGAGTGAAATAGATAACTGCTGATTTATTTATCGTATTGCACAATTACAAATAAAGCAGAGGAAAAAAGTAATTTTAAAGACTTTAACCCTTAACTGATCAGGTAAGGTGTTTTCCACCCCAGAGAAATTTCATTTATGAAGAAATTTTTTTTGTGGTATTTAGATACGTGTATTTATATGTATATGTATGTACACTTACAGTACTTTTTCAGTTGTTTTTATTCAAGTAAATAATGCAAAATTCACATGAGATTTTCTTACTTTAATTCGTAAATTTTGTTGAGTGCACAAGACAAGAAATCAAATTTTGGGGTTGTATACACACCACCTCACCACGTTATATATATTTATATATAAATCACCTCATCACTTAAGGTTTAGGCTTTTCGTGCTCGATACTTCAGTGAGGGGGAGGGGGCAAAGGTAAAAGGAGTAATTTGGGGTGAGGTGTAAAAAGACAGATTTAGATTGATTATTTATTATTACAATAAAAATAAGTTTAACAGAAAATATTTTAAAAATAATTATTTTTTTCTTTTATTTATAACTCAAAGTTTGAAATTTGCAATACTTTTTAAATTTTAAGTTAGAAGTCTGTACGGGTAGAAATTTTCAGGCCCGACCCATAGAAAAAAGTCAACCCGGCCCATTATAAAAGATAGGCCTGAACTCGGCCAGACCTGTCAAAAAAATTATTGGCCTGGCCCGGCGTTATAGCAGCTAAAAGTTCAGCCTGAGACCATTCTGGCCCGAAAAAAAAAAATGAAAATCTCGACCCGAGCCTGGCACGGCCCGAGTGAATTTTTACAAAACATTGATTTTTACGTCGATTTGGTTAAAATTTTGTCTGTACGAGGAAACTTGATCAAAAATACTTAATCTTAGCTTTTTTTTTTTTTTTTTTGTAATCCTTATTTTTTGCGATATTTTTTTTTTTTTTTTTTTTTTTTTTTAATAAATCTCTATTTGTTATATGCAAATGCTTCGACTATCATTATTTTTGTTAATCCATATTCCATGTATTGGAGACTTAAAAATCTAGAAAATGCTATACAATGAAATCTTCTAAGACGGAATCGCACTGTAAAGTAAAAAAATGCATTACAGACAAGTTCCCTTCTTAATAGGTGTAAATGTATTATATATCCTTTTCTCACATATTATTATATTAATTTTGCATGGATCAACACCTTTTTCAGTTTAAAACAGGATTACGCATAGGCAGGTTCTTTTTCACACGCGTTGCTATATTTTAATTTAGCTTTATTTTGCTACCAGGCCACGCTCAGACAATGATTTTCATACGGGTTGGGTGAAAACAGGAACTGAAAATTTTGGCCCATGAAGACTTGGAAGAATGAAACCAGTCCCGGCTCTGTACAGAAAACATTAATTAGGCCTAGTCAGGCCTTATTTATGTTTTGCCAAAGCTGACGTTTGTAACAGATTTTTTTAAAACGTGGCAAAAGATCATTATGAGCTAGCAATTGATTATAATTTTATATGTGATACATTTATCAGAAAATTAAAAAAGTCTATTGGATTTCAAAGCACTTCATGCCTTATGCCTGCTGATTTCATGCTTCTGGATTAAAAAAATGTCTACTTAAATGTGTCAGAAAATTTACCATTCGTAAGAGGAGTAAAAATATTTTTTAAGAACAAGTGTTTTTTTTTGTTTGTTTGTTTTTTTCATAAACGTGGCATTTAATTCGAAGTTAGAAAATTATTTAGTTATTTCAAATTTTAATCCGTGTATGGTATATTTGATAATTTTGATGATATGTGACAGAAAAATGCACAATATAAGAATAGGAGGATTTTTGAATTTTATTTTTTTTCTTTTTTTTTTATTTCTCTTTTTCCATAAATATTTATCCAAGTAAAAACGTAAGATAAAATAAGAAAATTAATAAAAATTAAATAAAAATATATGAGAGAATTGGTTGATTAGTAGTTTTTATTTTCTCTGGTAATTAGAATAAGGATAATTGTTGCAGATTACTTCAATGAGAAAATTTCAACTGTCTGCCCCCCAAAGCAGATCAAAAGACCAAAACAAAGTACAGAGAACGACGGAAACATTTAGTAGACAATGTTGCATAAAACCGGACAGAAGAATTTTTTTACTTGGAACTTTTTTACAGAACGTTTTTACTTGGATTTATAAAAAAAAGTGAAAGAAATAAAAGAAAAAAAATTCAAACCCTCCTATTCTTATATTGTGCATTTTTCTTTCACATATGATCAAAATTATCAAATACACACCATACACGGATTCAGATTTGAAATAACTAAACAGTTTTCTAACTTCGTATTAAAAGCCACGTTTATGAAAAAAAAAAAAACACTTGTTCTTAAAAAATAGTTTTACTTCTCTCAAGAATGTTAAATTTTCTGACACATTTAAGTAGACATTTTTTTATCCAGAAGTATGTAATCAGCAGGCATGACCGCATGAGGTATGAAGTGCTTTGAAATCAAATAGCACTTTTAAATTTTCTAATAAATGTATTACATATTAAGTTATAATCAATCGCTATTTCATAATGATCTTTTGCCTATTGTCATGTTTAAAAAAAATCTGTTCCAAACGTCAACTTTGGCACCATTTTCTGAAAGACCAGTTACCTTTATAGGAAAAAAGAGAAACGCTATTCGTTTACGAATAAGAAAGAATATCTGCAAATTTCGTGCATTTAAAAATGAAAATTTCTTCACGAAAGTGTAAAAAAAGATACAAGTTACGATTTCAGATCAGCTTTAAATAGTTTTTAAAAACCACAAAATGTGGCTAATCAAACCTGCACTTTATTTGTAGGATATTTTTTCTGTTGAATTTTTAAGCTGGAACTCGTAATATAGAAAGTTATCAGAATTGAAATAGTCAAATATCATGTTGAGCAATTGAGCATAAGTATACAAAAATTAAATATTATTTTAATTTGCAATAATAGAAAAAGAGTCTTGAACACAAAAAGAATTTTTTTAGATGGAGAAGGGGAAGGGGAGAGAGAGTAGACAGTGTGGAAAATTATTTTGTGTTCTGCAAAATTACTTTGCTTGCATTTTTTTGTGAGCTGTAGCGTTGATTCTATTACACGAATTAGCCTGATTGAAGTCAAAGGATTTTTTTAAATCAATTTAAATTAACTTTGAGATCCCTTCATTTCAGAAAACAAAGAAAAAAATGGCTTTCAGTTTTTGCAGCAGAATGTAAATGTATGTCTCAATACGCCAATTAGAAGAAAAATTAATGTTTTATCATCAATGCACTTGCTTTATATATCAATACAACTGATGATTTTAAAACAAGTTCAAAAGCACAAATAAAAAATATCTTTTCGAACTGAATGACAAGAACCAGTGTTGCAGTCTTAAAAAAACAAAGGGTATACGCCAGGGCTTAATTTGCGCCGGAGCCCACCGGAGCTCAGCTCCGGTACTTCTCTGTTTTGAATAAATAATTAAATATTTGTCGGAATTCGCCGGAGCTCAGGGCTCCGAAGCCCAGTGCAATAGCGATTTCAAAAAACCGAAGCCTAAATTACCATTTCCTTTCCCTCCCCATCTCCACGTTTCTGCATTCTTTTATATAAAAAAAACTTGTATGTGATGTTGTGTGTCACACACGTAGGAGAAAGAGCTGAAACGGCGCATGGGATTTTCCGAAATTTTTTTTTACGAATGTTTTTTGCTAGTCGTTCATTAATTTATATATATATATATATAGATATGTATATGCATAGCTGCAAACAATTTCTTTTTTGTGTTAATGCACTATTTCCGAATCATAATCCTTACCTTGTTTAGTTGCAGAATTCTGCAATTAATTAACATTAAAATTAGGCAAAGATTTCTATTCGGAAGGAGTGATAAACTAAAAAGTGAAATAGTTGACAGTTAAGTATATGCAGGTAGATATATTTACAATTTTTATTTTGCTAAAGGAAAAAAAGAATCTCTTTAAATTTTGCAAATAATGTGTGAAATATAAATATGCGGATTGGAGTAATGACGGTGCGGGGCGCTACGGTTTTAGCACTGCAGAATATTGGGGCTCCGGTACTTTTTTTGTTAGAATTTAAGCCCTGGTATACGCTATAGTCATGAACATTCATGGATACAGTATACGCCAATGCTTTATTTGAGAAGCAGAGGGTATGCGGAGCTTCTTAAAAAAATCCAGAGTGAGGGTATACGGCGTATATCTCCGTATACCCTCCACTACTACGTGACAAAAACAGATCCAGATCTTAAAACATATCGTCGGTTTATATTAAGTTACAAAGGAAAAAATCCAATATTTTATAGTTCTCTGTCTTATATTATTTTTCTTTAAAGCGGTTCTCGAGCTTCCTACTGAACAACGCAAAAATTTTTGGGACACATTTTCTGTCTCATTTTAAGCATATTGGCAGGCTTGACTGTTGAAGCGGAATACAATGGAAACTAGTTTTACATTTTTTTGATAAAATTACTTATCACGTTATAAGCAAATGTTGTCACATGACGACAAGTTTTTTGCCTTTCTCGAGCTGCCGTGTCTGAATTTAGGTTCAAAACGTTAACTTTGAAAATATTTTCTGAAAAATCTTTTGCGTTTACCAAAAAATGGAAAACGTCTTTCGACTACATAGTTTCTGAATTACAACACCTGCCAATTTCCGAACAAAAATGAATTCAGAAATGTCTCAGAAAGTAGCTCTTCTGATTTGAGAATACCCTTAAGGATTTTTTTCCCGCATTTTTTTTTAAATAAGTTTTTCAAGAAACTTTTAGTTTTTCGAAGATACAATATACCATTATATATAGTAGCTAATAGGGATGTAATGAATATTCGATATCTATTCTGTATTCGGCCTTTTCGGCCATATTACCGAATATTCCGTTAGGCCGAATATCAAGATATTCGGCCAAACCGAATACTTAAAAAAAACTTTTAAAACATTTTTAAAAATCTTACACAATTTCTTTTAACTGTCAAATTATAAAGATGTTCATAAAAATTAGAAACAGAATCATATTTAAGTAAAAGAGAATATTTTTACATTATTTGCTTTTTGTAAAGTATTACTTAAGAAAATTAACCATAATGGAGATTTTCATAGGAATTAACAATGTAAAAATGCAACTTCCTGAACCTTTTCTAGTAAATAATCGGTTTCTTGCTTTTTCACACAAAAATGCGCTTCTAATCGAAACAGAAAAACTTTCAGGGTTGATAATACACATCAAGAAAGACAATTTTTGCTCAGAAAACCACAATCGAAATCCACTTATTCAGTTATAAATAAAGTGTATCTCATCTCATTCGAGGTCAAACTTGGATTTTCATTTGTTAACCCTAACGAAGATATCATAGCTATATTTTTTAACAAACTTGCTTTGATTTCTGTGAAATATAATATCATGATGAGGAGTGCTGGAAATTGCCATTTTTCATATTTAAACAACTATGAGGTAGACATTCCTTTATTCAGAATGCAATTTATAGTATTTATACTGTGTCACTGGCCAAAATTCAATCATTTTCAATGATATCATCACATTTAATACAAACTAAATTAATATGAAACAAATCTTGCTAAAATATCTTCATTTACTGATAAAGTTGTGAACGAAAATTCAGTTTCGGCTTGTAGTTGCACACCCAGAATTTTTGACTAAATATATTGTAATTTTAATGAAATAAATGGAGTGAGGTGTTGTTTTTTGTTCAAAATTTTTTTGTCTTGACCACATTATCTCTATTTTTTACAATTTTCTAGGAACAATGTGTATGTTTACAATCTCTGAAAATAATCGCCCATTCGAAACACTGATCTAAGATGCATTTAAGAACTTCCTTGCTAAATCAAAGACAGTAGAAAAGTTATTTTTGCTGAGTTGATTGTTTTAGAATTTAAATATATATATATTCACTTGGTTTAATTCACCAGAAGAAGCAATGAAATATCAAACTTTTTTAATTAATAAAATTTTAAAATTCTCTTCTTAAATAACACAAAGATTTTTTTCATGTATAAAGTTTACTTGTAAAAAGTTCTTGTTTATCAATATGTAAATTTCTGCATTAAATATTGTGTAAAATTATTTTGAAATTTAACATTTTAATGCCTTTAATCTTTGAAATATAAAAGTATTCGACAAGCTGAGTACTTGGTATTTGGCCGAATAGTTACTACTCAGCTGGCCGAATATTCGGTACTCGGCCTAACAGTTAATTCGGCTAACCGAATATTCGGTATACGGTTCGCTTGTAGGCCGAATATTCGGTAGAAAAGCTATTTTTGCTGAGTTGTTTGTTTTAGAATTAAAAAATATATATTCCCTTGGTGGTTTAATTCACCATAAGAAGCCATGAAATATGAAACTTTTTTAATTAATAAAATTTTTAAATATTCGACCAGCCGAATATTTGGTATTTGGCCGAATAGTTACTACTCGGCTAGCTGAATATTCGGTATCCGGTTCGCCTGTAGGCCGAGTATTCGGTATTCGGTCAAAATCACTATTCGGTACATCCTTAGTAGCTGATGTAATTTTATTACACCGTTTTAATTTTCTTTGATAAGAAAAGATTCCCTGTTCTCTCTTATTTTTTGCTTTGAAAAACAGACAATACAACAGAAAAAAATCTGGCGACATCCTGTCCACCGAAAAAACCGCGAAATATCAACCCCCGATAGCTTTCAGAGTCAAGCAAAACGAATTTTAACGAACAAGAAGTCTGGCCTTCTAATTTCATTTGCATTGGTCAAGGAGTGTACGCATTTACCCTCAAGGCACTCTTCTCCAGATTCCTTTCTTGAATGAAGCGAAGATATTTTCTACCCTTATCTTCTAGCTTACAGGGACACTGCATAGAAATAGGAAGAAGCTATACTTAATCTTCTAAGGGATACTGTAACCTGGACCCCTCTCCCTCCCCTTCTTACACCCATGGAATAGTTAAAAGTTGAAATTGCAATCGACTCCCAGCGAAAAAAAAAAAAAAAAAAAAAAAATACATAATGCAAAGAGCAAGGAAGTTTCTAATTAGAAAATCTATATATTTAAAATATTTAATAATTTCAAATATGGTTTGACATTGTTTTCTGTTTTGCAATATATTTTGTAATATGTTTTTAAAAATTCTTAAAAAAAAAAAGAAAAAAAATCAGAGCCAAATGATGCAATTTTTGAACGAAAGTGAAATTACCGAATGTATATGAGTTTACCGAAGTGGGGGGGTGTCGCATCCCCCCACACCCCCCCTGTAGCTACGTCCCTGCGCCTAGCACCCTGGGACGATTCTACTATCCAAAGGGAAGTTACGCTGAGATAGGTATTTCCCGAAGTTCTACTTAGAAGTTCATTTGTATGTTGTCGTTAAGATTGATGCTCAGACAAACAAACTCCACTCACATCTATTTTGATTAAATCAAGGCAGACCTGACGCAGCGCAAAAGCGCGGAGGGTTTTGCTTTCCGAAAACAAACAGTACATTACGAATGCATACATCTATCACGCGGAGTCAAACAGAAGGCAAGACAGAAAATAAATTTCTTTTTCGATTGAAATACCACAAACATATTAAACTTATTTTCAACGTACGTCTTAAATTAAAACATCTGCCTGAAAGAATGAGCTTTTTAACTGGGATAAAATAATCTAAAAGATATTGAATTTTTACTAACAAAAAAGAATTTGTGTTTAAAAAGAAAAGCTTGAAAGAAGAAACATTAAAAGAGAAGGGAGTTAATTAAATTTTAACACATTTAAATTAATAAATTATGCATCATGTATCATACCAACATTTGTCAATATATATTTTGGTAACATTTCCCAAATATTGGATCTTTAACCTCAAGACTACCAATTGGTCCACTTTTTTAATCAAAGATTTTTTAAGAAAGAATATTCTCCAGATAGGTTTTTACAGTATTTGCAATAGAAATAACCTTCGGGGTGGTTTGTACAAAATTTGCACAAAATCTGAAAGGATTTTCTTTTTTGTTTTTAGAAAATACTGATATTGAATAAACGGACCATATAAACCTTGTAAACTTGCTAATATTTCCCCAACATTGCAGCACATAATTTTCATAATGTGATTTACTATTGGCATTTATTCAATTTTATTTCCTTTCCAATATTTTTTATCTAAAATATTATTTCTGAAATAGAGGAATTCCAAAGCAAAACTTTCCAATGAAAAGTTGATATTTATTTGATGTTGATATTTCATTGAAAGTACTTCCGACTAATGCAATATTGCTGCAATTTTGAGTTTCGATATAACCAGTACTATGTAGTTTTACACCAGTCTAGCTAACTATACAAACATAACATGTATTCATAAACATCTCAACAAAGTATTTTACTGTTTTCTCTCGCATTTATCCTCTAATGAATTAAGCCTTACAAAAGAAAGTAAACAGTTCAAAAACGCCTTTTTCAACTAAGAGAATGTAAATCATATTTTAGTTTAAAGAAAAATTCCACATTGCTACATAACATAATTAAATGTCTTTTATTTCAAATCTTAGCATACTCATTTAAAAGGTAATATTAAAGCACTCATCAGTTAAATAGCCGTATTTAATTTTCAATATTTTAGCTTTTCAGCAGAATTTCATAGCATTTTAAAAGAAAATCAAATTCGTTTTCCTTTAAAGTAACATCTTATCATTAGCTAATTGACTGCATAAAAGTTCAAACGAAAAATAATTTTCTTTCATCTCATTCATAAACGTTATTTGGGATTTCTTCTTAAGGAGTTTTTGTGAAGAAATACGTATAATTAAAGTCGTAGACTTCCCTTTTTTCATTGCATATCAGCATTTTTCCAATGCTGCACATAGCTTCAGAATAGAGGACAATATGTTTATAAATTGATTTGCACATGTATATATTTATGTATGTATATGTCATGTACGCATTTTTTCTATTACATGGAGCACTGTTTATCTATTATACTAAAATCTGACCGTCTATTTGTATTTCACAACTCCTCCTCCTAGAATATGAAACACAGCACGAGGAAATTAACATCAGTTATCCGTATGGATCCAAGGGTGTCTTTAACCTCTCTGAATTTAAAATTTTAATTCGTTTCTGGAATATTAATTTTTTGTGACTTTTAAGTTTCACTAAAGATGGTTACTAAATTACTCCAGTTTTGTTTTTAAAAAATGAAAGTAAAGGGTAAATAATATGATATCGTCTACTATCAGACATGGTGATTTTGTTTCTGTTCTTTTAGTTCTTTATTTTTGTTTGTTTTTTAGTAAATCAATTTAAAGAATTTAAAAACTAACTTAATATTAGGTAAAAGTGATAAAAATACATTTACAATACAAAGAAATACCTTTATTTATTCAGATCGACATGTTTCATCGCTCTGACGGCGACATTCTCAAGATTTATACTGATACAAATATATACGCAAATTTTTTTTTTAATTGAATAACTGGTAAACAAAAATCATGCGATCTCATGCGTAATGCAATTAGCTGCAATATTAATAAACGGCCAAGTGCGAGTATTACTCGCACTCAGAGGGTTCCGTACAATAAATATATGAATTATTAACTGTATTATTAAAAAATCGTTGCTAAAAGAATAATAAGACTTTGTAAAAAACTGTGCAACTTAGGGTTGGGTATAGCTGTCTATACTAGAAAAGTATGAATGGGTATACCATAAAAGTTCAACTGATATGAAGCCTAAATAATATCAAATATTGCTTGTGATACTTGCTTGGAAGAATTCGCTTAGGCAAGTTAAAGAAGTAAACATAGATTAGTTTGGAATAATAACAAGCTCACCAAATTTTATCTAAAATCCTCTCGACAAATGGCGTTTTACTGTGCGCATGTTGCCATTTTTTAATAAAGTTATTCTGCTATAATTGCATCAAAATTACGTAACTTTCGAAATGTAATTTTCATCATTGACAGTTCATTTAAATTGTAAACGTTTTTTAGGTGCGCTCGTAATTATATAAATACGTAGCACCTATAGTCGTCGTTCAGTCCGTCCGTCTTTCTGTCTGTCTGTCCGCATAGAACAGAGCGAAAACTACCCAAACGAATGGCCTGAAATTTTAAATATATGATAGTTGCAAAATTTTGTCGAGCCATTTCAAATTTTATGAAAATCGGATGTATAGTTTAATTACAAGGACAGTCAAAAGTTTTTCGTTACATTACGGCCAACGGGAAAAAATTATCTCAATTGCATTCTAATTATGTTACAACCTTTCGAACAGAGTGAAATTGATATGCACTTATGAAGTGCATTAAAATATACATTTAGTACAATATGCGGTGCAAAAAATATTTATAAAATTAATTATAGTACGAACACACCTCATTTGTCACGTTTGACGTGGAATTTCCAAATTGTTTTTTCTTATAATAAGAAATTTAACGAAATTGTTATTATAAATCTTTTATAAATTTAAAATAAATTAATTTTCTTTTCTTCCCGAAAAATTGAAAGATCTCATACAATAAAAACGCAATACATCAGGTTACCGTGGTATATAGGATATATAATATTCCATATCATAATTCTACAATTAAAGTTCCGTGGCATATTTAAATTGTGTTTGTAAGGAAAACTTCTTTTTCTGATTTATTTATTAACAGATAGGAAAAATTAAGAAAAAAGGAAGAAAAGAAAGAAAGAAGAAGAGGTATTCGTAAAGTAATTCAATGTCCTAAACTATTCTGGAGAGAAAGATGTCATTTTAAAATACATTCAGCAGTTTCATTTTATATAAAGGTTAAATAGTCTTATTATGCTCTTAATTATAATTATAAGCGTATAAAAAGAGATTAAGGGGGGAGATCAGGTTGAGAAGGCGGAAAATGGCAGTAATTTGAACATTACTAAAAGCTCTGTAGTTTCAAAACCAATTAATGGAATACAACATTTTTTTCTATACTTTCATAAAATACTAATGGTTAAAAAAAATTCAAACATATATATTTAGAAATATTAATTAGTTAAATTTTAATGACAAAATTGACGTTTTAGAAATATGAATTTTCAAATATACATTTTGCGCGCAAGATTTTAAAAATTCTACAGCAGATATATATTTAATATTTCATTTATATTTACTTATACTACTATATTTTACACTGAATCTCAATTATACCCTGAGTTTTGACACAGAAAACTTTTTATTGAATAAATAAACGTAATTTTTTACTAAATTTAATAAATTTGATTATAAAGCCATTAATTATGCAAATGAATTTTAATATACTTTTAAATTTAGGTTCAGTGTAAAATATAGTAGTATAAGTAAATATAAATGCAATATTAGCTATATATCAGCAGTCGAATTTTTAAAATCTTGCGCGCAGAATGCATATTTGAAAATTCATATTTTTAAAACGTCAATTTTGTCATTAAAATTTAACTAATTAATATTGCTAAATATATATATTTGAATGTTATTTTTAAACCATTAGTATGTTATGAAAGTATAGAAAAAAATATTGTATTCCATTAATTAGTTTTGAAACTACAGAGCATTTAGTAATACTCAAATTATTGTCATTTTCCGGCTGCTCAACCAGATCCCCCCCCCCCTTAAGATTTTTACAGTAGACTTAAAATATCAGTAAAGTCTGCTTATATTTTGTATTTATAAGCTTTAATTTACAGCAAAATATTTTGCGAAATTTCAATTAAAAAATAATTGTGCATTAAAAACCATTCGAAGATGTATTATAATAATATATAATAAATTTTTGCTTGGAATTTTTATTTTTTTTAATTTTAGTGGAAACAAATGTTTAATTTTATTTATTACAAACTCAAGCCATTTAATCTCTCACTAAAAAACTATTTCACACTCTCAAAAGTGCATAGAATTGAAGATTAGGGCAAAAGTTGAAAACTTAAGCCTACAACTGGGAAATCCATGAATTATGCATGTCATAGGATGAAGAAAATAAAGTTATGTCTTTTATAGGGATAAAGAAGTGTGCATAAGTTATATCTCCTTTCGTGTGCACGCCAGTAAAAAAAGTCGGTATACTTTAATTTCACCTGTAATTTTTATATCCGTAATATCGATTCATTATTTTTTTAATTAATCATACATTCATAAATCTTTGTTTTAAATTTTCATTAGAACAATGAATGTAACTCACAAGTAAAATTTCTTGAATGAAGAAGGATAATTATGGATTACATAACCAGAAAAACTGAAGTTTGCATAAAATACGCGAGTGGATGAATAAGTAATGCCTTCTGTGTCTTAAAAACTTTATTAATGAACATATAACAACATAAATTATTATAAATGAAGAACTGAAATTATTATGTCCTCTACGCAAAACTACCTTTCAACATGGTCACCATACATTTGCACACATTTGCGCCATCTTTTAACCCAGACATTAAAATCATTTTGGAAAAATTCAGGGTTTTGCTTTTAGAAGGGTTTTGGTTTTTTTTTTCAGGGCTTTGCAATTATTCATTGGGCAGAACCGTACGAGACGTTCAATACTTCAGCAACATTCTCAACTGTAACGCGTCTGTCTCCTCGAATCAATTCATCAGCGCGTTCTCGTTTCGCACCAGTGACTGATGTTGTAGGCCAGGTGGTTCTCGAATTATCTGCAATTTTTGTTTCTCTGTATCCAAACTTCACCCATTGCCGCTCATTGTTGATGTCCATTACAACATCTCCATAAGCATTCTGCAAGCGATTATGGATTCCCTTAGGTGCACAATCTTCTTTTTCAGAAATTCAATGACGATTCTTTCTTTTAGCTTCAGGTACACGATTCTAATCAGCGAATCTGAAAAGGAAAATACTATATAAGTAGAGAAAGGTTACCTCTATAATACCATGCATAAATGGTGCTGTAGATGTGAAAGAAACAAAAGTTAGAGCAATAGAGATATTTCTTTTTGATTCACCCTGGTATATTAATAAAATGTATGACTAATGCATTTGTTCACAAGAAGAAGATCACAATACTCTTTTATAATGCACTGTATTTGACTCATAATTTATTATTTCACATAAACGAACTCAAAAACTTGCGATGACAATATCGTCATTTCACAGCACAACCTCCATTCGTCGAACAATACACTCTCGAACTCAATTTTACCTTTTCACAGGTAAACAGAGCTTGCGGTTAGGTACGGAACAGCATTAACGTTAAGAATTAATTCTGCTACTTCTTGGATGACCTTAAATGAATTTACTCGGGTTACTTCGTCAGTATAGTACGTTAATATGGATGTTAAAAAAATATTTTCTGCAATAATAAAACACCTCTATGAATAATGATCCAAATTACAACCTACAATAGCACTCATGTATCAGGGAAGCCACTGGCGGTTATATTTTTATTATTTTGTTTACCCCTACATCCAAGCAATAATATTCGAAGTGGATTTCTACCAATCTTTGAGGTAGATTATGGCTGTTTCGTATAGTTGTATACCAAATAATTTTGTCACATCAACTTACTAATAGTGCTTTTGTATAATGTCTATTGCAGTAGATTTCACAGTCTTTTTGATTCATAAACTTTTCGTTTTAAAATCCATAAGTTTAATTTCACGATTTTAAGACTAAGGAAATAGCTTTTACCTTATGACAGAAAATAAAATATATAAATCAACAGCGGAAGAAACTTTAAAGTAAGAAAGTAGTGGATAAAAAAAGAACAGCGTAAGACATAAATAATGGAAAGAAACATACGAAGACAAAGATTACCCCTCCACCCCCCTCCTCCTTTTTATCAGGAAAATAAAAATCGGGTGAAAATAAGATATATCTATTTTGGAATAGAACTTTCACCTGGTATCGATATAGACATTTTTTCGTTACTTAAACCCCGTTACACTTTTAGAAAATGGCTAAAAGATATTGTGAATGAAAATGTATGTTTAAGAGGGAGGGGAAAAAAAGAAGCACTGTTTTAAAAGATACTGAGTTTTTTCAAGATAATAGAGTACATGAACACATTGATGGAATTTTAAAACTCATATTCATGACTTATACGATGTTTAAATAAAAAATAAATTAACAATGAATATTAGGTTTTGTATAAGGCGCTTCAGAGAATAAAAAAAAATATTTTCAAATTCACTTCTATTCATTTAGCAGCAAATGTATTTATTTTCTTAGTGTTATTATACGTATTATATTATAGCTAATTGGTAAGAGTTTTATTTAGTAAGTATAAATTAATATTTTAATATTTTAAGAGAAAAATCAAACAAGGCGTTAATATAACATTTTGCTTAATGATATTAATGCTATTCTGAATCATTATCATCAACTAAAATGTAAGAGCGAGTGAGAATAAACGTACCACAGAATTTCTCTAGAGTAATTTAACTAAATAACAGATAATGGTACTAGAAAACTGGTTTAATTTGAAAACTTATGTTTGTTTTTCCAAAACGCGAGCATCAAATTATATAGTAAAAAATTAAAAACTGAATGATATACTACATTCTTTGCTCAAAGCATTTCCTCTCCGATTCTTTACTTCAGAGAAGAACGAAAAATCATGCATCATGGTATAGATTATGACGCACTTTCCAGCATATCGTAATATTGTTTAAAAAAATTATCCATACTCTAAACAAATATTAAAAAAAAAAAAATACAACGTAGTAAAAATTCGTTTCCAGTAATTGTTATCCATAGCCTGTAATGTGTGCAAATTCTATGGTGCAGCTCTTTATATGATATATATACTATGTAAGACACTAGAAATTAGCTATGTTTTAACATGCATATCACAGTTGAAGATTCACATCCAGAAGTTATAGTTCATAGTCAGTGCTCTAACCGAAATCATTTGAGTGTCACTGTAAATAATAGATAAATGTTACATACTCAGTAATCTACAGAAAATATATTGCTCTCCACCTCAGTGATATATATCGCTTTAAACATGGTTGAAATGACTAATGATAATATTAAAATGCTCTGAAAACGATTTTCCCCCATCGCCTGTAATGTAAGGTAATACTTTTTAATGTCCCTGTGAACTAACATATGGTACGCACTTTATTTTCAATACCAAACATGCCTTGGTAAAGCTCAGTAGTATATTCTAATAGTTCCCCGATCCGGATCCGAATGAACCCATGCGATCCTTCAGGGGAGATCGCGTAGCAATCCACCGTCCGTCAAAGCACCAAGTGAAGCCCAATCGCTACGACAACAACTCGCCAGTCGAAACAGCTGAGCTAGGGACACACAAGACCAAACCACAACCTAGAACTAGAGTTGCAAAGGATGGAAAAAACCGGGATTATTCCCGGGAATAAACCGGGTTTTTTGGGAAGGAAATAAAAAAAAAATCCGGGAGTTTTCAGAAAGTTTTAAGGATGAAAAATTTGTAATTTATTATTTTCAATTATTTTTACTGATTTCAATTTTTGTCAATGTAAACAAAATATAAATATATACATAAAAATACGTAAAATACATAAAAATACATAAAAAATACAAAAAAATACATAAAATATAAAAAAAATGCACGGTTTACATGAAAATTAACGAAACACAGGCATAAACTGCAGAAATATTTAGTAAGACAAATTGAAATATCATAAGTAATGCAGTATTTTAATCGTCGATAAGTAATATGTGAAAGAGGCAAATGAGAGATTCGTCTTCCCTGACATGAATATAAACTTCATCTGTTTTTCGATTTAACGATTGTAAAAAAAAAGAAAATGAACAAAATTAAAAGAAATCAATGCAAAAATACAAAGCAACTCGTTAGAAAATTAATATAATGTATGCCTGAATAAAAGAGATGCTAACAGAAGCTAACAGAAAAAAAAAAAAATTGAAGAAACATTCAAATTTTCACCTATTTACAGCTGCCATTGTTGGAAAGCTAATAAATTATAAAGACTTAGACTGTAAAATCATAGTTATGTGAATTTATAATGTAAAATCTATCTTTTTGGAACATTTTTCTCTGAAATTTCTTTAAAATAAAAATTTCAAATTGAAAAATACCTGGTTTTGTTTATCTTCAAAACTCCTGCAAAATTTCCAATATTCCCCAAAACTCCAGGTTTATTCCCCAAAATTCCCGGGTTTATTCCCGTCCCTCAAAATCTGCGGGTTTTTTGCAACTCTACCTAGAACTTCGCAAAGTCTGTGCTGCGACCTGATTTTGTTAACCCCGTGGGACTGTTATGGCGAGTCGATACTCAAGAAAACGCATGCACCAGGGGCGACGCCGCACACTTACTGCAGAGCCGAAACTAAACCACAACGGGGCCAGTCAAGGCGAAATCAGCGAAAAATGCCTGCCACTGACAACGACATCGTCAAGCTGACAACTTTTCATAAGACAAGATGCTTCAACCAGGGATCCCCTCAATAGAATATATCAAATACACAGCAATCCGAGTATAGTTACGGGAGTTAGAGCATGTGCAGACGGACAGACAAACGGACATACAAACCGAATTCACAAACACTTTTCAACTGTGTTGCAAAGTATTAAACATGTAGGGCGTCCCAATCAGAATGTAGCCCCGGCAAATGGTTATTTTTGGGAATAAGTACGATAGGAATTAAAATAAAACAATTACATGTCGTACCTATATGTTTAAGAAATGAATTAGTCGCAGGAGGTACTTGAAATGTTTTCCCTGGGCCACTAAAAAACTACAACAATAAAATGTGGAAATATATTTTATTCAGTCACTTTCAATAACATGCAATACCGTATTCATGTGCTATTGAAAACTCATGTAGCATCTTTTGTGAACACCTCAATTCTTCAACTTACACGTATGACGTATAATTATTTTGTTATTGCCTGATGTACTAAAACCAAAATTTTCTGGAGCTACTTTCCCAGTGGGACACTTAGTATATTCTAATATGTTACAGTTTAAAAATTTTGATAAATAATTTTGAGACATTCTTTTATCAATAAAATTGTGAAAGTTTTTTCATTGTTTAACTTTATTCATGTTTTTTTTTTTTTTTTCTTACAACCGTTAAAATAACGGTACTGAAAGAATATTAAATAGATCATTTTTAAAGTTAAATTTATTGTCACAATTTGTCACTGGTCTTCTATTTCCTCTTTTATCATAATCTCTCTCTGTAAATTAATCTTAACAAATTTAAAAAAATGTTATTTGATGAAAGGTTTTTGTAGCGTCGCCATCTCACATGAACAGTATATAACGAGTTACTAACTTAGTGTAACTGGCTTCATATTTTCCTCGACGCTATGTCGCTCGCCTACTGTTCATCAGGCTCCTGGTTCAGTCCTCGTCAGCGCCTATCAGAGCTCTACATGGGTAACCCGTAGAGTACACGCAACCACAATCACCTCTATCAACAGCAAAATATGGCCAACTAAATCATTCCCAGCACGCAAAGTCTGTGAAATGCTCACACGACAAAGCTTGTCATGCTGCGCATCAGAATGCGCACGACAACACAAAGTCTGTCGCACTGTGCATCGCATATGTTCACGGTAACAGGACAGCATCACTCCGGAGCGCACGCGCACATCCCTGGACCAACGTCAACAAGACATCTTCTTTACTGGAGTATGTAGTTCTGCCTACTGGTCATAAGGTCATTCTCCCCAACACTTTTCCGAACTCTACAGTTTCTTTTCTACACCTCAAAAAACGGGGTCTTAATTTCAAACAAAAATGTGTCTGAAAGAGTAATTGGGACATTTAAATGTTTTATTATGAAATTTCACACATAATAGATGCCCTAATTTAAGACACACGTGTCGTCTTAACATCATGGTATAAACGAAATGAGAAAAATATCTAAATAATGATGATATGTTCGAAATAAAGATACAGTGAAACCTCCCTAAAAGGCCACCAATATAAGGAGACTACCTCTCATAAAGACCGTTTATTTATGTCTATAATTTTTTGCTATAGGCTCAATGTTAATTTTCCTCCATTAAAGGACCACTCTTTCTCGTCTCCATCCCTGAAGGACTCCCTCCTTTTCAGCTTTTCAGACGGAGTAGTATTAATTTGCTTTGAATGGAAAATTCTCGAAATTCCACTTCTCTCTGGAAAACACGCTCAGCTAAGTCTACTTTCTTAGACATGGCGAATCAAGGCCATCATAATATGGAAGGCTCAAAAGCCTCGTTGCTTTAAAAATATTGATGCGACAAAAATAGGTGTGGTTTGGAAATCTAACATAAAGGCGTCAATGACATCTACCATTTTTGAAAATTGGTTACATGACTTTGACAAAAAGATGACCGAACAGGGTAGAAACATTATCATTATTTTGGATAATACTCCATGTCACTTGTATGATGCACAGCTGGAAAGGGTGAAACTTTAATTTCTCACTCCTAACATGACATCTAAAATTCAGTCGTTAGATCAGGGAATTATTCATTGTTTCAAGCTGGAATACAGACGTTTTGTTTTATGAAAGCTCATTTCGCTAATAGATGAGACCCAAAATACGTCCGACATTGTGAAATCTATCAATATACTTGATGCTATTCGATCGATAAAATATACATGGGATAACGGAAAGACACAAACAATAGTCAATATGTTCAGTACTTGTGGACTAAGCAACGTAGCCATAGAAAAATCCACTGATAATATCAGTGCCTTAGAAGATGAAGTGCTTCAGCTATCAAACGCAGCTAAAGTTGATTATAAGCCCAAATCGCATGAATATGAGGAAGCTCTTGGGTGTTACGATGATTTTTCTGAAGACTGGGAGAAACGTATTATAGAAAATCTCGACAAAGTTAAGACTTTAAAATTTTTATATAAAAAAATAAATTCTAAAATCATTTATAAAAATGAATGATACTACCATCACCTATTTTAAGAGCTCATTCTGATTCAGATAACGAGCTTCCGCCAGTTAAAGTTTCTATTTTATGTGAAGAAACACTTGTTGAAATCAATAAATTGATAGAAAGTTCAATATCTGTTAGAGATTTAGAAATCAAAATTGTTAAGGAGAAATTGTTAAAATCAAAGCAAACTACAATTAACTTCTTCTTTAAAGCTGTATAGACATGAAATATAATAAACTACGTTCAATAATAAATTTTTGTAGTATGTATTTCATGAAACTTTGCTTTACCCATTACCTCTATTCAGAGACCACCTCTCTGAAAGACCGAGTTTCTTTGGTCTAATGGGGGGTCTCCGTAGAGAGGTTTCACTGTATTTCCATGTTTCCAAAGCAACCACCAGAGGGTACGCAGGCTTTTTAAACTCGTTTTCTCCGATCTTGATACTCGTTGTGATTCAATCTGAATGTTGGTTCTTATGAGCAAGCTCACAGCAGACATTTTAATTAATAAAATTTATTTTTACTTGATTAGTTTTTTCGGAATATCAAGTTTAGTGATTTTAATACATATCTTAGTGTTAATTGGTATTAATTTTATCTCCTCAAAGCTTCGTAAACAGAACTTTTGTCCCGTGCGTTTATGTTTAGAGCATGAAAAGTTTTCAGCCTCTTAAAATGAACTGTGACGATATATCAAGAAATTTTCTTTTTAAAAGATGCAAGACTTCTTCCATTAAATTCATTTTCACAGTTTTTCAAATCTCATAACATCAGTTTCCAGGAAAGATCGATGAATTTTCCTTTAAAAAGATACAAGAATACCTCTTACTGATTGTACAAATGTTTCAAGTAAGTGTGATAGATTCGTTGCCATTTTGTAACTATGATGTCAAACTCCTCACGACGGATTTTTTTTAATTTTTAATCGATTAACGAAAGATAAGAAGTCGCCAAAGTTTGAGGGCTGTAATTTTTTTAATGAAAACCCAGGTATTTGCTAATGGATGTTGAACCCAATGATTGGAAGTGAGGTAACAATTTTTCAGAGATAAGCATTAGAAATTTTAGTTCATGTGGATAATTACGTCATTGGTGATGAAAATTTGATATTTCAACCTGCGTGGTCGTTTAACAAAGCTCTAGCAGTATGTTATTTTTTATTTAATTAATGGGTTGTTGTTGAACGGTTTTTAATCATCAAATTTCTAAATTTCAATGTCAGTGACCTTAAAGTTTTAAATTATCGAGCCTAAAGTTCAGCCATATAAAAAAAATTTTCATTTTATTTGTGATACTCTTGCAAGCAAGTGTGATAATTTTATTGACATTTTACTTATAGCGCTATATAAAATAATGCAAGAGATACAACTGTTAAATTGACTGTTGCAATTTAACTCGAAACAGGCTAAATTAACTATCAGGAAACTTTCACTTGGTTTTTAGTGCGCTATATAAACTTAATTAATAATTTATCATCTTTTTAATATCACCAACTACATTGATTTCCCATTAAACCTCGTTTTTTAAGTTTTGGAAGCTTATTGAAATCTTTATTGGTAAAGTTAACAATAATTGTACGGGTACGTATTATTACTCTTGTCATTTACTTAATTTGACTCATTTTTTGAGTAATTATCCCTTCTGAAATATGAAAAAAGACACATAATAAAATCAATAAAGATAGAATTGATTATAAATGGAAATATTTCATGGTTCCAAGGAAAGAATACCATACAATAATACATCTTAAGACGGAAATTTGTCTAAAATAGAATTATTATTCCGTTCCCTAAGTTTTCGGTTTTCACAGGTTTTACCTTGTAAAAAAAAAAAAAAAAAAAAAAATCGAAGAGAATGTCTTGAAAAGGAAAAATATAAAACATAGTTGCAACAAATACTTAAGCGTTAATTCAAAGCGCTGATTTTTACTTTCTTCTTTCGTCAATAGAAGAAAGTATTGTAATCGAAATTTTTTTCGACTTCCGGTTTTCGACGATTTACATGTTTTAGGGGTCAGAGATCCCAAAAAACATGTTTATAGAAAATGTCTGTCTGTCCGTGTGTCTGTCGCCATTGTACCCTCAAAAAGTGTATGAAGTTATGCATAGAATTAAACCAAATTTTTATGTTAAGTTTTTGGCTATGGCAAGCAGATCCTCCTTGAATTTGGAAAAAATTCGCCGGTAGGGGGCGCTGTAATAGCGATTTTTGTGCGATTTTTAATATTGTACCACCCAAAAGTATATGAAGTTATGCATAGAACTGAACCAAATTTTTATTTTAAGTTCTTGGCTATGGCAAGCAGGTCCTTCCTTAATTTGGAAAAAAATTGCGGTTAGGGGGCGCTGTAATAGCGATTTTTGTGCCATTTTGAATATTATACCATCGAAAAGTGTATGAAGTTATGCAGAGAATTGAGCCAAATTTTTTGCGTTTCTTTTTGTTCATGGCATGAAGGTCCTTCCTGAATTTGGAAAAATTCCGTTGGAAGGGTGCGCTATAATTACGATGTCTGTACCATTTTCTTTATTGTACAATCGAAAATTGTATAAAATTATGCATACAAATTGAACCAAATTTTTTGTGCATGTTTTTGGCTTTGGCCAACATGTCCTCCTTGAATTTGGAAATATCGCGCGGTAATGGGGGTCTGTGATGGCGATTTTTGTATACTTTTCTAGATTTTTCGTAGTTCTATTGTCCATCGGCGGCTCGTGCAAAGGCGGGAACTCACTTCCTGCTAAGCCGGCTATTCACAAACATCTGATAACAACAAAATAAGGAAAAACTATTAATTTTAACAAATATCATGATATAGATTAACTCGTTTTTAGTTTATTTAATTGACTGAAGCAGAAATTTAAGATGAAAATCAAAGTTGGTATAGTAATGAACTAATAATATTGAAGTATTAACATGTGTAACTAGTTTTTGAAATATTAAGATGTATAAGATAGAAGAAAGTTTTGGAATTGGCACATCCAACTAGTTTTGTTTATTTTTCACCTGCAGTTTAGGGATAGGGGCAAGGGTCTGAGCCGATATTTTGAAAACATTTTTGCAGCATTATACGCAGCCATAAATGACAACATTGAATCCTCCTTGATTAATGAAAAAACATTTTCCCATAAAACAGGGTTAGGTTTCTTCCAGAAGCAGGAACCACGGCCCAGTTTGCCCATGCTTTCATCAAGTTCTGCTTCTGAAACAAACCTAATGCTATTTCATGGTAAAATAACTTCCCATTTACGAAGAAGGATTCAATGTGTCAATCATGGCTGCATAAAATGCTAAAATAATAGTAATAATTTAAAAACATGGCCGCGAATCGGGCATTTCAGGCGTTCGAAAATCACACTGAAAAAATTAAGTACTCAAAAATGAGTAAATCGATGTTCTCATATCCAATTGAGTATGTCTGGTTCAAAATGAACCCGCGCTTTCTCAATTTTGAAACATCACATGTTGTCAAACCCAAATGAAACGATAATTTTGTAATTTGTAATGGTTTATTTCTTTATTGACGGCATAAAAGATGTTCATTAATGTAAATATAAAAGTATGCACAGTATTTTAAAATAATTTAAAAGTTCTTGAAAACAATTCTCTTGTCTTAAAAATATTGGGTGGGGCTTGTAGTGCTCAAGCCAATTGGTAGCTCCCCCCCCCCCCCAAAACCTGGCTGAACCTGTCTTAAAAATATTTGATTTGGGTATCTTGATAATAATACTGCTATTCTTCCTTAATCAATAATCAATTAGGTGTTATTTGCTAACAATTTTGAGCTTGAAATAAATGTCAGTATATTTTTCCTTTAATCTGCGGTAAACGGAGGATTCAGGACGGTAATGCATACCTATTCATATTTGAACACTTCCGTGGAATCAAAAATGAGTACATGTGTTTCTCAATTTCAAGTACATTTGGATCGGAGCTATTTTGAATATGTGACGGATTTAAAATTAAGTACTTTTTACTCGATTTTTTAGTGCAGACGTAAAAAATGTCCGGAAAAATAACACATTTTAAAACGTCTTAAAATAGAAACATCCGTTTCAGATATACCAATGTCTGCATTTCAGTTTACAGTGATTGTACTGTTTACATAAAACCAACATTTTCAGGTTGAGTTCTTTCTGAGATTAGGTTCAGCTACCTTTCTAAGTAAGACATCCCGTATATTACAGTTTAAAAATTTTCAATAAATATCTATTAGAAATATATTTTTCAAATTTTGTATCGACAACATTTAGAAAGTTTTATTTATTGCCAGGTTTCATTCATAACTTTCTATTTATTATAACAATTAAAACGACGACAAAGAAAGAATGTATTGTACATCATTATTTATAGTTGACTTCAGTTGCCATAATTTGTCTTCCCTCTTACATTTCCTCATTTATCATAATCAGTCTCAATAAATTAATCTGAACCAATACCGTTTCAGTCAATTAGGAAGAAAATTATTATTTGATAAATGGTTTATTTTTACTCATAGGCAGGCAGCTAATCATTAAGGAAAAAGATTGAGGTATATCCCAATGCATGTGATAAATAAATATTTCAGTTTAGTGAATTTACTTTTGAAAATGTTATTATAATTTGAATCATTTAAAAATTTTGATTATATTTAGAAATCGAAAATGTAGTATAATTGATACAACTGAGATTTGACTGAAAACAATTTTCACCAACTAGAGTACATTAAAATGTAAATAAAAGAATCATTATATAAGAAACATTCAAGAGATCTTTAGAAAATAAAAATATGCGACGTCACTCTCACAATTCTTTTCAAAATTTATTTAAACTAAAAATAAAAATTATCTACGTAGTTTTCAAAATAACTTCGATCAAAATACGATCAAAATTTACCTCAAAAATATTTTTATTTGCATTATCTGAGCAAAAATCTATTAAATTCTATAAAATTATGAAATTTTCTTATCGACATATTTAGGTTTGTTTTTAAAGACAAAAAGTAAAAAAAAATATTTTTTTCTTTTCTCTCCTAATTACATTAGCAGTGATAATAATACCACATAATTATCATTGAAATATTTATTACTTTTTAAAAAACACAATAAATGTATTATGCATACTAATTTTAGCCATATAAGAGCAAAAGTACAAGAAAATTTATTAAACCTTGGCGTAAATAAATAAAATAAAAATTGGCTATTCTTATTCAAAACTACTAGAAATTGTCACAAGATAAACACACCACTGCATTGTTTGAGTTAAAATAATCTCGCTCAGGAACCGATAACTAGAAATATGTGTAGTTACATATAAGCTTTAACAGTAGAGCCTGCGTACAGTGCAAACCTGTTTGATTTCCAGTGCCTATTATTTGTGTTCAAGGCTTAAAGTTCGTACAACTAGTACAGCGCACACCACTGGTGCAGTTACTTTATCAGAAATTCTTAATCATTTTTCGAAAAAAAAAAATATAATTCACAATATTAGATTTTACACGTTTTAGATGGAGGGATGGTAGTCCATTCTTTCAAAACGAATATGGGTACTACTTTTAAAATAAAAATGCTATTTTACATTCAATTCAATTTTATCGTTGTTAACCCATTTATGCCTAGCGTCCCTTTTTTGGGACATTTCCAGTTTTAATAATTTTTTATAATTTTCCTCTTCTGTACGACACGAAAATTGGATGAAGTAATTGTCTATAAGTGTCTTTATCTATTACATGGGTGCATAAGATTGATATTTATTTGCTTAAATGAAGGCCTTTATTCGGAGTTTACAGATTATTTATTTTTCAAGATAGCAAAATGTAAAAAGAAAATTTATTTGTAATTTTTTGTATCAAGGATCCAAATAAATAAGTTATAATCTTAGCTTGTGGACGTCTTTGAAATATGTATTTTTTTAATTGCGAAATTATATGTTCAAGCCTATTTTTTATGCATGTTTGTAACGTACAAAGTATAGGGCGCTAGGCGCAAATGGGTACATATTTCTATCAGCCATTTAGGGGACAGTGATTTATGTAAAGTCCTTTCAATATGATTTTGAAATAAATTGTTTTTTAGCCTCAAATACGATTATTCTTAATTTATTATTAATAATATTTATAATGTTACTAGTCTCTGTAAAGAAATAAATATATTTTTTTAATAGTTCATGAAAATACTAATTACAGTATATAATATACAATTTAAAAGCTTAATTTATATATATTTAGACAAAACATATAACTATGCATTCCATATATGCATATTCACATATTTAGTACGTTTATATTTTATCAAATAAATACAAAAATATTTTAGCGTAATTTTTCTTAGCATTTTTCCAGTTCATTTTGTAACATTTTAAAGTGCTTTTACCAACAAATTTGAGAAAACAAAAATTCAGGAATAAATGGGTTAAAACATTTAAAAATATATACCAATGGTTTAAGTATCACATTAAAAAGTCGAAATATGTATCGCATTTTTTGTGTTTATTTTCCAAAATTCTCACAAATCTATTTGCAAATTCATTTTGTTATTATTTTAAATAGAAGCAAAAAAATTAATTTTTACAAATCATGTTGTCTACTTAAAGATGCAAATATAATCTTATACTGAACTTAATAGTCTTCTGCAATTTCATCTTTGATGTAGCAAAAAGGCCGTTAGATTAATTTCCATTTATTCTCTTCCTTTAAAGTAACCGATCAGCTTTCTATAACAGAACTAAATCCCCCAACTCGTATTATTCAAATCCAAAATTGCTTCATTATTCTAAGTTGTTTATTAATGAGCTACCTGCATTTTACCCCTTCTATCTCCTCTAAGGGCGGGGGATTTAGGTTTGGCATATAAAATTACAGATATTTTCTTTGCCATTCTTTTTTTCACTAAGCAAAATGCAAGACACTTTTAATCGACAATCTTAAAAAACAAAAAAATTACTTTGATCGCAATAAATAACCCTCTTGTAAATGAAGTTAGAATCCCTTCCATTATTGTAGCTGAGAATTTACAGAAAAAAATGCTCATAATTCTGAAGAAAAAAAATCAATTTAATTAATCAATTTTACAAGATTGAAAAATTAATAAATAAAACTACCAGAAATTCAAAACGCATTTTATTTTTTAAAAAATTGAATTTGCATTGCAATATTATATTTTATAGGATTTATAAGGGTAAAGAAGCCCATTCTTACAAAGCAAGAACTTTTAAGACAAAAATGCTGTTTTTCATTCCATTCAATATTATCAATATTAAAACATTAAAAAAATATTAATGGCAGACCATTCTTATAAAGGGATATGAGTAACTACTTTTAAGATAAAAATGCTGTTTTTCACTCAATTTAATATTAACTTTATTAAAACTTTAAAGCAAGATACTAATGAAGAGTTGCCAAGCTCTCACAAATCTTCCATAATATGTGGGTTAATTGAGCCCAGGTTTAATAAGTTTCGCACCAGAAATGTTTAAATAATTGAATTTAAATAAATTCCACGTAGAGACCAGAAAATAAATAAAGATAAATGCATCAGATAAAATTTCTGATTCGAAACGCTGTTGCACTGATAAAAATTAATTCACATATTACGGAGAATTAGGGAGATCTTGGCACCTGTGCTAATGGTTTGAGTGTAACCTGAAAACAATTATAATACAGCGCTGGAAAAAAATCTTAAGACCACGTGCTTATTTTATTGTTTAGAATAAAAATCTAAAAGGATTTATATATCTTAAATTTAGACACATACATCTGCTACAATATGTGAAGTTAAATGAAGTTAATTCAATTATAAATGTAAAAAAGTATTTTTATCTGCAAGTGTTAAAATCTTATACTTAAAAAAAAAATGGAAATAAGTTTAGGACCAGTAGCTTCTTTTAAATCTAGCATGATGAGATGATGTAGCATTCTATGCGGGACTCATCTTTGATGATGTTTATAGGTTAATAATCGCTAAGGTTTGAAGTTTTGGAATATGCAACTGCTGTTTTGAGCATGGGATTTGAGAAATCATTTACTGAAGAAGAAAATGGTAAATTCAGGGTTTTTTTCGAATTGCGAACCTAGTGAAAGGAAAATAGCCCTAAAAATAAATAAATTTAAAACTGTTGTGCGCATTTTTTTTTTTTTTTTTTTTACAGCCATCAAATCTCTCGGTTCGGTGCATACGGAACGTTATTAGAATAGTGGTTCAAGATTTTGCCTATTTTTCTACTATAAAATCTGCTCTAGAACTCTCAGTAACGTCCAAAACTATTAGAAATGTGTTAAAAAGTACAATAGAGCACCGATTATCGGAATTCCAACTAACCGAACTCCCAATTATCCGAACAGCCTATTTCTCCCAAGAAAAAAATTAACCGAACTTCCATTTATCCGAACAGCCTGTTTCTCTCAAAATTTTTTTTTAAATGATGATGAGATTATGGATGAGATTTAAGATGAAAAAGAAATTGAAGAATTGAAAAGGAATGCTCTGAAAATAACACAGGTCCATCACATAACGAAGCCTTTAATGTTTGGAAACAACTATGAAATGGTTCCAACGGCAGAAAAACTCTGATCCTATTCAACTAACGTATTTAAAAAAGAATTCGAGATATGGCAGCATTGGAAAGAACGTCTTGTTTAAAGCAACAATCGAATGCTTTTTTGCTTAAATTGTAATCTCTGGAGTTCAGAAAAACAGAAAAAGAAAATTTTAAATGATAAAAAAGTAAACAAAAAAAACAGTTTTGAAACACGTTAGAACTAACTGGTGCTGCCAGTCCTAAGCCTGGATAAAGTGTGAAGGTTTTAGTATAGTCAGGAACATCCCTTAAATTGTCTGCCCATTTATCAGAACTTTTGCTTAACCGAAATAGGGTCGGTCCCGACTTGTTCAGTTAATCGGCGCTGTATTGTACAAACGCTTCAAATATACTAAATTCAAAACCAAGCAAAAACTACAAAAGCACCACATTGATGCAAGACTAAAATACGCATCTTCCAATGTCTTAAATAGGCGAAAATTGAATTTTACTAATGAAAAAAAATTCAACCTTGATTGGACCAGATGGTTTAAGATATTACTGGCATGATTTACGAAATGAGCCATATCTGCTTTCAAGACGTGTACAAGTAGGTGACTCAGTGATGATTCGGGAAGGCTCTAATGCAAAAAGAAAAATAAGTTTGTTATCACCAAGACAAAGGTGAACTTCTTTGACTACAAAGATATTCTTGGTAATAATTTTGCTACATTTAAAGATGAACTTATGGGTCAGCATTTCGTGTTGCATCAAGGTAACTCTTCTATTCACAAGTCTGCGTCAACATCAGATTTCTTATCTGCAAACAGCATTCAAATTTTGAACTTTACATCTAAAAGTCCTGAGCTGAATCTCATAGAAAACTTCTGGCGAATCTTGGTTAGAAGAGTTTATGCCAACAGAAAGAAGTTTGATTCGATTGTGGAATTAAAAAAAAACAGTGTTTTTGGAAACGTAGAACAAGATACCCGTTTTCACATGTAAAAAAAATGGCCAAATTCTTTCGAATGCGCCTTTTCGAAATCATCCATGTTAAGAGTAAGCATAAAGGAATCTAAAAATTAATGTACAAATATTTTAGATAAAGTATACTGGTCCTAAACACTTTCCGTCAAGTTGTGTTATGTAGAAATCAAAAACATATAATTGTAATTCAACATAAATAACAAAACTTGCATAACTTTATGCGTATAATTTTGTAATGATATTAGTTTTTCATTAAAGTACATATAATAAAGTACTAATAATAAGCTAGAAGCAGCAGGAGTCCTTCGCTAGCTTCATCGCCCCGAGCCCTCCCTTACCCCTTTTCGGTGTCTTTAATTTGTGCAATTTCCCTTTTAAATTTGTCCGGTTTCAATTTTTTTTTCCAACGTTGCTTTCGCTAGAATGTCTTTAACTCGGGACATGGCTGGGGATCTATGAATCTTGCTTCCGCAGAAGAGTCGGACTAGAGTAGAATCGAGCTTTATTGTATTTGTTGGTGGTCCTAAACTTTTTTACCAGCACTGTATGCATTCCCCCTTTTTGTGCTTGTTAAAAAGAATCTACTTGCGGATTCTTTTTATATATATGTTTTTAATAAAAGACAATCTTTCATGTCCATTTCACTTTTGCAGTTCAAACGTAGCATAAACGAATGGTGTTGTTGAACTTTCATAATCAATATGGGGCGTGGTCAGTGACATAGACGACAACCTTTTAATGAATTTACAATTATTCTGCAATTCCATTTTTAATCAAGTATTAGAACCGTGAGATTAATTTTCATTCTTTACAGAAATTGATAGACTTTATGTAAACTCCCCTTCCCCCTTATTATTCCAATTCTCAATTTCTTCATCAGGCTACTTCTCTTATCTACGAGTTACCTGCATTTATTCCCTTCTGTCTAGAGAAATTTGCACATAAAATGACTATAGAAAATTTAGATCCTATTCTTCTGTTAACTGAAAAGCAAAATACAAGAGGTTTAGTTTAATCGTTAATCTCAAAAGCTAAGACTTCCAAGCCTCTTATAAATGATGTTGGTCTCTCCATTACCCTTTCTAGCAAATAATTTATAAAGAAAATAATTATCATTAAAAAACTCGTTTTATGCACAATTTGATATCGCACTTCCGATGGAAGGTAAACGATGGCATTGACCATCGTACATACTCTGTCTGCATTGGTTCATTGGTTCAAAGTTCAAAAAATTCTTTCTTGAAATTATCAGAAATTCATAAGGTTCTTCCTTTCTGTTGGTTTTTTTTTTCTTTCTTCTTTTTTTTTTTTTTTTTTTTTTTTTTTTTGGAAGGGAGGGAGATATTGAATATGCAACATTTTATTTTTTAAAGAGGAATCAAAAAGTCTCTTCTTACAAAGTGGCTATTTTTAACATAAAATATTTGCTTCTTCCCCCAATTAAATATTAGTTTTATTAAAACATTAAAGAAAAATAAATTAATCTGTGATGTATAACATGAAAAAAACAATATGTATCGCACTTTTAAGTTATTATTATTTTCTTTTTTTATCTACTTACAGATTTATTTTACATGTTTTCTAAGAAGTCGCAAAGATATTAACTTTTATAAATCGATAGCGTTGACTATGTTAAGATGGAAAATACAATCTTTCACTAAGCTTAATATTCTGCTGTAATTTCACCCTTGATCAAGCATTACGGCTGTTAAATTAATTTCCATTTACGCTCTTTCTTTGAATCGGCTTTGTATAACCTAAGTTAAATTTCATCTTCTTATTCAAATTCTTAATTTCTTCTTCATTCTAATTTGTTTGTTAATGAGCTACTTGCATTTTTCCCTTCTGCATCCTCCCAAGGGCCTTGGTAAATAAAGTGACTACGGGGAAGTTCTTTATCTTTCTTTTGTCCATTAAAGGTAATGCTATAGACTGTGCTTTAATTGAGAAATTAATTTAGGTTAAGAGTTATTTCGACTGTTACATCTAAACCACTTGTAAATTATCGTGAGTTCCTCACTTTCCTCTTTTATAGCAAAGAATTTATATACAAAATTATTAATCACGAAATATATGGATTTCGTGATCCATTGTTTCAAGGCTTGGAAAAGTCTTTCTTGAAAGTAAGAGAAATTAAAAAATTATTGAATATGAAACATTATTCTTTACACGTTTTTAACACCTTGCCTGTGACATCCGAACTCAGTTCGGACAACAGAAATGCGCCAATGTTGGAATGCCCGACCTGAGTTCGGACAAGAGAAAAATCGGTGTTTCAATTCCGTGAAGCCCGAACTCAGTTCGTCCAATGCATAATATGTAATTTACCTACTCCAAAAAGACTACTCTAACCAGACAATGTTTCCTTTGTTTTCGTAAAACTGATGAAAAGGGAAAGAGGATACGCGAGACTCGAGTTTATTGTAAAGACTGTGATGTAGGCTTGTGTGCCATGCCATGTTTTCGTATATACTATACTGTAAAGGATTTGTGAATTTCAAAGGAATCCGAGGGACATGGAATTCATGACAGTTGATATAAATAATAATATTGTTATATTGGTTTATTATATTTATCTTGAAAATTATGTCATTTGGTTTATTTTAGTGATGGGCGATTCTCGAGATTTTACCAATCGAGAAAAATCGTCATCGTAAAAAAATACAATCGATACAGTCATCGATTACTTCCCGGAATCTACAATCGAGACAATCGAGATGTTTTTACAATCGATTATTGATTATTATTTTATAGGCTTATAGAGTAATTTTTAAGTTTTTAGTAAATACGTGGCCAATAAAGATAGATGGAGTAAAACAATATACCAAGAGATCGATGTAAATTTAACACTGAGATGCTCTGAAAAAAGATCTTCCTTTGAAGCTAAATGAAAGGTTGTGAAAAAACAGAAGCAGTAATGTAGTTTGCTGCTATCGTTTTCATTAACTCTTTCATCCAACTTCAATTGATGGAGGGGCACCTGATATGAAGCCTTTAGAAAGATGTATTCTAACATTTGTTAATAATCTTAATACAACTTGTTATGTAATACATCTTATCAGTTTTTAAGCCTTCAGAAAGAAATGTTAATCCCTAAACCTACCCCCTTTTCTGTACTAATGGTTTATGACAATTAACAAATTGTTAGAAATGCGTTTAAGAAATTAACTTTAATGTTACTACATCTCCGCTATAGTATTTATCTTTCGAATATTATGTGCCATTCTATATTTTAATACAGGCCAATAAACTCTAAATGATTAATGTCTTTAAGATATGTTCCGTATAAATTTCTTTAATAAAGTGTGCATACTAATGTTTCGATAAAACACTGTAAAACATTTTAAGTTTGTAATGTTTGAGCATATTAATAATAAGTATCATGGATTTTCATATCAAATTTTATTTTATGTATGGCAATGTGTATTATGTATGCAAGTCTAGTAAATTGAGAGTACTACAGATGAACCAGATGCCAGCAAAATGAGTTGAACACGTTAATCCCAACCCCTCAGAATTTTTCAAAACACTCTTTTCAAACAAGTTTTTCAAATATAAGATCAATATGTTATCAAGAAATATGTTCAAAGTTTTAATAAGAACAACGCTATTTTGGAACGCTAAATAACTTAAGAAAATACTTTCAGTTCATTTACCTACTTTTAAAAATATTATTTAAATTATTCAAGGATTGTAATATCTTTTTGCTAATTTTGTTTTGTTATATGTTCCCTTTTATTTTTAATGAAAGTACGATGTCTAAATCGCGTAATTATGGCGCATTCGATAGAATTGAATAGCTTTTTCACATTTTCGATAAAGGCAAAAATTTGATACAAGTTAAATTTCCCCTAAATATCTAATGCTGTAAGATTTCCCGTTGATCGAAAAAAAAGAGCTTTATCGAAAAAGGGGAAGAAAAAAACCAGACAAATATACTTGCTAAAAAGGGAACCTGTGTAAACCGGAAACTGCTTACCACTCCCTATCGATGCCAAAATGATTCTTTAAATTTGCATTCCAATTAAAAATAGTTACTTTCTGACACATTAACGAACTTATTTTTATTCTCAAGCGTATTAGCTAGGATCGAATTTTTTCCTTTTTCGCTAAAGGCAAATGTTTAAAATTTTCGTAAATGCGAGCCTAATATTGGGGAATTTCACCATTAACCCCTTGGGGACGAGCGACACGTATACGTGCCGCATGAAGCGCTCAAAATCCTTGTTTTTCCTCACCAATAAAATTTTACTGTAAAATTTGCATTATTTAATCAGCGCATTTTCTCGATTCAAAAAGACACAAATTTCTGTTTTCAAAAAACGGTGACAAAAGATTAAAAATTTCGTAAAAGGCTCCCGTCCTGAAGTGGTTAATCGAAAACAAAAGAACTTTACCGAAAAACAGAAGGATAACCGGACTCATATACCAGCTAAGTGGGAACCTACCTAAGACGGAAACCGGGTTCCATTCCCTAATGATTCCAAAATATTTTTTTCTGTTTGTACTTGTACTTAAATCCAAAGTAGTTACTTTTTGATTCATTTAAAAACTCAATTTTATTCTCAGGTGCATTGTATCCAAAAATGGAAGGATAACCGCATAAAGATACCAGCTAAGAGGGAAACTGTCTAAAACGGAATTGGTCTTTGGTCCCTAGCGACTGAAACATAACTCTTCGTTGTCTGCACCCAAATCTAAAGTAGCGCCTTTCTAACTCATTTTTATTCTTAGGTGCATTAGCTAGAATCGATTTGCATTTTCACATTTTCGATAAAAGTAAAAGGTTTGATTGAGGAAAAGTTCCTAAATGTTGAATGCGTGTCTAATTCTGTGGAATTTTCTGGTTGGTCAAAAGAAAAAGAGCTTTATCAAAAAATGGGAGGATAAGACAAACCAGCTAAGGCGGAATCTGTCTAAAACGGAATTGATTTCCAGGTTCTAAATGGGCCCCTAACATGACTGTTGCCCATCTGGTACCTAAATCCAAAGTAGTATCTTTGTTAGACATTCACGAACTCATTAGAATTGAACAGCATTTTCCTTTTTTCGGTAAAGGCAAACGATTTAATACAGATCAAAGTTACCTTAAATGTCTAATGCTGTAGAATTTCAAAGTTGATCGAAAACAAAAGAGCTTTATCGGAAAGGGAACCAGACAAATATATTTGCTAAGAGTGAACCTGTCTAACAAGGAATTGGTTCCAATCTCTAGCAATAGCTAATGAAGTTTGATTAAATTCCGTGCATTAGTTTTTGAAATATAGCAGCGTTACCTGTTGGGCTATTTGCACAACAAACAAATCAACACCATTTTACATCTAGGTCTAACTGAATATGAAATATTATTAAATTTTGCGTATTACTTCTTGAGATAGAGCGTTATCAAAATTTTTGTGACATAAAAGACAGATATTTTCTAAAAACTGACCAATTTATCATGAATCCAATACTTCCTTCTTGTAAAGATCGATGAACGTAAAAATGGAAAAATGCCCCACACAAACTGAATTAAACCCTTTTCAAGTTAAGTATATGTAACAAAATCACACGCCTCCTAATCTGTATCCTTCTTTGAGAAACTATGACTTAAACCAAAAACGCACCAAGTGTCAATCTGACTGTGAAAGCTAAATAAATACCCAAAGAACTTCTAACTCATAAGAAAGGGCTCCATTACTGTTTTTCTAAGCTGGGATTTACATCACATTCATTTCGGTGACTTCCCTCCTTTACGCTAGCCAACCCAGCCTACGTAATCATGACGTAGAGGAATATGCTCATTCATTTCTCTCTCGCTCTCTCTCTCTCTCGCACCTCAACTAAAGTCTGCTCGATGCAAACCTTTCGTTTATCTCGAGAGATACCTCTCCTCCACGAAAACCTCTCGCTTACCTCGAGAGATACCTCTCCTCGATGAAAATCTCTCGCTTACCTCGAGATATGTCCTCTCGGTTCTAACTAAGGCCGAGAATGGGAAATCACTTTTCTTCCATTCTCGACACGTTACTCTCGATGATTGTCAAGAAAACTGATTTCTCGTTCTCGGTCAAGAAGGGCCCAGAAGAGATATCGAGGGGAGAGCTGGAAAGAGAGATAGGTATGACAATGAGCAGAGAAATGATGGAGCCTTCCGATAAATATTATGTATTAAATAAAAAAAATTCAAAGACAGAGATTGGTGAGTTTCGGGGGGCGCAAGAGTGGACACACGGGGCGGGGGGGATTTTCATATTTTTACCGAACACGTCATGTGATACATCATCGGAATTTGACAACCCTTTCATATTATGAAACTTTCACAGTTGAATTTCAGGATGCGGGGGGTGAGGGTGTGCGCGGACAAATCTTTAAAACTGTAGCGATATCTAGAATAATTATCATTAAAATGGGTTTTTTGTGGGAGCCTTCAGAAAAATAATACTTATTACATATAAAAAATATTAAGAGTTGGGGGAATTCCGGGAGTATTCAAGGGGCGTGAGAGTGGACCCACAGGGGTGCAATTTTCAAACTTTTATGAAACCTCTCATGTGATATATCTTCGGAAATCTTTCTGACTACTCTTTCATATTATGAACCTTTCTTCCCCCAAAATTGAATTTTGGGGGTGGGGAGGGGCGAACAAATTTTTAAAACCGTAGCGATTTCTATGATAAATAGCATTTTAGATGTGAATTTTTTTTATGGGGTCTTCCGGTATTTATTATTTATTAAACATAAAAATTTTGAAAGTGGGGGCTGCATCAATTCCGGGGCGAAAGAGTGGACCCACTGGGGAGAGGGGTCGGGGAAGCAATTTTCAGACATTTTTTGAACCCGTCATGTGACATATCATAGGAAAGCTCTTGGATAACTCTTTCATATTATGAGACTTTCGTCTTCCCCTCCCCAATTTTGCTCTCACTGTGAGGGGGGGGGGGCCGTTTTCAAACTTTTTTGCATTCTCATCATTTTAGATTGGATTTTTTTACGGAGCCACCCGGTATTATTTATAATACATGAAATATCAAAAAGTTGGGTTGTATTCCGGGGAGTGCGGTAGTTGGCCCCTTGGGGTGGGGGGGGGGAGCACTTTCCTAACTTTTGTCGACACTCTTCATGTGATACATCATTAGAAAATCCACTTATTCATATTATGCACCTACCTGCCCCTTTCCCCACTTTGCCGCCGGGGCATTTTTAGGGTTTCGTTCATCTGACGAAACCCTATTCGTCTCGCTCCTCTGACAGTCTGTCTGTCTGTCGGTCTGTCTGTCTGTCACAGAGCCCGTTCTCAGAAAATATACATGTTGGAGACTTTAAATTTTGCATACTTATAGATGAACACCACACATCATACGACAAATCGTAAAATTTTGAAAAAGTCGTACATTTAACTCTTTGGGCTCCCACATGTATATTTTAAACAGTTCTTTCTATGTAAGCCTCTAATTAGATTGGAGGCGTGAAATAGCTGAATACCTCACATCAAAAGACAAATCATAAAATTTTGAAAAAGTCGTACATTTAACCTTTTGGGCTCCCACATGTGTATTTTAAACAATTCTTTCTAAGTGAGCCCCTATATAGATTGGAGGCGTGAAATTTTGCATACTTATAGCTCAACATCCTAGATTACGCGTCAAATAATAAATTTTGAAAAAGTTTTATGTTTAACCCTTTCAACTCCAGCTCGTGTATTTTAAGCAATTCTTTCTAACTGAGCCCCCAATTAAATTGGAGATTTTAAATTTTGCATACTTATAGCAGAACACCTGAGGCCAAGCGACAAATCATAAAATCTTGAAAAAGTCTTACGTTTAACCCTTTGAGCTACCACACATGTATTTGAAGCAATTCTTTCTAAGAGAGCCCCTAATTAAGTTGGAGACATGAAATTTTACATACGTATAGTTGAATACCTCAGACCACACGACAAATCATAAAATCTTTAAAAAGTTTTATATAATAATTAACCCCTCCGGTCTCCAACTTGTGTATTTTAAGTAATTTTTCTAACCTCCGCCCTTTTAACCCGGGGAGAAATTTTCCAACTTTTGCCGACACTTGAACCTTCTTTCATATTATGCACCATAGCCTTACATATTTTAGTTCCATTTTTTACTGCCAGGTGCGCCTACTGATCTCGAGTGCTATGAGCCCAATCCCCTCGACTAATATATCTACGGATAGTATGTAAAACGGGTTTTCGTTCGGATAGATGTTTGTTTAGAATCGAGTGTGCCCCCTGGTTGCGAAATGTGGAACTAACAGATTTTTCAAAAAGAAAAAGTGTTTTGAAAGGAATATTAAACGAAACCCTTTGTGCGATCTGTGATCACACTTACCCACTTGTTCTAAATTTTGCTGACACTCCTCATGTTACATATTGGAAAGGCCTGTGACCACTTATTCATGTTATGCACCCCCCCCCACTTTGCGCCCACTTTGCTCCCCACGGGGAACTTTTCTAAATTTAGCCAAGACCCCTCATGTGACATATCGTTAGAAAGGTCTGTGACTACTTATTGATATTATGCACCTCCGGTGTCCACCCTCCCCATTTTGCCCCCACGGGTGTACTTTTCTATATTTAGCCAAGACCCCTCATGTGACATATCGTTGAAAAGGTCTGAGACTACTTATTGATGATATGCACCTCCGGCAACCCCCCCCCCCACACACACACACACTTGCCTCCATGGGGATATTTTTCTAAATTTAGCCGAGACCCCTCATGTGACATATTGTTGGAAAGGTTTGTGACCACTTACTCATTTTATGCACCTCCCGTGGTCCTCTCCTCCCAACTTGTCCCACGGAGGCCATTTTTATAAATTTAGCCGGGAACTTTCATGTGACTTTTCTAAATTTACCAGAGACCCCCTTGTGATATATTGTCGGAAAGGTCTGCGACCACTTACCCACGTTATGCACCTCCCGCGCCCCTCCCCCCACTTTGCCCCCACTGGGAGGGCATTTTTATAAATTCAGATCGAGATCCCTCATGTGCCATGTGACATATAGTTGGAAAGGCCTAATGCCCCATGACGACTTATTCCTATTATGCTGCTGCTGTGCTCCTCCCCTCACCTTGACCCCCGCCCCCCAGGGATCCGGTTCGAGATTATTTTTTTTACAACATTTTATAGTCCGTGCACACCACGCCTGCTATACAGTGCCTTATATAGCGGGGAGCCAGTTCGAGATGTCATATTACAAGATTACGTATAAATTAGAGGCCCCGACTAAAGGAAGGACCCGCTAGCGGGCAAAACCACTTAGTCCTTATTAACGCTGGCTCATTCCAGTTTACCTGCAGACGATTCTTGATAAATTTATGAAGTATAAAAGCAGTTGGAAAACTGGAGTCATCGAGAAAATATTTACACAATCGAAAACTATCGAGATGTCCATACAATCGAGAGAATCGATAAAAACATCTCGTTATCGCCCATCACTAGTTTATTTTGCTATAATTTGAGCAAAATTTACTCTTAGTCCATTAACATTTCACATATATGTGAAAATATTGAATATAGTAGTTATTTCGTTTAATTGTTTTCTTAATAATCTATTTCTAATATTTTGATGATAATAACGAACAAAATTAAAGAGAAAAAAATTCCATTTTTCGCACGTTTTTCTCAAATATATTCCACAGTCAAGGGCTTAAAGATAGAAAAAAACTTATTATATTGAGTAATTGCAAAAGTTCGTGCCCAATTTCATAGATGGCAGAACCTTTGACCGTGCTGACGTTTCTTTTATAACCATATTATTAACTGACAGTTATCTACGTGTGACGTGAGTGAACGTAACGTTAAAAAAAAGTTTTTCAAATTAATGTTCAAAATGTAAAATGAAAAGTTACATTTTCATCATGTTATGTTATATAAGTTTAAAAAAAATAATAAGTTTAAATTTTGAGTGTTGGATGTGCTACAAAAAATATTAAAGTCCTTTATTTGGACCGCCTCCCGCCCTCAGGGCAGTTAAAAAGTGGTTTTGTTGATTTAGAAAAGGTGATTTCAATCTAAACGATAAAATTAGCTCTGGGCTACCTGCTGGCATGGAAAATCGCTTAATCCGTGATTTAGTTAAAAATAATCCGCGGATTACTACTGAAGTGATTGCTGAGAGACTAAATGTTAACAATTCGACTGCATTTCGCCATTTAAAACAACTTGGGTACACTTCGAAACTCGATGTATCAGAAATTTTGCACGAACTTTTTCAATCGGCCAATATATGGTAACAACTTTTAAGACAAATATAAAATTTTTTACTCACTTCGTTTTATTAAAACATTTAAAAGAATACTTATTGTTTAAGTATCACATATAAACTCACATCATATATCATGGATACATCGAATACCGATTTCGACCGAATACCGAATAGTCGGTACACAACGCATGTAAAGCCCATACCGAATATTTGACCAGCCTAATAGTAACTATTCAGCTGGTCGAATACTAGCATATTTCAGGTTTAAAATGATTTAAAAATTAAATTTTAAGACAATTTTTTGCCCTACTTAGCACAAATACTTCCATTTTGATAAACAAGATCTTTCTACAAGTAAATTTTACACTAAAAATTTTATAAGCTTTGAATTATTATTTAGAAAGGGGATAGTCTTAAAACTTTCTTAATTAATAAAATTTTAATTTTCACGGCGTCTTCGGAGAATTAAAATAAATTAACAAAGTTTTCTTATTTTCCAAAACAAATTTTACAAAATCGAAGAAAATTTTTAAAAGAATTAAAAGAAAAAAATACTGTCATATAGAATAGTGTTTATTTGTGAAGAAGGGACTAAAGAAAAATCTTTTCAAATGGTGGCGATTCAGAAAAAATAATTTCCGTGCTCCTTGTGATTTAGGAAGTTTTTTTAATGCACCAGAGAGCAGAGACTGGAGCGAGCTATTATTTTCAGTAGTTGGAAAAATATAGCGCATTCCTAAAATTTTGGAACAAACTTTCAAAGAAGATAATGCAGTCAAGACAAATTTTTTTTTGCATCAAAACAGCATTACAATCTACTCATTCTAACAAAAATGTGAAGTGTACGAGCTGAACCGAATTTTCATTAACACCTTTAACAATAATGAAGACAGTTTAGTGCGATTTTCATCACAATAACTTTCCTTTGTATGAAATATCGGGGGAACCGGAAAATTCTGTCGCATAATATTCTTTCACGCCTACTTTTTACACGTCTGCAAAGAACGGTTATGTGTTTCACGCGTATCTGGGTATGTGGATTTCTTTATACCCTCAAAACATCCCAACGGCTGGATAGATTTCAATGAATGAGGTCTCTATCGATTCGTCTTAACCATCCGATGGTTATAGGCTAGGTTTTGTTTTTATAAATTCAAAATTGCGGCTGTAAAATACAAATCGCGGTAGAGGCAAAAAAAATACGCATCATATTAAGTGACATATCATTGGATAGGTCTTTCAAAATAAAGACGATGTTTTATTGACTATTTTACCGTCAGAAGATCCGTTTAAATATTACACAGCCTGGAAGTTGTGTAGGTGGGATCTCTAGCTTTACTGCAACTCTAACCTTCATAGACATCTTTAGGCCTCATCAAAACAGTGTTTATAGATAGAAACTAACAATTGAACACAACTTAAAAGTCATCAATGCAAGTAAATAAAAAACTAGGTAAGTAATATAAAAAATAGTTTTACATTGATGAGAAATATTTAATGAGTTCGCTTTTTACGCAGTCGGGTTTTTTGATTTTTTAAATTAAATTTTTACTTGTTTAAAATTCAAACTTCTTCATTCGCACCAATTTTTTGAAATGGTAAAATTCCCATTGTTTTCACCTTAATGCATAGCTGCCATTTCTTCCGCTTTTTTAGACCACAAAAATTTAATAGAAATTTTTGCCTTATTTAATCGGCAGATAACGGCGATTTAAAGCGATAAAATTTACTATAAAATTTTTGTGGTCTGAAAAAGCGTAAGATGTTGGCAGCTATGCCTTAATGTAAAATGTAAAAACTCTGGGAATTTTACCATTTTAAAAAAGTGGTGCTAATGAAGAAATCAGATTTTTTAAAAAGTAGGCGCGAAAGAACATTATGCGACAGAATTTTCCGGTACTCCTAATATAACGACATCATTGGCAGTGACTAAATTTTTGTCAGTGACTGAATTTTGTCAGTGACGCAATATATGTGCTGTCAGTGGTATTTTGACTAATAGAAACGGGGTTGCAAAAAAGTCATGGTAGTGGCGTTTTTTGGTTTAAACAGACTTTTATTGGAGGTTTTTTTGGGAGGGGGCGGGGGCGGGGGCAAAACTACCTTTTATAGAGTGAAGTATTTTAATTTTAAATTATATATTTTTAAATTTTTTTAACTAATTTTAAAGACATTTTATTGATTTAGAAATTAATAACATTATTTCTCAATTAGTGAAACAGTAATATTGTAATAACACATACCTAATATTGATTTGTAGCTAAAGTTGTAAAAAAGTAAGCTAAATTTTTAAAATGCATACCAATCGCTTTAATAAGTTTACACTGGGCCTTTTTAATTCTCTTTAAATGTTATTGCTTTTATTAAATATTTTATTTTATGATAGTAATTCCTTAATGTAATGTTAATAATAGTAAATGCAAAATTATTTAACTGATTTTTTAGGACTTTATTAATAAGAAACTGTTATGTTTTTACAAATATTTAAAATCCTCATAAAATCATTTAATAAAAACTGTTCCTCACTGTTTCAAACAGTATTAAGAATACATAGCATGAATAACTTTTTCGAGAAGCAATAAGCTTTTCAGAATTTTATTTTGAGAACGATTTTTAACTTCTTTTTTTTTTTACCATTATTCCTTTTTGTTCTAAACTTAAATGTACCAAAATCCCCTCATATACGAGGGGTATTTTTTTCAGCCTCTGATGGAACATAACATAAAGACAAATGTGAAACAAAATGGTTTTATAACCCGGACTCAAGTACAATCAAAGTTACTCAACAACATAGTCACTTTGAAGATTGCGACAATTGTCATACCGGTGGACGAGTTTCCCTATACCCTCCTCAGCAAGTTGAGATATGTCTCCAGGGCGTCTTGCAGATTTTCGTAGAGATGGAATCGCTGTCTCCCCATATCTGTCTTCAGTTCTGGAAAAAGGTGACAGTCACTTGGTGCCAGGCCGATCTGATTGCCCAACAGCTACTTTCACAATTTCGATGGGAAGTGTTCGATCACACGGCGTACAATCCATATCTGGTACCGATTGCCTCTCATGCTTTTGGAGTATAGTACTTCCATACCAAGTAAAATCTTCAAGACGCAGTGGTGACCTATCTTAACCTATCAGCGGCGGCAATCTTCTATGAAGAGGGTATAGGAAAACTCGTCCACCGGTATGACAAATGTCACAATCTTCAAAGTGATTATGTCGAAGGGTAACTTTGATTATACTTAACTCCTGCTTATAAATCCATTTTGTTATTCACAGTTGCCTTTATTTTACGCCCCATCGGAGAAATACCCTTCTAATTATCTTCTTCCTATTTCTTTTTTCAACATTTGTGAGGGATTTTCTGTTCGCATGTATTTATTTATCTGGAATACGTTACGAAACCGATTATGTATCGCACTTTATGTCGCTGTCTTTTAAGAAAATTCTACTTGCAGATTCATTTCATATATTTTCTATTTAGGTGAGACTAAGGAAGGTTGATCATAGGGGAGGCTTGACCCACTTTTCAATTTTCATATTTAAAAAAATTTCAGAGTTTTGCCAAAAGGTGGCAACCAAAGTTATTGAAATGCTCAAACAATAGTCTTTGTTTCATACATATCATTGAAACAGGTGTGGAAAGATCAACTGTGAAGAGTTTTCAGTTTAAAAAGTGTATTTTTTAGAAGCATTTTGTAAGATTTTCTCGGATAAAATATATCATAGAAATTTAAGTAAGTAGGTTTTAAGTAACGCAGCAATATTGAACTTTCATTCCAGGCATAAAGGTTGTATAGTAAATTAGGTTAAACATCACCATGTGCTATAATTTAAAAAATGGCCATTTTGGGAGGGTTGACCAAATGGTCATAGCTCTCTTAATTAAGAGTTTTCAGAGCTTTAATTTTTAGCATGAAATTTCATAAATAATCTATATTTCAAGTCATTACAATAATAATTATACCTTTAAGTGATATTGCTTATGAATTTTGAATGCAGATGGAGAATTGAATAAGAAAAAAAAATAGTTTGAAGCAACATGTCTAGCAAACAGGACAAAATTGCATAGACAGTGATAAGTTTTTGCCCAAATTTTCAAATATTTTATTGAAATAAAATCAAATACATATGATATATAGGTAAAAAAGAGTTACTTCTATTCTCTGCATAAAAAAGTTCAATATAAGTTGTATTTTTTAATGATAAACTGAGTAATTAAAATCATGGTGGCAGATCTGCTACCACGGGCGTTAGTGATCATGAGCCAATGGTAGCATTTTTGCTATCATATTATTTTCAAATGATATTTATGCTTCTTAGTGTTAGCTTTGTACTTAAGATACTTGTTTTACTTAACCTTCTCACTGCCATGAACTGATATATCCGTTCACTAATCTGCAGGTCTCACTGCAGTAGAGGCCATTACTTAAATTAATATAATTCTAGAGATTAATGCATTTTTAAAATATTGAGTAATGATTAATACTCTCAAGGGTTACTTTCAATTCTGTGATTAAGTTTTTTTTATCATGTTGAAAAAATAATAGGTTTTTAGAATTTATTAAAAAAAAAAAAAAAAAAAAAAAAACAGAGAAAACAACATTTAGTCCAGACAATAAGGAATTTTACCTAGCAAAATTAATGGTAGTACTGAAAATCGGCTTTCTAGATGTTTTTTGGGTCGCTGAATCCGAATTTGTAACTTCCCACCAAAATTTCCCCCGGCAACCTCCCCAAATTTTGGTAAAAATCCCCCCAAAAAGTTTGAGAAAAAGTTGTTTTAGAGAAAAAGTATTTAGAAATTCAGAAAGTAGACAAAATTTCCAACAAATTAGATATATGACATTATGACTTAGGATGAAGGGGAAGGGGGGATCTGCCTCGGAACATGCTCGTGGTGCTGCGTAAACTAAGTTGCGCAATTCCACTTAACCACTCACACGTTTACATTCGTCCTCCCATCTCCCCTTCGAACTTTCTCGATAAGGTTTACTTTAAGTTTTTTGGGCCGCTGAATCCAAATTTTTAACTTACCCCCAAAATCCCCCCCCCCCCCAAAAAAAAGAATTGTTTTTAACTTAAATTTCTTATTGTTTTAGGGGAAAAGCATTACGAAATCCAGAAACCAGACAAAATTTGCAACAAATAGGATACATGACATTATGAATTACGATGAACGGGAAGGTCAGGGCTGCCTCTTAACATGCACTCCGGCGCTACGTGCACTAAATTAAGAAGTCCAGGCAATAGGGGATTTTGTCTTTAAAAATTAATACTAATTCTGGATTTCGACTCACTTTATGTTTTTTGGGTCGCTGAATCCGAATTTGTAACTTCCCACCAAAATTTCACCCGGCAACCCCCCCCCCCCCACAAAAATGATTTTTTGAAAAAATTTGGTTTTTGAGAAAAGCGCGCGGGGAATGTTCCGAGGCAGCCCCCTCTCTCCCCGTTTATCCTACGCCATAATGTCATATATCCTATTTGTTGCAAATTTTGTATAGTTTCTGAATTTTGTAATGCTTTTCCCCTAAAACAATAAGAAATTTAAGTTAAAAACAACTATTTGCGGGGGTTTTCGGGGGGGGGGAAATTTTGGGGTAAGTTAAAAATTCGGATTCAGCGACCCAAAAAACTTAAAGTAAACCTTATAGAGAAAGTTCGGAGGGAAGATGGGAGGGCTGATGTAAACGTGTGAGTGGTTAAGTGGAATTGCGCAACTTAGCCCACGCAGCACTGCGGCGCATGTTCCGAGGCAGAACCCCCCTTCACCCTAAGTCATAATGTCATATATCTGATTTGTTGCAAATTTTGTCTACTTTCTGAATTTCTGGCTATTTTTCCCCTGAAACAATAATAAAATGGAATTTTTTAATAAAAACCTTTTTTGGGAGCTTTTTACTAAAATTTGGGGGGGTTGCCGGGGGAAATTTTGGTGGGAAGTTACAAATTCGGATTCAGAGACCCAAAAAACATCTGGAAAGCCGATTTCCAGTACTACCATTAATTTTGCTAGGTAGAGTCCCTATACGGTCTCTATTGCCTGGACTAATTACAATTTTGCCCTTTTGCTGGGCAGTCAGGGGATTTCACAAGCTCATATTATTAAATAAATCCGAAATAAATTACTTGAAATTTATAATTTACATATACAATAAAATGAAATTGTTATTTTTTATATTTTTGAACAAAATACTAAAATTCCTTTTTAATATATAAATACAGAAAATTATGAAATAAACCCAGAATTAATATTTAGAACTTTATATCTCTATGTAGAAATATAAGCGAACGATTTTTATTGAGCCGTATCACTCAAGTAGATATTATATATTTAGTATGTTTGTACTACGTGGTATATATTGCACTTGCTGGTCCCACCAAGATCAACTGAGCTGTATTTTGAATTAATTGCTGTGTTTATTGCGCGTTAAATTTTATTGTATATTTTGAATTTTTGGCAACAATAAATCGTAAATCTTATAGAAACTAGCTGTTATCTTGTTTTTTTTTATTAATTAAAATTAACTATAGTTTAGTTATAATACGGTTGTTTTATTTGTCTTCGCAATGTTTTTTTTAATACGCCTGCTTGTAAAATTTCATGGTTCTAACTTCTTAATTGTGTACCTTTTATAGTAAGATAAACAGAGTTACAAAATTTTTATTTTTATATGTGTTAGATAGATAAACCACTCGTTGTCATAGGCAAAAAAATAAGTTATTTTTTGCCGTTACATACCACATTAGTGTTCTCTATATATAATATACACAAAATCAATAAGAAAAACGAAATTTTATTATTATTATTATTATTATTATTATTGTGTAAAATTGAATAAATAGTGGAAAAAATAAAATTAATGAGAAAATTGAATATACAGTAAACTTCCGATTATCCGCCTATCTATCAACCACCACCCTTCTTTCCTAATTTTTGTCAAAAATGAATAATGAAAATTCAAATAACGCAAGTGAGACTGCGCTGTTTTGAGTAAAATGCTTGTCTCACGCGAGGAAGAACAGCAAGAAAATATTTCTGCGAATGAAATTACAAACTCGCTTAATTGTAACTAGAATTATATTAGTTATGAAGAAGTAATGAATGATAAAATTATTAAAAATGTTTTGAATCTAGTAAAACATGAAGCGAGTGAATGGGATAAATCGAGAAATTATCAACCAGGAGTCAGCCATGTAGACTATGCTCTCTAAATTCATTAATTGGTTTTCGATGCAAGACGAAACAGGTGCACCAAGTACTTTTATTACGTGGAATTCGTAATCTTGCTGCAACAAAATCCCCCCCAAAAACGCAAACAAAAATGTATAACGGATTACTTTAGATGAAAACAGGTATTACATAAAATTCAGGCATTCAGTAAAATTCTACATTTGCCAGATAAACAGATTTCTTATATCATCAGTTATGCTTTTTATAAACAAAAGTCACAACAAATAAAAAAAAATATTTTAATTGTTCTTTTTTATAAAATAACATATTGAAATGTAATTTTAGTAACGGTTCGTGTACTGTCTTTCGATTATCCGTCTATTTTGATTATCCACCGCACCGTCGCCGTCGGTCCCGTGTGTGACGGATAATCGGATGTTTACTGCATATATATATAGGGATATATATATATATATATATAAAAACAAAGAAAGAAATTGTTTTAGGTCATACAACATTTAAAAATGTAATTATTTTCACAAAATAAAATACTTTTGAAGTATAGTAAAACCCTTCAGATTTCATCCTAATCTGCCCATGGTAGCATATAGGATACCATACAGAGATCTTATAAAATATAATAAAATTGCATTTTTTTCACATTTTTACTTTATTTTACCCACAATAACATAAGAAAGTCTAAAAAATAGTTTTTTCCTTAGTAATTTGTGGTAGTGGGAATTAGAGGGTTAATGGCTATATTTTTTAAATAATGCAAATTTATTGTGTAAAGTTAGAGTAAAATGGGATGATAGAAAGGAAAATGTTTAAAATTAATTAACTGAAGATGTGAAAAATTGCTATAGAATTGCTAAGAAAGAAAAAATTGAATGAAATATAAATTGGAAAATTGATAGGAACTTTTATTTCTTTTAAATAGTTCCCATAGTAGGTAAATAGAAAGAATGAAAGCAGCAGCCTTAAGAAATGTTAATTGTCCATGCTTCTGCAAAAGAACATAACATGGATCAAAACTCTTTAGGAAGGTATGTAGACAAATTTCACCAAGATGAACACAATGAGATGAAGCCAAACTATGAATCAACCAGTTTTGCCAGATCGAGTGTCACAAAAAGTGGGTGTTTAAAACGGAATTTTTCTCTTGCGCCTTGAATTCTGTCTAAGCAGGGTTTTTTACACATCAAAATTTCCCAAATAATTTGTAATAATAATTGAACCATGTAGCATAAAGTTATTCTGCCTTTTCTACACTGGTTTTATTTCCCTTAACAAATATTTCAAAATAAAATAAAGTGAGTTAACCCTGCCATATGTGGGGAGCCTTGACCTATTATTTTCTCATGATTAAAATCAATCATTTTTCACATTCCTTGTATATTACACTTATGTCACAATTTTATTTTGATAACTGCTTGTATAACGAATAAAATGATATATGAAACTTTATTCTAGATCCAATATTTAAAAAATAAAAAATCATTTTGTAAGAAGTGGGTCAACCCTCCCCAGTCTCAGCTATATATATATATATATATATATATATATAAAAAAAAAAAAAAAAAAAAAAAAAAAAAAAAAAAAACGATAACGGCGATCACCTTAAGATGATAATACAATCTTTCACTGAGCTTAATATTCTGCTGTAATTCCATCTTAGATCAAGCGTTGCGGCCTTTAGATTAATTTCCATTTACGCTCTTTCTTCAAAGAGATCGATCTCCTTTCTAAAACCTAAGTTAAATTCCACCCCCCTCTTATTCAAATTCTCAATTTCTTCATCATTCTAATTTGCTTATTAATGAGCTACTTTCATTTCTTCCCTTCTGTCTCCTCCCGTGGGAAATTTGGCCTTGGCACATAAAGTGACTACAGGAAATTCCCTTGCATTTCTTTTGTACGTTAAACACAGTACTCTACACTTAGCTTTAATTGAGAATCTTTAAAGTTAAGAATACTTCGATTGGTAATATTTCAGAATACGGATGATTCAGACCCTATTTTTGGAGCATTCCAAACTTTATATTTCACTACATCTCTCCCGTTGTGAAATTTGGCGGAGTTCAAATTGATTATAATTTGAGTGTCTATATGAAATTAATCACAAATTTAGACGAAAGTACAATAAATCCAATACCAAAAACTACTTTTTACAGTCTTTTATTTAACTCAACATAGGTTTTATTTTCAAAGATGAAATTTTTAGCCTACTTTCTATCAGGGTTGTAAAAAATTGGGTTTTTTTAAACCCCAAAACCAGGTTGTTTTGGGTTTAAACCAGGGTCTTATAGTTTAAATGATTTTACATTTTGAAAAAACGCTTATCTATCTTATTTTCAAATGTTTGAAGTCAAGCATTAAACAAAAATTACTTTAAGTTATTTTGATGAAATTTAATAGTATAGTTTTTACTATTTTAATTTAAGCATTACAATATTTTGTATTATTATATTTTTTTGTATATAATAAACAATAAAAAGTGTAATAATTTATATACCAGAAAAATCAACCACTATTATAGAAAATTTTCAATATTATAATATATGAATGTTTATATTTCAGTTAAAAACTTTATATAAATACACAAGTTTTGACGATTTTTTGAGTCTTAATCAATTTCGCAGCTCAGACATAAAAAGTCCAAACTTTGAATTAGCAGCCTTTGCTGTTAAAAGCTTTTCAATTTCCCAAAAAGCTTTGCTGGTATATTTATTATTATTTTTCCCCATTTACATTATGTTACAGTATTTACACTACTAGATTTGAAAAAGCATTCCTGGAAAGGTGAACTCTTTGCATTGAATTTAATAATCAACTGTATCAGTGATACCTTTGCTCTGCAAAATCAAAAGCATATTTTTGATCTTGCTGAGATAATTCTGAACCTTCATTTTGTTTTAGATGTGGCATATATGCAAGAAAATGTATAGGCGCTTAAGCCATTTTATATCGGGATTATCAAGGTGCTTCTTTATTACTTTTTTCTCGTTTTTCTTCCAATTTTTTATACACAACACCAGCAATGCATCGAGCATCTTTTTGTTCTTGCTAAGATAACTCTAAACCTTAATTTTATTTTAGGTGTGGCATATATGCAAGAAAATGCATAGGCGGTAAAGCCAGTTTATATCTAGTACGACTATCAGGGTGCTTCACGACTACTTTATTTTCTCGGTTTTTTTTTTTTTTTTTTTTTTTTTTTTTCAATTTTTTAAAAAGATCTTTCCAGATATACACAGTACCAACAATGCATTACGCATCTTTTTGTTCTTGCTGAGATAACTCTAATTTTTTTTGTTTTAGATGTGGTATACATGGAAAAAAATATATAGGCGGCAAAGTCATTTTAAATCAGCTACAACTACCAAGGTGCTTCAAGAATACTTTATTTTCTCGTTTTTCTTCCAATTTTTTTAAGAAGATTTTTCCAGATACACAAAGCACCAGCAGTGCATTAAGCCTCTTTTTGTTCTTGATGAGATAGCTCTAAACCTTTTTGTTTTAGATGTGGTATCAAGAAAATGTATAGTTGGTAAAGCCATTTTAAATCGGCTACGCCTATCAAGGTGCTTCATGACTACTTTATTTTCTCGTTTTTCTTCTAATTTTTAAACAAGATCTTTCCAGATATACGCAGCACCAGTAATGCATCAAGCATCTTTTTGTTCTTGCTGAGATAACTCTAAATCTTCATTTTATTTTACTTGTGGCATATATACAAGAAAATGTACAGGCAGTAAATCCATTTTATATCGGCTACGGCTATCAGGGTGCTTCGTGAATACTTCTTTTTCTCGTTTTTCTTCCAATTTTTTAATAAGATCTTTCCAGATATACACAGCACCAGCAATGCAGCAGTCATCTTCTTAAATTTGGACATTTAAAATTGGTTCAGTTGTTCAAACATTCCTTCGCAAAACAAAATTGAACACAAGGTTTTTAATGTTTGTTTAGATTTTATTTATGATTTCTTCACAAACAGTCAGTACATTAGACCAACCTTTAATGTAATCTTCGAGTACATCTTCTGTTGAATTTTGCTAGAAAGAGCTAATTTCAGTGCATTTGTATAAGATCTATATAATTCATTTTCAAAGTGATTATTGCGAAAATACTTAATAATTTCTAACAAGTTTGCTTTGATTTTAGGATACTGATTTTGAATGTCACTGTATAATAAATTTAACACATGTGCCGAAAATTGCTACACTATTTTGGTTTAAACCAAACAACCCTGCTTCCTGATATACTAGAACTATAAAAATTACGTTCACGGGTGTTTCTCCGATGAAAATACATTTTAGTATTTTTTGAACTTAATTATAACTTAATACATTAATTTTAAAGCATTTTTTTTTCCTTTAACCAGCCACAGGTTAAAAATTTCCTAATGTTCTCTGTTAACTCGTACAATTCTATATGGGTTCAAACAACAGTGGATTTAATGATGCATCTATAAAGATTTAGTAAAAATAGGCCAAATGGCTGTAAAACTGCAACAATGAAACATTTAAAAGCTAAAAAGTAGAAAATAAATTATAAATAAAAAATAAAGTGTGTAATATATACATATTTAAAAAATACTCTTTTATCATTTAATAGTTTGATATTAATTAATTTATCATGTAAGTAATAATAAAGTTATTAAGATGAACATAGAATACGTATAAAAGAGCGTCTTTTTTCCGTATATTTGCTTTTATAATTATTACTATGCGCATTATTTAAAAACAATAGAAATTAATTCTGAAAATGCCTTATAAATCAAGACGCATCTAATCTTATTCAAGATAAATTTTAGTACAAGAAAAATGGAAGAAGAAAATTAATTATTTTTATTATTTTACAATCATTACTTTCAGACATTAAAATTTAAACAAACTCTGAAACATAATTTAAAAAATCAAATCTGTTTCATTTTTATAAAAACCGAAAACTTGTTGGAGAAAAATATTCTTTTAAATTTTCAAATGAGAATGTTAAAAATATGACGAGCATTAAAGATTTTCTTTTTCACTTATGATGCAATCCTTTGACATAAAAACATTCGACTCCGTTTATCTTCTGGATTAAGTTGATTTTTCAATGCGTGATTTTTTTCTTATTTGGTTTCTCAGCCACGCTTATAGATATATATATATAGCTAGTATGTTTCGTAAAAGCAAAGCTCTTAGAAACTTTTTTTAGATTATACTGTTTTGTTTTTGGTTTACTTTTTTATATAAATTTTCGGTGCTTCGGAAATTACATTTCAAAGATGAATAAATTTTAATACATTTCGAATGAAATCATGTCTTGAATTTTGTCTACTTTTCAAAGACAAGTATTTTTAAACTAAAAGAAGAGTATAATTAGTTCTAATATCAACAATTTACACATAGCATTTACACATCGATTTTAGCAAATGCAAAAATCTTATGATAACATAAATTGTTTCATTTTTTGGGGATAGTTGTATTTATAGTGAGAAAACACATTAAATTCATAATACCCTATAAAAGTCCATAAAATAACGTCCTAGTTATAAATATTAATAATATCAACTGTAACCGTTTTAAAGTGTTGGTTAAGGCCACAAATAAAAAGTAACTCAAACAGTTTTAGTAAAGCGCATGCGCGAGTATCGAATTGCTATTGACTCACTTGCAGTGTCACATACGCAAAAAGGCGACTCCTGGGTGTAAGGCGTTATTGCTGGGCTGAAGATTTAAAAGGCGCTAGAGCCATGCGATTATTTCCTTTGGGCCTTTATAAAAGATCGTGTATACGTTCGCCGCTACCTAATGATTTGCCAGAGTTGAGACACTTAATTGGAGAGATTATTGCTTCCATTACTCCGGACTTGTTAACTGAAGTGTGGGAAGAATTGGACTTTAGGTTGGATGTGTGACATACAACTAAAGATGCACATATTGAACATTTGTAACAAAAACTAGGTTAGTTCGCCTTCTATTTAATGTTAGATTTGTTGTAAAAAGTCTAAATGAAACTGTTATAATTATACCATTGGAACTGGAACATTCTTTTACGGAATTTTTTTTCTTTGTTTAGGTAAGAGTTGGTCTTATCAAAAACGTGTCAAAACAAAAGTTGTAGATAATATTAAGAAGATTTATAATACATTTAACTGGATTTGATATTTTAAGAATTGACGAAGTTATGATTTTTTTTTCTCCCTAAAACCCTATTTTTTTCAACCCTTGAGCCCATTTTTAATTTTATCGAAAATCTGTCATACGTAAATTTTTGGCCCTTTTTCTAGAAGTAATAATAACTTTAAACTGATTAGATATCTATTATAATTAAAAAGTTATGAGGTTTTTTCTGTTTTCACAAAACCCCTCCCTATTTCCACTCCCTTCGGCCGATTTTGCCCGTTTGTAACCAACGCCAAGATTTTATCCCCCTCAATATTTTTGATGAATTTGAAGACGATCGGTGCATAATTGCTACTTTTATCGTGCGGAAAAAATTTAGTACATACATATATACATATAGATAGATAGATAAACTTTTTAGGTGGGGGGGCGGGGTTAAGTTCCTGGGGTCATGTAATGAAAACTTAAAGGAAAATTTTCCAAAAGTCGCACCATGCTAACGACTGCAATAGGGAATTTCTTATGAAATCCTGCTAAAATGTGACTCGCAAAAAACAATCCTAAACCGGAAAATTTAAAGTGAATTCAACCGGAACCCAATTCGTTGTTGAATATGTATGTGTGTGTATATGAACAGCCAGTCCTAAAAGGGTTGAAACTCGCTTTAATACTTTACTTATTGGAGTTAAGTAATCAATGTAAATTACAGAATTGTTCAAAACAATGTAAAAATACAGCTATGTTATTTTAATTCTCCTCTCATTAATTTTCAAACAGGCACAATTTTTAATTTTTCTATGAATTGAAATTGGTCAAATAGATAATGTCCCTTTTCTCCAAGAGAAGATCATTCCAAAAAGTTACATAACTCTATCTTAAAATTTAACTGAATTATAATAGAGAAAAAAAAGTGTCACTTATAATTTTTTGTGTCATTTAAAAAACTATTTCATCCCTTAAAGCAAGGAATCGTTACAATTTCACGATGGCGTTCCTTATATCAAATCTAAAATGCGACAAATAAAAGGAAAAAATTCCATCATAAATAAATCTATGTACATAAAGCATTATACAGAAAAGAAAATCATGAAAGTGGCAATCATTGTTTTAAATCCCAGAAACATCATTTAAAAAAAAAAGAAAAAGGAAAAGGAAAAGAAAAAAAATATCAAAGATTTCTCAAAATACGTTCTTTCATCTCCAAAACATAACTGAGCTCTTTTAATATTGATTCTGTAAATATTTTGAAATTCTTCAAAATTAATATAATACGTAATGTTCACTCTCAGAAGAAAAAAGGATGGTGGCTAGTCATTAAAAAGGTGAAGCAGAAAAAGAGCACTGGAGTAAAACAGAGTGTGTTAAAAAAGAGTAAAACAAAATGTATTATTGTATACAACAAAAAAAGGAAAAATATGAAATTTTAGATGTGATAAACATAATGACACTAATTTCTAATGAGTTTATGAATTATTTTTTTTTAATCCAATTAAATTGCAGCATGATTGACTCATTTCCGGTGCTTACCCAAAATAAATGAAGAAGTTCTATATGTTTCTCAATACCTTGGGCACACGGATTCAGACACACCGTGGTAAAGGACAGAAATTCCAAAAGATCTATGGTTACAACTAAGGATGCATTTCACTATCTTTAAAAAGGGCACGGTAAATTTTGATAATTTTAAAAAGGACAAAGTAAATTTTGCGAATTAAAAAAAGATGCGCCCTTAAAAATTCAAAAGAGAAGATTATAGCATATGTATTATCCTATCTGTTTCCTTTTCCTTGCAATATTTAAGATTTGCATTTCTAATTTCATATATGTATGTACCTAATTCTTAATGTTCAATATTTAATTAAGTATAATTCGTTCAATTTAACGTAAAAACATGCGGTTTAAATGATTATCACAACCGTAAACTCTTATTTAAATGACATAATGAAGTTTTATTTAGCTGATCATTTTAATAAATTTTATGGGCGAATGCTGTTTATTGTTTTTTATGTTACTTATATGTTCAACCAGAATCGTAGATCTTCAGACAAAATATTTCTATTAGGGGAGTACAAATTAGAGATCAGCACATGCCCGGACTTGCCCTAAGCCTGTACCCGGCAGATTAAAGATAATTTTTTAACGGACCGAGCCGATGAAAAAAAAATTAAGTGGGCCGACCGGCCGATATAAAAGTTTAAAGCGATCAAACCAAGCCGATAAAATAGGAACAATTTCCGATGGACGTGACTAGGGCGAGGATAAGTATAAAATGTGCTACACGAGCCGATGCTAGATAGACAATATCAAAAGAGGAATATAACATATCCAGAATAGAGATGGCCATGGGACAGTTAGATCGTGTCTGAACCAGAGCATAATTTTTTCAGTATAGGCTCGCACCGGGCTGGCTCACATTTTTTTTTTCTACATACTGGGCCTGCATTCGCACCGGTACTGGACTTAATTGTTCCCAGAATGTGTCAGATAAGCAATTTGTTTTGTAAAAATAATAATAGTGATACTGATTTTTTTGCAACGGAATCTTTGAAAATATAACTTAATAAGTTACAGAGAAATATTTTCTAAAATCTCTTTTTTTATTATACAGAGCTTCAAAAGCTTTGATTTTTAACCATCTTTTTTCTTTTATTCAGAACAATATAACTGTTTTTAATGAATACTTATTTCAATGTAAGAATATAACGAGTCTAAGGGATTATTAATGTTGTTATTCTGTGTGTTCTCTGGCTTGAGAGCATATAGTAATCTAAAGGATACTGTTAAATTTTCCATGAATATGTATGCAGTATTCTGGAAAAGAATATTCATTGTATGTTAAGAAAAATCAGAAATTTTTGTGGAAATTGAGTCGGGGCTGTTTTTAGTGATTTTTTTCACGGGACAGTCCCGAGATATGAACCACGATAATGCAAACGGGTCGGCTCAGGCCTGGGGCCGAACTTTTAGTTTTTGCACCATGCCGATCCAGGTCTAAATAGCTTTCGTTCGGTCCTGGGCCGGGACTGGAAATTCCTACCAGCGCAGATCTCTAGCACAAAACACTTAACAAATATATCATAATACTTGTATTCCACACATATAAATTTATCACTTAGAGCTCACACAGCAATTCCATTCTCAGTTACACTCGCAGACTGACTGTGCTAGAAAAAACGGGCAGTGCGCAGGTCCAAAATTGGTATCTATCAAAAATGTCTCGCTCGCTTCAAATCAAACAGTCTTAAAAAAATTCGTATGCGTAAAAATGGGCTTTATTCTTTGTGCACGAGTTTAGTCCCTAGTAGGGTACAGTGGTGTAAGAGTGTGCAGTTTCCAAATAACTAACTATATGGGAATAAATTATGAATGTATCAAAATTGTTTTTGTGCTGACAGGAGTTTGATTATTATTTTGTTTTAGTAGTATCTGATTTCATATTTCATACATTCTGTAAAGCACTGTTTGTTCCAATATCTGTTATTGTTTATTGTTTTGCTTGTTTTTTTTTCTTTTTTCTTTTCTTTTTTTTATATCTAACATTTTTAGATTTAAGGGGGTCCGGGACACAATTTAAAATAATTTTTATTTACTGAGTTACAATTTTGAATTTTTTTTGTGATGGTTAACTATGTTATTTGTAAACAAAATCACATGATAAAATTTCTCATATATTTTTTAAAAAATTTTTAATTTACAATTCATTAAAAAAGTGGGGTAATTTAAAATCGTTATAACTATTATTATCGTTATAACTATTATAATCGTTATAAATATTATTTGTAGAATTTCAATTTTTTTGCTTTTAAATAAACAGAAATATATAAGTTTTAATTTAGATTCAGCATTTTAAAAAATATTAATTTAAAAAAATGTTTAAAGTAAAAATTTAAAAAAAATGGTGCAACATTTAAAAAAAAATCATATTTTCAAAAGTAAATATTTTTTTCTAATTTACTAAATCAAAATTAAAGTAAAACAATTGAAAAAGACATGTTCTAAGTTTGAACCATTTATCTTTAACGGTTCTTGACTTATAACGATTTAAATACGAGAAATGGTGAAAAAAGCCATCATGAAGAAAAACGCATTTTCACAAGAAATCGGTTTCATGATAACCATATACTTGAAAGCTAGATTCTGAAAACATACCAAAACGAAAAATTTAATATTTCCTGTTCTAATTAAGATAGAAACATGATTTAACCGCCATTTTAAGCAGAAAAACACAGAGAAATTTTTAATGAAATAAAAGTTTTTTTTTAGAAAATTTAGAGATTTTTGTGTCCTGGACCCCCTTAATCGATTGGCTTCTAATCTGAAAACTACAGTAGATGATGACTGTGAGGACCCAGCAGAGTCAGGACGGCTGCGGTGACAGGAGTTTGAACTGAAATTTTTGAATGAGACTATTGACAAGAAACACCAACTACCGAAGACTATATTTTGATGAGCTGCATAATTTTCACCGTGAAAACCGTAGCAGAAGCAATCCAAAATCCGAATTAGCCAGATGGACTAAGAAAGAGTTGCTACAAATCTCAGGGCGGCGGGATGGGCCGTGCCCTACTAATGTTTTTTGCCTGTTATCAATCGGCAGGCTCCCTACTTAAATATAATAATTTTTTAAACTATTTTATTCATATTTTCAATATTTTTATCCATATGTAACCAAAACAGCACTAAAATTTCGATATTTAAGGGGACGGAGGACGTTAAAAAGTTTTATTTAAATTTTCATCATACAGATGTGAAATTTTGTAGAAATATATATTTCGCCATAAGTATTTAGAACACTTTAAAAGAAATGTCCAATCTTATTATAATTTTAAAATTTAAAAAAAAATTAAAATCTTAAAACAAAATTTTAAAATGCTCCATGTGTCGTAACTTTTGAGAGATTTCCTCGATTTTGCATTTTAATCACTTAAAACTCTATTTTAAACAAATGTGTGTATCCATTTCTTAATCCCTTGAACAGTTAATTTTTTAGAGATTTTTTTCTGAATTCCATATTGATTTTCATCAAATTTTGACTTTTAATAAGTTAAAAATCAAATTTAATTATCTTAATGGAGTCGAATTTTAAAATGCATACACAGTTTCTTTGTAAAAAATTTCAGAATTCTTCTTTATCAATTTCGTTAAATTTCTTTTAAAATTAAGACGCATGGAGTATTTCAAAAATCTAAAAACGTTAAAAAATTAATTTTGAGAAAAACAGATTTAAAGTGCATTGAAAAGCAGAAAAATGCTTTGTGCACAAAATTAAAACGCTTAAAACTTTGCGAAAAATAATCACATCTACATGCGGTTTTTCACAAATGGTTTAGGAAAAACTGGAGTATAATTATATGCACAAAACTAATTTTCGATTTCGCGCAAATAAAGGTCCTTAAACTAAAATGAAGACTGGAACATTCCTAGACGCCTTATGCCATTTACTTACATTTAATCCTATCATCTCAAATCTGCAAACAACACCCACATTTATAGTTGTTATTAAACTTTAATAATTAAGTAAAGAACAATTATTCACATTAGTGAATAATAATTCAGCTATTAGGAATAATCAACAATTAGGAACTTGCAAGGAGGTAAATGTGCACTCTTACGCACCCTAGTGTGTAAGAATCATTCTAATATAATAATATATTAATTTATAATAGCATCGGAGATTATGAATATAAAGCATAATGCATTTCTAAGAATTTAATACGGCGTTACAGTGATCAGTGAGATAAAAGATCGAAACAACAGCGTCTCCTGATTGTTATTCAAGTTTAAAATTACAGCAATATATCCATTTTAAATCATTGCACCCCAAAATAAAATTTGGTGCATTCGTCACAATAGAAAAGATGATACAGGTGAAATGTTTACGGCAACAAACACGGGGCTAATATTCCGTTACCGTATACACAACCAAAAAATTGCGTCAAAAAGAGCGTTTCCGGCAACAATGTGATATAGGAGTTTATGGGAATTACAAGAGGGCGATTCTCAAAAGGTGGGCACTGGACACAGGTCATAACTTTAAGCCTTCCAAACATAACTTTAATTATCATTGACTTTATTATTTTTTTTACACTGAGTTTTTAATTCTATTCAGAGACAGAAAATGACATAATTTATTGTAAAAGCTTTGTATAAATATCTTAAAATTTTATTATTTTATGCTAAAGAGGCCAATTTCGGACATTCATAACGTTAACTACTCCAATGTACCACCAAGAAAAAGAGTTTTCACTTTTTTCCAGGTGGTTCTAATGGTAAACAACGAATGCATAAAGGAAACGGATGATTTTTTGATAATTTCGTTAAGAGATGGCAGGCTGATTTATTGCTTTTTTGAAGATAGAAGGACTTTTCTATAAAGAATTTTTCTGCATTTCGTTATGTCCGAAAGTAACGTACGTAACAAAGCATTTGATTTTATTATTATTATTATTACTGGATAACAAAAAGTTAATTATGCATTATATATATGTATACAGACACATTTACTACATTCTTAGTATTAAGAATTTTTTAAATACTAAGAGCAACGTCCAAAATCTGTAAGTCCAAAATCTGCAAATGTCCAAAATTTGTAACGTACACAACTGCTAATTAAATGCTTTAATCATTAATTTTCCAGAATAGTTGCTGTCTTTTAATGTTTGTGTATAATTTTGTAGACATACTATTAAAATATTTATATATTATATTTATAGACAAAATTTAAAAAAAAATTGGCCTTAAATTTGAAAATTTTAAAAATTACATATAGTTAACGTTTAATGATCTCACGTTTTGAGAATCTCCCAAGAAAGGATAACATAGCAAACAACGTTGGCTAAAATTGCATTATTTGATTTTGAACCCGAGTAGGAAACTTTCCTCAAACATAGGATAGCAGCGCTTCTTGTTGAGCTATAAAAATCAAAGTTAAATCTTCATCTATTTATGTAATGGTCTAACAGAATATAAAATTTGATTAAATCCTGGTCTTACATTTCTTGAGCAGTGGCGTAGCTACATATTCAGCGCCCTGGAGCAAGTAATATTTGTGCGCCCTCTTGTCACTCGAAAAAGTTATGCGCAATTTTGTTTTGAAGTTTAAAATTTATATATTATTCTCATACTTTTATTTGAAAGTCAAAATATTTTAACAACGTATTAAAAACAAATAATCAAAAATAAATAATGAAATGAATTATAATTCTTTAAGTACAGAGTACCTACCGATATTTTCTAAATTGGGCCGGATTTCCGTTTTAAATGCGCCTGTCATTGTTTGTCAAGCATTGCGCCGTCTTGTCATCAGTACAATCTGCCATCATTAATACCTGTTTTTCTTTTCAAGTGTTTTGACGCATTGTAGAACACTAATAAAAAACACACTATTGTCAAGGTAATTCAATTTTTCTTTTCGATGAAACACGTTTTTCTCTTTTTAGTACCAGAAAATACTAAAATTCCAGAAAATTCAAAGTATAATAACTCGGTAAGTTTTGGTCGCACAAAAAAGAAACTTTTATTATTCTATAAATAAAAACATACATTTATTTTACTTAAATAGGTGTCACAAATAAAAAACAAAATATGTTGACATGTTTCGGTTTAATAGTAAAAACCGTAATCTCTTTAGTACCAGGCAGGCTGAAAATTCTTGAGGCAGATCATGTCGCCATTGATGCAGGGAGAATTACAGAATATACGAATACATTAGGTTTTAAAAGATTTTGAATGTCGTCTGAAACAAAGAAACTTTCTAGAAGAAAAAAAAATCATTTCTTCTGCTTTGCAAGAGAAAAAAAAAATTTTCAAAAAAGTTAATTTAAAAAAAAAAAATTATTAAATAACAATATTTTTCAAATCTAATCCCTGAAGCAAATTTTGTAACTATTAGCTTCAGCCGAGGGAGGGCACAGCTTTACCTGGTTTAGGGCGCACCGCCCTGCAGGTCTGTTGCCCGACGCGTCAGTCTGGGACTTAATTTAGTAACCCCCCCCTTTTTTTTATTATTCATACGCATTGTTTCAGCATGGGTGGAACGAAAATTTGTTAAAAATCATGTCATTAGAAAAAATTTTAAGCTTGGCATAGAACATTTTTTAAGCTTTATGAATGAAAGTGCACGATTTCTTTAAAACACGAGGTCTTTATCACCAGTACCACCTTTGTATAAAATTAGAATCCAAGTTTTTATTCATTTTTATACTGTTTTGAAAAAACAGTATTTCTGTAAACTGTTCGGAAAATTGAGTGGTGTAACTCCAAAATTTTTTTTTTTTTTTTCATTTTATAATCCGAAAATTCATTGACTATTAATATGTGAAATCTGATGGCGGTGGGAGAGCCTTATTATGGCCTAAACAAACTCATATCACTATTTTTGAGAAATATGTTTTGCCTCATTTAATCTTAAAACTCTGCAATTAAACAAGGTTTAATGCGGAAAACTCCTTTTCGGAAAAAGCGGTGTATAGGTGCTAATCAAGTCCTAATGATCACTGAATTTGATACTTAATTTTTCACTCTTTTTGAAGGAAAGAACTTATCAATTCCGCATTTCAGATTTGCCATATTTTCAAAATCTCAAAAACAATACCCACAAAATTTCATTTCCCGCTTCCCCCTCAACCCCCCCCCCCTCTAAATTTTGTCGCCGTGGATTGGTGTGGAATATGCTTAAATCCGGAGGTTTCCCAGCGGTGGCTTCTTTGGGTACCATTATTTCCGTACAATTAATCATCATGATAAATTTCCAAAACATTTTCAATAGAAATATACCAGGAGGATTACTGTTTGGAAATAGTGGTAGCCAATAAAGTGACTGATGTAAATAAGTTTGTTAATAAGTTGTGATTATTTTAAGATTTGAAAATCTACAACTGTCGTCTACAGAAAAAGCTACAGAAAAAAAATCAGGCATACTGAACCGGTGTTGAAGAAGTTACTAGTTACTTGAGGCTACAATATGGCATGAATTAAAATTAAAACTTCGCGAATAGAAGTCATATCTTTTAACTGTGTATAAAAACATGTTTTAAATTGAAATAGTTGATTTAAACACAAGGTAAAATATCATAGGAACATGCTGATTGTAACAAGATTAATCTATAATATCTGATTAATAATTTAAAAAAAAAAAATGTGCAAATATTTTTTTAAATCTTTATTTCGCTCTTCCTAATTTTGCGCCCTTAGGATTCGTGCGCCTGGAGCAGTTTGCTCCAACTGCTCCACGGTAGCTACGCCCCTGTTCTTGAGAGATAGCTATTGCGGATTTCGTGTAAAACACACCATAGCACCTCCGTCTATTTCAAGAAGGCTCACGTTTTGAGCACTTTATCGCCAGAGTAACGGTTGGCGCGGGGATGAATTCAATGCTACACACCCTTTCTCGTTCATGACGTCTTACGCGTAACGAGCAGCAACCCCATTCCTTTGCTGGGAGCTTTCTGTTTTAAAACGAAGAGCTTTTTCGCATTAAAATGCTTTTAATTGTACAATATATATAATTCAAACATAAGTTATGTTTTTCAGTTCAATAATATTCATTTATTTCATTAATTCGTTATGTTCAAAGAAATTGAGAACATATTTTATTTTTTAGGAAAAATAAAAATAGAGGTAAAGATTTTTTTTTTTTTTTGTAATAAATATAATTCTATTGATCATGTTTTTATGAACCAATTGAACTTAGTTTTATTAGCATTACTACTGAATTAATTTAGTTTTTTTTTTAATTAAGCGGCATAATTGTGTGACTTGTTGATTGCATTAATAAAACATATTTTCATTGAAATAATTCATTAAAAATTAATTGTTCTTAATTTAATTGCCATTAGACGTTAATAGGAAGTTGAAACTAAAATCAATTCGATTATAATTAGATTGAACAATAAATCATAAATTATTTAGCTGTATAATACATTTAAATCAATCAGTTTAAATAATTGCAAGTTGATGCATGCTATTAAATCAATTACTATTACATTTTAATGCTGTTAAATCTTTATCATTATTTGAGTTTTTATGAAAAAAAACATTGGTCTGCCCCTAGTGCACAAAATTAAAAATCTTTAAAATTCTTCTGTTTTTTATTTTAAAATTTTTGCCACATTTTTAAATATTATTTCGTCCTAGTTGTTTTATTTGTTATTTTAAAATAGTCATTCGTCATATTTGAATAAATCATCTAAATTCTCTCGGATGAAATCCATCCACCCCCCCTCTACACACACACACACATTCCATATTTCGTCATTCTGCACACATATTGCACTATTTATTAACTTGAAGTGGCAATAAAATAATGATCAATCGTCTGAGGCAACCTCCCATTTCGAATTTTCTCTACTGCCCCCACCCTCTCCTCCAGCACACTGTTTTTTGACCATTTAAAATTCATTGTTGCCTTGCAGAAAAGATTAGTTAAAATTGTGTTTTGCTCTATCTGTTTATTTTTAAATAACAAATAAATAATTTACCCTAAAAAAAAAGAAAAGGAAAAAATTGAATGAAAGATTAAGAAAAAAAAAATCAGGATTAACCTTTTGTGCACACGCTTTCATTTTTTTTTATTAATTCTTTACATTTTTTAAAATTTTTCTGTCCTATTTATTACTTTGAAGTAACTATAAGTAAAGAACCCATTATTCAAATTCTTCCCCCCCCCCCCCCACCAAAAAAAATAAAAATAAGTTAAATATTCCAAGTTTTTAATTTTTTGGTTTATTTTTCTATTTGTTAATTGATAAATTTAACTATTTAAATCTACAGCCCCTAACTATCATACATAGTTAAAAAATTTCTCTAGTGATTTTATTTGTTATTTTGAAGTAACAAAAGATAGTCATTCAATATTCCTTCTCCCCCACCTCCCCTTAAGAATTTCATCTCACATTAAAAAGGCAATTTCAAAACATCCTGGTTGGGGATGTGATAGGTTTTTTTTTTTTCTTCTTTCTTTCTTTCTTTCCTGGTTTAGCCTATTTTCACTCGACTTTGGGTACTGTTTCTGCAGAATTATTTGGTATTAAATTAATTATATAAGTTCAACGCAGAAATTATAGTAATTTTCTGTCACAGGTATTTTTTTAAATCTGTGCTTATATAAGACAAAATGCACTGAAACTGCATTAATTCATAATCCCCATAAACCCATCTTTATATATAATCAAATATCTAGATTTATGGAGGTAATGAGTTTTTGTTTAACAGGTATTGAATTAATAATACTCAATTGAATGAGAATGTAGATTTTGGAGGGGATCAAGTAATCAAAATTTTAGTCTATGTCATCAAAAGTAATAAAGGCCTTTGATAAAACAGAGTATAAGAGTTCGTAATACAATTTCTTTCGAAGAAGATTTCTTTCTAGAACACATAATTGAAAATATTTCTTTAATTTAGGTAGAACTGTTATTCTAAAATATGCTAGTTCGTCTTCCGCCATTTCGGTTCAAAACAAAACACAAGACGACGATTGGCGTTAGATTGGCTGAACGTTCTCGCTTTCGCCAACTCGCCAAGGCTGGTGCTGAAAACGTGAGCCTTCCTGAAAAAGCGCCCCGTCTATTGAGCGATAAACATCCAAAACAAATCGGCACCAGTTCACATGAAACATCATATGAAATATCATCGTATTCTACGCAGTAGTTTGTGAGTTAGATAGCCCACAAAATTTGTGTCAAATTCAAACAGATAGAGAGACTCACGGGTAGATATTTTCTAAAAATAGTCAAATTGACTTCAGGATCTTCTAAAACATATATATCCGTCAAAAACGAATTCAACACTTTATTCTTGCAAAGACATAAAACATCAAAAAACAATTATACGGAAATTTAAAAGAAAAAGTTAAAGTAATAAGCCTGATATTGTTTTCTATACCTTACGTTTCCACGAAGATGATTTCGCTGTTTTATTTTAGGAAGGTTAACCCTTTATGTACTAAATTATGAATTCATGAAAATTTTATCTTCTAAAGCATTTTTCGTGATTTTTTGAAAATACATTAGAAGATTTAGATAATTATTTAATAAATTTTAGAAGGAATTTAGAAAGAGTTAGAAGGATTAATTAAATTTGAATTTATAGGGATTTTGTGCAATATTTAATACCCCACTCAAATCTTTTATTTTAAATATTTTTCTTAGTATTTTGTAGGATTAGGAAATGTACAAATATAATGTTCTTACAATACAAATATAGAAATATTTCCGAATTGGAAAATACCCCCCCCCCTCCCAACGCCAAAAAAGCTGAAAAGGTGCAAAGGCAAAAAATATATATATATCCTTTTAAAAACATTTTTGTTCTGTATAACCAATGATGCTTTTGGAACAAGATAAAGTAATGCATCTATAACTTATTCTAAACTGTATTACTACTAATCAATGTATTAAATTAATTTTATAACGAGTTATTTTAACGGTACTTATACGCACCGTCAGTAGATAAAGGTTTAAACTCGCTGCTGAAGTATTTACCCTTCTTAGATGAGTCGAATTCATTTCTTTTAAACTTGAAATCTAATTTGAAATAGGCCAGAAAAGAATTCCGAATAGTTTTATCGTAATTATTTATTTATTTATGAAATAAAATTATTTTATTCCATTTGGCCGATATAAATATTTCCAGTTTATGGCCTAATATAATTTAAAGAATTGTACAGTAAAAAAAAAAAAAAAAAAAAAAAAAAAAAAAAAACATAAAATATATGTTTGAGCATTACTCATCTATTTAAAATGAAAACTAATACTTACAATAAATACAGATCATATAAATGTAAGAAGGTAACATTTGAAAAATTTGTAAAAGTGAACTTTTTGAAGTAAAGTGAATCTATATTTCTAAAGAAAACGTCTCCCATATTTTATTTGTTGTCGGAAAACTTTAAATTATAAATTGTATGTGTACTTCCAAAAGTGAATCAAAGGGAGAATAATGTAATAGATGCAGCTTTCAATTTTTATTTTTCACCCGATATATTTCAAGAAAAATTTAACAGAACTGTATATTTAGGTTGACATTTTTATATACTGTTTAACACAATGTGTACTTCATTATTAAGTTATTTTCGTGCTATTTTATAGTCTTATAAATCATTCGCCAAGCGTTCTTTCAGCAAGGTTTCATATTTTAAGATTTCTAAATCATTATCTCATAATAGAAAATATGGAAAACTGGTACAAATCGTAAAAAATCAACAATTCAAAATTTTGAAATAAAAAGTCAAGTTAAAGTTAAGTAAAGATATATTTCTAAGACGTCTCTCATATTTTATTTATTGTCGAAAGACTTTAAGTTATAATTTATGATTATCTGACAAAAGTAAGTCTAAGATAAAAAAATTTTTAGATGAAGGATTTTTTTTTTCACTTTCAGTTGCGTTGACCGATATTCTCCGAAAAAAAATTAACTGAAATATGTATTTCGGTTGACAATTTCATATACTGTTTTAAAGAATGTTCACTTCATTATGTAAATTATTTTCTAGTTGTTTTACAGCATTGCACAGCATTCTATCAAAGCATTCTTTCAGTAGATCGTTGTGTATTATGATTTCAAAAAGATTGTCTCATTATAGAAAGTATGTAATACTTCTTTAATCGCGGGACTCTAACTAAAAAGATTTTGTGCCCAAGGTATTGTCTATATATATATATATATATATATATATATATATATATATATTTTACTCTTGTACTTTTCGTCCTTTTCCATAAATAAAAGATAGTAAACTTTTTATAAATTCATAATTTAGGCAAATGATTTTTAGTACAGGATTTACCACACTCTGTATTAACCATCTTCGAGTCAATAATACTGAATTCAAATGAAATTTCCTGTTACTCGAAATAATTTTTACTTCTATTACAACTTTCTTACTTTTATAATAATTTTAAACTTTATATTTTGGCTTCTTACCACACTATATCAAAATATCTTTTAACAAATAAACAAAAAGTGAAATATTTCTGACATAGCACTTAGCTCCTGTAACTTTTACCTTTAAATATGAAGGATTTTACAACAAACTAAAATGTAAGTAGTGATTTATGTAAAATAGTGATTTAGCTAAGCTCACTTCAAATTACCTGAAATGGAGGATTCATAAATTAACAGAGAGGTTTGTTGCATAAATAGTAGAAAATTTGACTTTTTTTTCTTAGTAAATTATTTTTACAAATAATATTAATGTTGTAGGAAATTTTATTACTTCAAAATTTCGAGTCCAAAGCAGAAATCTAACTTTCATTTTTTTTTAATTTCTTTTTTTTTTAAGCATCAACATTTACAACCTTTGTAACGCAACTTCTACTTTAAATGTTTTTCTTTGGTTTACTTACCAATTTGAAATATTATTCAAAAATATGCCACATAATTTTTTAAGAGAGGCTTTAGACAGACTTTACATCTTTGATTTAAAACTTTGTATTAGCTAACATATTGCAAAATGCTAGCGAAGAAATGAAATTGAAATTGGAAATATACGATTAGCTAAAATTTACATACTTAATTAAACCTGAAAAAGTTACTTTTATTTATTCTCCTACTGATATTTGGTTTTCTATATATGGATATCGAAAGAAAATTCGTAAAATAAGTGTGAAAAGCTCGGCATTAGATTTTTTCCTAAAAATAATTTTCTTTTCTCTTTAAAAGGCATTCATAGTTGAAGAATAGGATAGTTTGCATACATGGATCTGTGCGTCGTTTAAACGAAGTTAAAGACATATATTTCAGAGGTTTTGCTTCACTAAATGTTTTTCAAAGTGATAAAATCTTTATTTTGATTTTTTTTACTCTTGAGGAATAATAAAGCTAATGAATGTTTTAAAATATTTAAAATATGTCTCAAAAACTTTCTCAAATGTTTGCCTTTTTTCAAAATCAAAATCTTATATTTTTGTAAATATTTTGCAACCGTTCAATGAATTAATACCTTTTCTAATAGCTAAAATAGCATATAAATATCAAAGCGAATCATGTAAAATGACTGATACAATGAAAATCTGTCGGATTACTTGATATATAAGACCACTGAAATGGAATTTCCTTCTGTGGGAAACGAAAATAATAAAGAGAGGAAAATGTGTGAAAAGAGAGGGGAAAAACGCGGGTGTAATTGTCGTAGCTTATTAAATGGAGTAGTATTCTAAATTTATGTGGCAAGAGAATGTTACAAGGTTCGCAGTTTGAGTATATATTACAAACTCTGTTGAATATGAATGATACAGTCCGTGTAAAAACTTTAAGGATAGCAAAAATTATTATTTTTTGATAAATTTTAAATCAGATGAAAACAAGTTTACTATAATGTGTATCATAAAGTTGAAAAGCTAATAAAATAGTAAAAAAAATTCATCTATAAGTATTTTATTGCGAAAAAAAAACTATTTCTGCCTGTGTGAAAAGTTTACGAACAGCAAAATAAAAACAATACAATAACGAATAAATAAATAATATATTAAGCACCCTTAATGACTGAAAATATTCCGCATTTCATGGCCATTATTTATTTTTGGCTCAGTTCGGGACTGGTTTTGTACCATTCATCTTCAATCGTAGAAGTTCTGAAGCTGAGGAAAAATGCCTTCCATTTTTATAAACTTGTCTAGCTAGATCTCCCCATACGTTCTCGGTAAGGTTTTGATCATGGACTTCTGGGTGGCCATTGCAAAGATTGAATATTTTTCTTCTGGAGCCAGAGTTTTGTCTCATGGATTGTGTGGATAGGCGCATTATCGTGCTGATAAATCGCTTTTTCTCCGGGCAGAGGTGTTGCAACAAAGGAAAGATGATCAGTAAAAGTTTTAGATGTGCTTTGAATTAACTTTTCCTGAAAGAAATGCAAGTGACCCCAAGCAGTTAAACGAAAAGAATTCCGTGTCCTAACGGATCCGCCATCTAATTGACGTTTTGAGAAAATTTCTTTTTCTTTCCTCAAATCATGCCATTAATATTTTCAGTCATCAGGACCATCTAAGTTCCATTTCTTTTTACCGGGGGAAATACACTGCAGCCATTTGTCGTCGCAAGTCATCACTTGTCTTGCAAACTCTAAACGCCGGGTTTTGTGGTTAGTCAGTAAAGGAAGTTTACACAATTTTGCCGTGTATTAGAAATTCCCAGATCGATTATTTGTACTTCAGTTTGTTTTCTTGCACACTTTGAGACGAATCATTTGTAAAATTTCTTGATTTTTTTCAGTTTATGCTAACTTTAAAATTCTCCTTTTATTTATGAGTGACAAGGCTTTTGGTCTGCCTCCAGCAGTTTTTCCCCCATACTCGTCTTTTAACTTTAAAAAAATTGTTGATGACCGTTTTAGATCTTCCTATCTTTTTAGAAATAGACCTACAACTCATTCCTCACAATGCAAAAGGTTCAACAGCACCTTTTTCATATCCAGCGAGTTTACTTGCTTTTGGTATTATCATAAAAATAACAAAACTCTTAATCGAAAACTTTATAAAAATCACTATACAGAAGAGTTTTTAAAGTGAAAATGAATAATAATCCTACGTAATATGTCTATAAAAAATAGCGGTGTCCGTAAAGTTTTTACACGGACAAAAAAAGCGTTTGTTTGCATAATTATTATTTTTTTGCAATAAAAAGCTCACAGATACATTTTGTTGAATTTTATATTAGTATTTCCACTTTATAATCAACATTAAATTAGAAGTTCAATTTCCACATTTTTAATTTATCAAAATTGTTACAATTTTTTTCTGTCCTTAAAGTTTTTACGCGCACTGAATGTACTATACAGTAACTATACGGCAATTCAAATATATTTACGTGAGTTAGATCACGGACAGACGGACAGACAAACCGAAGTCATAAATACTTTTCAAATATATTGGAAAGTTTTAAAAATAATTAATTACAAAATTTCACGTAAATTCCCTTTTTTTACGTTGATATAATCAAACAGTAAGATATAAATTTATAGCATTTTTTTAATACATATTTTCTTAAAATACAGGTATATGCAACAAAAAGAGTTTGCAGTTTTTAAACATAGAGAATTTAGAGAAAGGCATGCGTCATTAAGACATCTCTCTACAAAGATAAAATAAAATAAAATACTTTAAAGCAACTTTGCTATAATTTTTAAAACACCAATGATTATTAATATGTAGCAAATTACAAACGTAAGAAAAAGCTTAAATGTATTTTGTTGAATATATTTAGGCTTTCAACAAAATACTTCAAAGCAATTGTTAATATGTTTAGACATCTAAAATTTAGAAGAAACGATATATCACGAACGCTACATATAGAAAATAAGGTGAAACAATTTTGTTACATTTAAACTAATCGGATGTGTCAATCCCAAAACTTTCTTCTATATCAATCATGTTATTACTTCAAAATTTTCTATCACAGTTCCAAAACAAAATCGCAATCTATGCCCATCATGAGAATTCTAAAGATATGAAATTTCGTGCTTTCATATCTTTTCATATCTTTTCATCATCAATTCTGCAATAGCTCTATCTCTAGAACTAATACATGGATTAGTTCTAGAGACCGCCGCGGCGAGCGGCCCATCTTCGTCCGCAACCCTTTATTCTTCTACTCTACTCCGACTCTTTTGCGGAAGCAAGATTCCCAGGTCCCCAGCCACGTCCCGAATGAAAGACTCTCTAGCGAAAGCCAGAAGGAAAAAAAAAAAAATCAAAAATTGAAACCGGACAAATTTAAAAGGGAATTTACACAAATTAAAGACACCGAAAAGCGGGAAGGGAGGGCTCGGGGCGATGAAGCTACACGACGACCCCTTGCTTTTTCTAGCTTATTATTAGTTAGATTTACTACTATTTATTACTAGATTACTAGCTTAGATAGTTCTTGAGATATGGCTATCGCTAAAATCCTGTAAATCATGCAAAATGAAGCACAGCAGCGCCATCTGCTGGTTGATTTACACTAAAATATAACCAGCAACAACTTATTTCAACATCTAACTGAATCTGAAGTTTGATGAAAATCCGTTCATTAATTTTTGAAATAGAGCTATTTAAAAAATCGTGAAAAATCCAGCACAGCAGCATCACCTATTGGGCGATTACCACCAAAATTTTATCAGAAACATTTTGTGTGAACATCTAACTGAATATGAAGTTTGGTGAAAATTCGTGCATTAATTCTAGAGTTAGAGCTATTGTGGAAATCGTAAAAAATGCAGCATAGCAGGGACACCTGTAGTGCGATTTACACCAATACATAATTAGCACAAATATTTATAAAGATATACCTGAATCTGAAGTTTGATGTAAATTCGTGCATTAATTCTTGGGGTATAGCTAAAAAGGCAGTATAGCAGCCCCACCTATTGGGCTATTTACACCAAAACGTATTCAACACCAACTCATATCAAGGACTAACAGAATCTGATGTTTAATAGAAATCCATGTATTAGTTCTAGAGATAGAGCTATTGCAGAAATCGTGAAAAATTCAGCATAGCAGCGCCACTTGTTGGGCGATTTACATTAAAAGCTAATCAGCACCAATTTATATCAGGGATTACCTGAATATAAAGTTTTATTGAATTCCATGCATTAGTTCTTGAGATAGAGCGCCCACAAAATTTGTGTCACATAGAGACAGAAGCACAGACTCACAGATACACAGACTCATAGACAGACATGTTGTAAAAACATATTTTTCGGGATTTCCGACATCTAAAACATGTAAATCCGTCGAAAACCGGAAGTCGAAAATTTTCACGAATACAATACTTTCTTCTTGTAAAATTAAAAGAAAGTAAAAAAGGTGGGGGTGGGGGGGTATATTTACATTATAAAGGACAAACGTCTTCGTGCGTAACGCTGACGGTGGCAACAACAGACGATTAAATTTTTCTTTTAATAACTTTTATTGCAATGCTTTAAACTTCTAAATACCGAATATTTTCAATTTTTACACCGTGGAATAGAGGAAAAAGTACTTTCAAATACAATTTGTTTGAAAACTATATCACGGTTCATTTGAAAACTATATCGGAACTTACTAAGTTTTTATTGTTTTTAAGTTAATTTTGAAGCATGAATTTTTTTCAAATCTATTTCTATCGTGTGCAGACTATTACGAAACATAAATCCGTTTGCACTTAAAATGATATAAATAGCTCAGCATTTGTTTGCAGCTTATATCCCATAATGAAATTAAAACATTCGTCAATCAGTAACTAAAACAATAAAATGTATATATTAATTATCCACAGATTTAAGATAAATTTAATTTTCAGAAATGATCAGAATAAAAAAAGGTCGTTTGTAAATAGTGATCTTTGGTGATTTCTTTGGCTGTTAACTGCTGGAGTGAGGCCAACATAAAACTGTTGCTGTTAATACATTTCAAAACTTTTTTGAACCCATAATTCCTATTTTTTATATTACTATGATTTTTGGTATTGTTAACACGAAATAAAAAAATATTTACATATTAAATGTAAAAAAAAAATATTATAGACATCAATTAAAAAAATAGTTTTCACACACATCCACTAACAACCCGGGAAGCCCGGGTATATATCCTCGTTAATATAAAAACTTAACTGTTTATAACTTACCTTTAAGGACAAATTAATTTTGCACGCATTTATCGACAAAGACGTGATTAGCTCTAAAATTGAATTTTAATTTTTGTCTTAAAGACATTGCACTTTGACGCAATTTACGAAAAATATTTTTCCAATTTTGCGATAGAAGAATGAACAAGAAAATTTTAATATAAGTTCTAAATTTAGAAACTATTATTACTACATTCCTTGCTATTAGTGAATTATATACACTTTTTATGCCTTTAAACACATTCTTTAAAAATATTTTCATACGTGATTAAATTATATTTTGATCATTTGTGTGTGTGTGGGGGGGGGGGGATTGAATACTGGAAGCTAAATTTAAAAAGAGCATTTAAGTATAATTAAACACAGGGTAAAAATGAGAATTAACATTAAATTTTATTCCAGTTTAGTTAAACAATGGAATTTTGCGCTTGACATGTTCCTAAAATTTAAAGTAAAAATAATGTAGTTTATTTTAAAATATTTCAAGCGAAACTTTGAGTATTTTATAACAAATTTAAATTTATATATTATCATAACATTTTTTACAATTAATTACTTTATAGCTTACTTTAAGTACTTTGCAAAATAAAATAAAATGTTTATGGCTTATATAATATACAATGAGTTATCCCCTTGAAAATATACGCCCAAAAGTTATAAACTTTCTTCTCATTTAGCTAACATAATAAACTAAATTTAGTAAGCCAGATAAAATAAATAATATTAATAATATATGACTATATTAAAGGAAATGCTAACAGTAGATAAAAATTATGTATAAATGTGTTTTGATATTATAAATTGCTATCAAAGGTTAAGGTATAAATTTACTTAATTTTTCAAACGATAACTTTTCAAAACTATAAGTGTATTCAACAAAATACTATGTTAATGCTACAAAGAGAAAATAAGTTTTAATAATTTTGAAACATTTTTGTAACATTTTTTAAAGATAACAAAAGCTGTATCAATATGAAAACCTGCCTCTTTGTAAATTATCTTTAAAGAAAATTAATTCTGCCGGTATTTATCCATCGTCTGATCTAAAATTAAATTTTCATTTTTTGTTCCAAAAACCTTGCACCTACTTTCAATTTAGAATTTTGAGCTTCTATTAATTTCGTAATAGAGGGATGAATGAGAAAAATTTTAATATAAGTTCTAAATTTAGAAACCTTTAATAATTCGTTATTTTTTACTTACTGAATTTTATCCCTTTCTCCCGCCTCTAAGCACAAGCATTTAAAGTATTTTGATACATTTTAATATGTTCTAATTCATGTTTAAATATATTTTTTTCCTTGATTTTTTCCTTCAGGTTACATTGGTTTCGAAGGTAAAAAAGAAGCATATTTTCTCTATTATTTTATATACATATATAATAAATAATTTTATTCAGACGTTTAAGCATATTAAAAAATATTTAAAACACATTTTATTCAAAAATTTAGAAAATTTAGCCGGTGGGACCTAATTTCCGAAGACCCCCCCCCCACCCCACCCCCCAATCCCCCCCCAAAAAATTCCTCATGGTAGTCAGAATGACTCCAGATAGCTTTATCTGAAATTAAAAAAGCAAATTATTTCTGTTAGTAGATAAGTATGGCTCGTGATTGAACGAAAGATTTAAATAAAAATTGAAATTTGGGTTTTTTGGCAGAGTTGTATGCAAAATAGTAGAATTTTTCGGTATAATTTACACTATGTATAGCCTTGTAAAATTAATTGTAATTGAAAAAAAAAGCTTCGTTCAATCACTAGTCAATCCTATTTTGAAGGTATGTGGACAATTTCAATGAGATCGGTGCAATAGTTTTTTGGGAAATCGTGTTTTCCGACTTCAAAAATAATGTTTTTTGAAGAAAGCGATATTCTTGTGTTGCTTCCGGCCAGTCTAGCCTAATGAGGGAGATTTCCAAAGGCTTTTTCTCCTAGACTTTTACTCGGATTGAATTGAAACTTTGGGAAAATATTCCAGACATATTAGATAAAAAATTAAAAAATAAATGGATTTTTCAAATTTTCACACACATGTGTGTAATATTTTGTAAATAATATTTTGATTCTGTATATTAAATTTTCAAAATACATACCAATTTGTATATGTTAACCCTTAAACGCCTGATTTTCCAAAAATCATTTTAATAATGTTTTTCGGATTTCATTTTTTAAATAAATCATGGGAAAAATACTTAAAAAATCCTATTTTGTTTTAAGTATGGCTTACGGCTAAAAAACAGTTTGTTACTAATCGGAAATAATGGTCTTTAATTGAAAAAATAATTTTCTCTGATAAAATTCCATAATATTAAACACACTAGAATTTTCAAAACTATCATAAAAAATAATTTTTACTTGCTCACGACAGAACAAAATAGGGTATTTCGCAAGTTTCCAAACAAAACAAAAAGGACATGTAGCAACATTTGAAAAAATAAATCTATCTTTATTCTTAAACAGCATAAATGTTGCCATCTACATGTTGAAAAGCTATTTAATAATATTTTCAGCATGTATTTTATTGGCAACTTTAGGCGTTATAGCTTAAATATTATTCCAATAGTATTTTAGAAGCCTAAATTGGGTATGTTGCCGAAAAGCAACACCCGGCATTTAAGGGTTAAGTATTGGAAATTAAATTTTAAACGAAACTTTGGGGCATAATTAAACCCACAGTGAAAAGAAGTATAATTAAAGTTAAAATTTATTCTATCTTAACTAAGCAAAGTTTCTTATTTGTTGACAGGAAATTGCAATTTTAAAGTATAACTAAATAAACTTAAGTGCGTTTTGTATATTTTACTACACACTATGATTTTTATATAATCATAATAATTTTTAGAATTGTGCTTTGCATGCATGTTAAATAAAATAAAATTTTAATGTTTAAAAAATATAGATTTAACTATCTCCGAGAAATCTGTGTCTAAGCTTTATTCTCGTTACACAAATTTATCAAAACAATAATAGTAAGATAGATAAATTAAATAATATTAATAAAATATTTAATTAGTATATTATATAAAAAAAACTGCTAATAGTAAAAAACATGTTTAGTAAATATCTATAAATGCCAAATATAAGTTATAAGTTACTTAAATATAAGTTATTATCAATGTTTAAGATATAAATGTATTTAATTTCTCAAAAGAAAAGTTTTTTAAAAGCATTAAAGCACAAATTAATGTAGTTTATTTTTAAATATTTCAAGCGAAACTTGTCTTATATTCAACGCAATTTTTGTCAAAATATTTTTGATATCACATTTATAAGAAGATAAATACGATGAATGCTAGAAACTGAAATAAGATTTAATACTTGGAATTAACTTTGCTGCACCTTTTAAAACAGCAATCAATGGCTGTATCAATATAAAAACCCAACATTTTGTAATTATCTTTGAAGAAAATTAATTTCGCAGATATTTATCAACAAAGAATTTATCTGTCTAAAATTAAATTTTCATTTCATTAATTGTAATTTATCAAAATTTTTATTAGTTTTCTACTAGATGAATATGCATGAAAGTTTTTAATATAAGTTCTAAATTTAGAAACTTTCTATACCTCGTTTCTTTGTAGTTAAGGAATTTTGTATTGTTTTTATGACCTTAAATAAAAACCTCTTAAATATTCTTTTTAACACTTTCCAACAAAGTTGAAAAGTGTTTATGACTTCGGTTTGTCTGTCCACGCTCCAACTCTCGTAAATAAACTCGGATCGCTCTGAAATTTCTGGATATTAGTGACCTCTACCATATCACGTTCCCTATTTCAAATGAAGTTTGTAGCATGTTTAGTTCATTTACAAGGACAGTCAAAAGTTTTCCGTTACATCACGGCCAATGGGAAAAAATCGTTTCAAATGATTTTTAATGGTGTGAAACTCTTTCAAACATAGTAAAATTGGTATTATTTATGAAGTCCACTAAAATATGCATTCTGTTGAATATGGGGGTGCAAAGAATAGTTACTGTTCATTTACAGGGCCACACAAAAGAATTCCGTTCATAATGGTATAGGGGGAATTGTTTGCGGTGTATTTGAAAAGATTTCAGATACTATATTGAATCCGAATTACTGTATATGAGTAAGGGTTGCTCGAAATGCATTTTTAATTATGACATGCGCTTTTTTCACTATATTTATGCATACTATAAAGTGCGTATAAATGCTATAGTTCATATACAGGGCCACAGAAATGAATTCGTAAAGGTTACTGAGTATAAGCATAAATTGCTTAAAGGTGGGTTTTAAAGGAGTTATGCATTTTTACGCTGAACCGAATTTAGTTTACTAAGAAATATTTGTAGAATATAGATAAAATGATACATATGGCTACGCAAAGAGTTGGATATATGGCCGTCTATGGGTGATAATTGCTGGAAATGTAATTTCAGCAGTTTTAAGAGTGTTTTAGTTTGAATTAAATTTTAGCTAAATAGTGGCATGTAATAAAGGTACTAGGTAAACTACAGGGCTGTACAAAAGTATTCAAGTATGTTCCCATCTATTAGTATAAATTGCTGAAAGACGAATTTCAATCTGTCACGCATTTTCTTGCTAAACTAAACTTTCCCATTATATAGTATATATATATCAACCTACAGATCAAATACAGGGCTGTTCAAAAGAGTTGGAATACATCTTTGGCTATGGACGGTAACTACTGAAATCAGTTTTTAAAATGTTTTATGCTTTTTATAAAATGTTTACATAGTTATCTTATTTACCTTATTTCCCTAAATAACGAAGTTTTGTTAAAGTATTCAGGAAGTGTTGGAAAGTGTTTCATAATCTAGGCTTAACGCATGATTTTTCTTTCTTGTTTAGGTAGATTTCGTAAGAAATACTACCTATTACAGTAGTTACCATGGTGCGACTTTTGAAAAAAATTCTTCATAACTTTTCATTATATGACCCTAGGAGCCCAAAACCACTCCCACATAAAAAGTTTATAGAATTTTGTCAATTTGTTCATATATTTGTGATTTCATCTTTATTATATATATATATATACTAAATTTTGTCCGCACGATAAAAGTCTTCGTATTCGTCTTCAAACTCGCCAAAAACTTTGGGATGATTAATATCTCGGTGGGGATTGCAAATGGTCAAAATAGGTCCAAGGGGGTGGAAATGGGGAGGTTTTAAATTTTTGAATACCGCCTAAACATGATTCTGATTAAACCAGCTCTTACAGAAAAATGACAGGGAAAAAAACATTTTTGTTATAGCAGTTGCCAACAATAAAAAAAAACAATGAAATTCTCACCACAACAATTACTTTACTATTGCAAGATTTCCACGTGAAAAATGAAAATGAAATAAATATTTTGACCAATTGAAAAAAAATTAAATATTACGTCATAAGTTTTCTACAACAAGATTTCTACGTGAAAACTGAAAATGAAACAAATAGTTTGACGAATTAAGAAAAAAAATATTACGTCATATTGGAAATATAATGGACGTCACCAGGTAAATATGTAATGTCATGTGAGTTTGAGAAAACGTATTAAAACATGATAAAAAACTGACTATGATAATATTAACATTTTTTAACATTTTGAGGTTCTCTGAATTTGTTTTCGCCATTTTTAATCCAATTCCATATATATGCGTGTATGTATCCGTGTATATTATAATTTTCACCAAACGTTTAGTTCTCTAAAGCTCATTCTTAGTGAAGAAACTGGATTTATGTCTAATCTTGATTTAGGTTTTATTGGTGAAATTAGCACTTAACTTCGAAATCTACCTCCACCTGTATGCCGAGTCGGCACGGATTTATTTTTACTTTATTCTCCATTATTATATTTTTAAAATGTAATTGTTACGACTAATTTCAGAAAAAAAACATATTTAAATATAGTTAAATGTAGCGAGAAGAGTAAAATAATTCAAATTAAACTTATAAACAACGTAACTTTAGTTTGGCATGTAATTGGAATTCTGAAGTAAATGAAATGAAGTAATATTTCATGTATAAATATTTATATTTTATGATACACTACGTTTATGCTCAAATGATAAAATGTTTTATAATATAATATTTCGTATGCATGTAAATAGCAGAAAAAATACTTTTTTAGTTTTTACAATATGTAAAAAAGTGCTCCCACCCCAATTTTTTCACAAACTTATAGCTTCATTCTCTTTGAACAAATGCAATTTTGGAAGAAACACGTAATTAACTAAATATAAAGCTTGGCAAACATTTTTCTAACCTTTTTTTTTTTTTTTTTTTTGAAGTAGAATCAAACCTATATCGAAATTGCCAATTTAACATTATAGAACGAAATATCAGTATTTTTTTGCCGCAACTCATAAAAATAAGCTCAAAGGTTCTTCTTCTTTTTTTTTTTCGTTTAAGAAAATATAATATAACCACGAACGAAAATATATGTTTTTTCCGAAACCATATAAAACTTTTTCCGAGTTGCGCACAATTCGGAAAAGCTTTCTTTATCTTTATAGAAATCTTAGAAACCATTATATTTTTTAGATTTAAAGAAGCATTTATAAAAACGAAGTTTCTTTTGGTGCCACTGATTTTCAGAAACATACGAATAGCTTTCACAGAGTATTAATCACCTTCCTTAACACGGAACATAGACATTTCGGATGCTATCAGCTAGCAGAAAAAGATTTTCATGTTCAAAAAACATGTTTTATCGACAAACATTATAAATCACCAACATTAATGTTATTATTATTTTGTTATACTTGCATGCATAAATTCAGTGACGCCGCTGAAAATATATAATTGAGAATTGATAGCATCCTAAATACCGATATTCCCGTTTGAGAAAACTGATTTACGTTTGCTTGGATGTTTCAGAAAATCAATGACAGCAAAAGAAACTCTGTTTTATAAATACCTCTTTAAATCTTGTAAGTATTTCGGTTTCTAGCGTTTTACAGACAAATAACACTTTTTTAAATTATGGGTAACTCAAAAGAAGTTTCTGTATAGTTTCGGCCGTGGATATAATATATTTCAGTAAATAGTAAATTAAGAAAAAAATATCTTTTTTCGCAGTATGAGAACCATGAATCAAAGTATTTTGATCATCTAATAAAAACATCATAACTAATAATAATAGCAACATAATAATAATACATACTAACTAATCTCGTTTGCTAACTATCCTGTGTCAATTATCTGAAAATGTCTTATTAACCTTTATGTCCCAAATTATGAATTCATGAAAATTTCATCTTCTAAAGCATTTTTTGTGAATTCTTGAAACTGTATTAGAAGATTTACACAATCATTTAATAAATTTTAGACGGATTGGGCCAATCAAAATTAATTAATTAATTTTGATTATATAGGGATTCTGTGCAATATTCATAACTCCACTCAAATCATTTATTTAAAACATTTTTTTAGTATTTTGTAGAATTAGGAAATGTACAAATATCATGCTTTTACAATAGAAATGTAGAAATCCTTCCGAACTCACCTCCCCCCCCCCCCCCTAATCTTTCAACGTCAAGAGAGCTGAAAAGATGCTAATTTAAAAAGAAATCATCCCTTTAAAAATATTTTTGTTTTACGCAACCAATAATGCCTTTGCAACAAGATAAAGTAATCTATAACTGTATTAGTAGTAATTTATGTACTAAAGGAATTTTATAACTAGTAATTTTAATGGTACTTTAGAGTACCGTCGGGGCATAAAGGGTTAAAATAGAAAGGCTGTATTATATTATGCAGGTTCCGTGCAAAACATTTAAAAATTTTCAATTATAAGAACAAAATATCGTTGCAACAAATGTAATCTTAATAATAAAAGTTTCAAATAATATCATAAGACGAAACGCAATTTTTTACCTTGATTCAACATAAAATAAATAATGTGAACATTAAAAAGGTCCACAATCGTACTTAAAAGGCGACTAATGTAATGAAAACAATGTAATGTAATGTAATGTAATGTAATGTTATTAAGATATTTTCTGATGATGAGCTTGGAAGGCTTGAAAGTGCTAAGAAGTTTTAAATAATATGTATATTTTAAACTTGTAACATCTTTTTAATTAGGGTAGGGGAGTACACAGTGAGACAGCAGCCATTTTGACATATAGTTATAACTTTTTCTCCTAGCTGGAACACACACTGAAGCACCCAATCTTATGCAACACGTGGATGTAGTTTCGGCACTTCGGTTACTCGTTCAACAAAATAGTAAGTAATTATTTATTTTACAGGGGTTAAAGTTACATAACGCGTCCATTTTAAAGTTTATTTCTTTCATTATGGCATATATTTACTTAACCAAACCTGGCTATATTTAATGATAGACTATGTCGACAAAACGGCACAAGCATTCAAAGCTATGAAATTGATCATGAAACAGATATGGCATCCATTTTGTTACAACGTAACGAAAGTACACAGTGAGACACACAGTTGTGGTACACAGTGAGACGTGCCTCATTGTGTATCTACTATGCGGTTCTGACGTAAAAAAAAAGTTATTTATTAATAAAAGAAGGTTTTTTTTTTCTCTCTCTCTCCCTCTATCTGTGTATGTGGGGCCGTGCGATGGCTAGTGAAATCTACTAAACGTAAGAGGCTGAAAATTTGCATGAACGTAGCCCAAGGTCTGCCATTGCCCACCCGAGGCTCATATTTTAATTTTTTTATCTAGAAATATTAATTAGAAGCCATAAACTGCAGAAAATTATTGATAGAGTATAAAAATGTATGATTTATGAAAATATATACATTGTTTCACTGTGTACCACTTGTGATACACAGTGAGACAATTTCCGATACTCCGTTATGCTGCTTCCGTGTTTTTATAAATAACTTTTTAAAAACCATTTATACATTAATGTGTAGCGTATTTGTGTAGTTTAAAGATGTAGCAATTTTTTTTTTCAAAAGAATAAAAATCGTTGCCATTCGTTAAGTAATAATAATTTTCGTCTCACTGTGTACTACCCTCCCCTACATAAGTCACCTTTCAAGTAAGATTGTGGACCATTTTAATGTTCACATTATTTATTTTATTTTAATAAAAATTTCTTTTTCATTATTATTAGGGAATATCAATTAGTAGAATCTCTATTTGCATATGAGACATACACATAATATATTAAACATCTGAATTAGTTAATTCTTCTACTTGAATGAAGAAAAAGGTGAGCATTTTTGAATCTTTGTAATTATTGAATAGTTATAAACGTATGCTATATATTTTTTTCTTTTCTCATAACATTTTACTCTTTGTGATCTATCTCCGGGTTATGCAATTTTAGTTAGGATTTTCTTCGGAAGTATGCGGGTTGCTCAAATTGATATTAACTCTAAAAGCATTGCTAAGAAAACAGCTCAAATGCAGGATTTGCTTCAAACACTAGTAACAAAACAGTATCAATAAATTTCTTCCCAGTGTAACAGTATATCTGAATCAGAGTTACCGGGGAATGATTACAATTGACTTCTAAATAACAATAATTTCCTAAAATAATGGTTGCATTATCGAATTACAAACATTCCGCGATTAAATAAGGCAAATACTGCTATGCGAAAATACTGATATTCAAAGTTCTATTGTGGTATTTGTCTGGCTAAAATGTTAGTAGCAGAACTATAATCCCGTCTATAATATCCTTTTTTTCCGTATGTCTGGCGACTTCTTGAACCATCGCACTTCATTATGACACTGAAATCATTTAGTACATTGAATCACACTTCATATATTTTTTGCATAATCTACCAAGTACCAGCTGTGTTTTGCAATCAGGGTTGCCAGATAAATACCGCAATTTACTTTTGTATATCACTATTATTATATCGTAATATTCGCCTTGAGTTGTAATTTTCCAACCATGCGAAAAATGTCCGGCCCAGGGTCCTAACCAGGGATGTCTTGGCTAAATCGATGTGACCAACTGATCTACCAACTGAGCCATTCCGGGCGAATCTGGAGGTCTAATTCACCCAACTAACATTTAACGATCACATCATCTGGTCTAATATCTGAATCAGCTCAACAGAATAAATCGAAGGTTGTGGAACTCGAGAATATTCACCATACTTAATTACAGAAATTCTGTAAATGTACAATTACAGCACAGTAAAAAAATTCTTAACCGTAACATAATAATAATATTAATAATTATAATAAATAAATAAATCTTTCTCTCAGAGCTTATTGTATCTGTCGTCGTCTAATGTTTCGTTGAAATGATTATTTATTTATTTATTTATTTATTTATTTATTTATTTTTAAACATTATTTACAGGAAAACAAATTATGTATTAATGAAAAATTACCCATTCATACATCTGCCAGGTTATTTTTAATTTCAATTATGGCAGTTTGTATAACTGGCTATAAAGAAATATTAGCGAAATGAATTCAAATCATAATCAATGTTTTACATTTTAAGACATTGCCAAATAAATATTTTAATAATTTTAATACGCTTTACTGATTAAGCACATGAAATTGAGGATGAATGCCGCGGAAACCTTGCGTGTTTACCTTCGAAGCCATCGCGAAATACGTAACCCATGTACACCGCAATCTTTGCCTGATTTAGTAAAGAAATTCGAAGAAACTAGCTGCACCGGTGATAGAACTCGATCCGGTCGATCAACTGTTTCTGAGCGCACTCTTTATGAAAGTGCATCACATAATGTCTTGAGGACACAAGTAAACTACAAGAGAGGTAGCTCGTGTATTGGATACATAAAAAAAAAACAGTCATAAAGCTACTGCGCTCTGCAATCCGCATGTTTCCATACCGGTATCAGCGCGTCCACATGTTGGAAGCAGGGAACTATCAACAACATATGGACTTTGCAAATGAATTTCTTATTTGATATGATAGCGATAACGACCTGGCTCTTCGCATGTTATAGACGAACGAGGCATATTTCACCTTAACTGGCAACGTCAACACTAAAAATTGTGTGCACTGGGCAGACACGAATGCGCATGATGTGGCACCAGTACCTTTATAAGACGCTAAAGTTACTGTGTGGTACGACATTGCAGGAACAATTGCTCTCGGCCCATACTTCTTTGAGGTAGCGACTCCAACGGGGTTTGTAACATACTCTATGACAGGCCCCGCTACACAGCCACACTGCAAGAATATGTCATACCAGAATTGCTGCAGAAAAAAGTACTGAATGACATCGTTTGGAGGCAAGATGGCGCACTTCCACATATAGAGAAGTCTGTCCGCAGGGTCCTTGAACAGCATTTTAACGACCCCGTCATCTGAGGCTATTTTCCATTTCCCTGGCTTCCGCTATCCTCGATCTCACTCCTATGGATTTCTTGTTCTAGGGATATTTCAAATGTAGAGTAAGTAAGTAAGTAAGCACCCACCCTGGGAACCCGCTTTTGGCTTATGGTTGGGTGTAACCCCCAAGCCCAGGGTAGGGAAAAGTTTTACTACCTGCGGAACCCTTTGGAAACAAATAAGTTTTAAGATTAATTATAACTATTCTAAATATTGTTATGTACAAACGAGGGTTTATAGATTACCCACAACGTTTTAAAGTTAAGTGTTCATATAAGTTCATGTATAAGTTCATACACCTTGTAGTTATAACTAGTCCCATCAAAACCAGCCACCACCACCAAGGCCACTAGTGCCTGGACTGGAAATGTCATTCCTGTATTTAATCTGATTCATAAAGGTGGGGCATTGTGTTGAGTTCGCTGTGTGTTTATAATAATTTGGTAAGTTTATACAATTTGCACAGTTTCTGAGATTCTGTTTGTTTATATTCGTGCAACTAGTGGTCTGATGACCCATCGCACAGAATGCGCATATTGAATTTCTCCTGCAGTTACTTTCGGAGTGTCCGTACAATTGACAGTTCGCACACCTGATGATTGGCCTGTAAGGATGAATCCTGCAGTTTCGTAATCCCACATTTATAAGTTCCATGCTCAAAAGTGTGTCTGAAGTTGTCTTGTCTACCTCGAGGAGCAGTTGATAATAGCTTGACGAAGTTTTTTGTATTACTTTTTGAATCTGGATGTATGAACTTTTCTTTATGTTTGGATGTTGCTTTATTTGATTTATAAGATATTCTCCCTGTGTATCTTTTGGAATACCTATAATGATAATTCTTTTAGTGTTATGTTTTCTGTATTGTATTTCCGTGATACTTTTTATATCTTGTATTTTTTCTATATGTTGATATATTTCTAGTAACTGCGAGTGTACATGTGCAATCCGCAAACATTGTCAATTATGAAAGACTCTATCAAACATGAGATTTCAAAACCCCCTCATGCTATGCTAAATTTGGCTGTATTGTCCACAGTCTCCCGCATGCAATGCGTAATTGCCTGTGATGGCCACCGTATGGAAAATGTGTAATCGAAATAAAAGTTTTCCTTTTTCCGACCAGTGTTGCAATCAGTGATTGGTGTCTTGCCTCTGTCATATGGCAATTTCCTCCGTGCGCGCCGATCGTGTTTTTTTTTCCTTGTCGTTCGCAGAGCTGTTTTTTGTTCATGAATATCGCTTCCTTTTTTTAGGGTTTCGTTCATCTGAAGAAAATACTCAAAACCAGAGGACACGAGTTGTGACATCATCTCTAATCGATCGACTTCTTACTAGTGTTGGAATTCACACCGGAAAATTTTGAGTAGAAATTTTCTTTTATTTTATTTGTGGGGTATCTATCGTCATATGAAACAATAATAATTATTTAATCTTACTGGTGAGAATTCGGAATCCCAAAATAAAGATTCAGCCAGATGCGACATCCCACAGTGTTGCCGCATCTGGCTTATTTTTTATTGGGGATTCCAAATTATCACTAGTGAGTTTGAATAGTTATTATTGTTTTATAAGATGATAGATATTCCACAAATAAAATAACATAAAATTGCTATTCAAAATTTTCCTGTGTGAATTCCAACACTAGTGAAAAGTAGGTCGATTAGTGATGACGTCACAACTCGTGTCCTCTGGCCTTGAGTATTTAGAAGGCAGCGGTTCAGCCCGTGAGGATCACGAACACGACAAAATTTATTCAAAAATCACTGTGATCACCCATGAACGTATCGGACGCGACGATTAAAGGGTTAAACAAAAAAAAACTGTAGTTTTTCTTCTTGCCTGAATTTCGTAGTCGAGTAATAACAGTTTTAAACATAATATAATTAAAATTATCGAATCTGAAAAAAAAAATTCTTCCATTTAAACGTACTAATCAATAAACCTGTTTTAAAATACCTAATTTGTATTTTTTAAATCTGATAAAAATACGATTTAGAATGGATTTTTAAATTTTTTAAATGAAACCTGTTTTCGAAATAAATTTTATCATCGACAACATTTTCCACTAAGCTGTCGGATATGAAGATAAATGACTCCCGTTGAGGATTCGGAGGGAAAATTTAATAATCAATTTTCCTGTGTCGATATTTTATGATTAGTGACTGAAAGAGTTTCAGAGTTTATGAATTCAAATAATTTATGGTAAAACTCAAATGTAATTGCTGAAAGTAAAAAACGGAGGAATTATGAATATTGCTTCATCATCATATGTATTAGATTATGATAAGTAATACCGTTTATAAACAAAGTCCATGACATATTTTTCTTTTTTGTGAAAAGAAGCATAAATTGAAAGATTTATCTTGCTCATTGGGGTTTAAAAGAAATATATGCTTTAAGGAATATATTTCTAGGCTATACGAGTATTTAAGGCAAGTGTCGATATTTTATGATTAGTGACTAGAAGAGTTTCAGAGTTCATAAATTCGAATAATTTATGGTGAAACGCAAATGTAATTGCTGAAAATAAATAACAGAGGAATTATGCATATCGTTTCATCATCATATGTATTTAATTATGATAAGTAAAGCCATTTACAAACAAAGTGTATGACACATTTTTATTTTTTGCGAAAAGAAGCTTGAATAGAAAAATTTATCTTGCTCATTGGGGTTTAAAGGAAGTATATGCTTTAAGGAATATACTTCTAAGTTATACGAGCATTTAAGGCAAGTGTCGATATTTTATGAATAGTGACTGGAAGAGTTTCAGAGTTTATGAATTCAAATAATTTGCAGTGAAACTCAAACGTAATTGCTGAAAATAAATAACAGAGTAACTATGCATATTTCTTCATCGTCATATGTATTTGATTATGATAAGTAATACAGTTTATAAACAAAGCGTATGACATATTTTTCTTTTTTGTGAAAACAAGCTTGAATAAAAATATTTTTCTTGCTCATTGTGGTTTAAAAGAAGAATATGCTTTAAGGTACGGGGTAGGCTGATAAGTAATACCCACGTGCTTGTAGAGCGCAAACAAAATGATCATCAGAAGTGTGCCCGGTTGCATGTTGAAGTAATACTCCCACTCTATACGCATGTGCAGATTTGAAGTCGCTGAATTCATCCGGTGTGTTTTGAGAAGCGGAAGTATGGAGACGTGTTCTAGTGCTATGCCAACGCGAGTTAAACAGCGTGCTGTTGTTGAATTTTTAACTGCTGAAACAGTGACTCATGCTGAGATTCATCGTCGTTTAAAGATCACGATGCTGTTGATAAGTTCACTGTGAATCGATCGGTAGTAAAATTTTGTTATTGCGAGCCTAGAAAGGCCATAATTGTTCATGAAAAACGCATCTTATGTCCGATCACTGTCTGGAGGATAAACATCACAAACTCATCGACAATTTGATTCAAAATGACCAGCTAATCCCTGAAAAGTGCAACACTAACCACATTGGAATATCCAAGGAACGAGTCGTCTTTATTATTGAATAATTGGGATACACTAAAATCCGTAATTGCAGAGTCTGCGAAACCTGAAGTTTGAACCGATTCCACAACCTCCTTACTTCCCCGATCATGTACCGTGCAATTTTTTTTCTCTATTCAAGAGAGGCCTCAAGGGTAATCATTACACCTTGGACGATTAGGTGAAGGCAGCTGTGAAGTCCTGGATTTAACAAATGTCGGAAAAAACTTTCAGTGACGGAATAAAAACACTTGTTACACGTTGGGAGAAATATTTTAGCCTTAACGGTGACTATGTTGAAAAAGAAATATATGATTTTGAAGCTTATGAATTGTACTTTAATGTACTTTTTGTCCGATCTTTCTATTTGTATTTATTCATGTTCTACAAGCATGTGTGCATTTCTTTTCAGTCTACCCTCGTATATACTCGTGTGCTATATTTAAGGCAAGTGTCGATATTTTATGATTAGCGACTGAAAGAGTTTTATAGTTTATGAATTCAAATAATTTATGGTGAAACTCAAATGTAATTGCTGAAAATAAATAACAGAGGAATTATACATATTGCTTCTTCATCATATGTATTTAATTATGATAAGTAATGCCGTTTGTAAACAAAGTGAATGTCATTTTTTTTTCGTTTTTGTGAACAGAAGCATGAATGCAAAGATTTATCTTGCTCATTTATGTTTAAAAGAAGTATATGCTTTAAGGCATATACATCTGGATTATATTTTAGGCAAGTGTCGATATTTTACGATTAGTGACCGGATCAGTTTCAGAGTTTATGAATTCCAATAATTTATGGTGGAACTCAAATATAATGGCTAAAAATAAATAACGGAGGAATTATATGTATATTTCTTCATCATCATATGTATTTGATTATGGTAAGTAATGCTGTTTATAAACAAAGTGCATGATATATTTTTCTTTTTCTAAAAAGAAGCATGGATGGAAAGATTTATCTTGCTCATTGGTGTTTAAAAGAAGTATATGGTTTAATTATGTCCTCAAATTAAAACTAGCTACTTTCTACATCGACAAAGAACTCAAAAACAGATAAAATCGAGCATAACTTTTGCATTCTAGTAATCAATGTCTGTTAAGCATGTTATATATTTTTTTTCGAATATTAATTTCATAAAATATATTTTAGATATACAAAAAAAATCACGTAATTATTTTTGGTTAATATTAATCCCACAGAAAATAAAAATCAGCCTAAAAAATAATTATTACAGGAGATCTTAATGAAAATAATAAAAATTAATTTAATATTAGGAGAATAAAAAATTTTACATTTTTATAATTGCTAAACTTCTTGAACGAATAGCTTCCGTATTAGTATCAAAAGTTAGAATTTACGCTAGAATTGAAGTGTTATATGGAATTTAGATATTTGCATTAATTTATTTTATTTTTTACTATTTTAATATTTAGACAATCCCCAAAGAGCATTTTATAACATAAATTTAAAGAATGACTAATCGAATGACTGTTTTCGATTTTTTCTTTGACGATATGACGATGAAAATGTATGATGTGTTTCTTTTTTTTTTAGTGGCTGAACATTTTTCTGCTCATAAAAATATCGTTTTAAATAAAAATCTATTCTAGTCGCAAAAAATATTTTATTAGATATTCAAAATTACTTTGCGCTTAAAAGTGTCGCTAGAAATTTTAAAGAACAAAAAAGTTCCTCCTCACGTCTTAAAATGATATTATAAAACTCAATTTATTGTAACTCAACTTAGCTAATCAAGAAATCCCTACCATGTAAACGAAGGCGTAAACAATTCATTTATTCCACGAAAAGTTTTCCAATCTCTGAGTTAAGCCTTTTCTCTTCCAAGCAAGATAACCAAGAAAAAAAAAAACTGTTTTAACTTCGTTTAATAACAATCTTATTCACTAAGTTCGTTACTAGGAAAATATGTGATTAAATTTTATATGTTTAAAGTAAAAGAGAAAAGTTTCTAAAAATTGAAACATATTTTTACTTAAAATGTCTACTTGTTTAACCCTTAAATGCATAGTGCAGCGACGGCGAACCTATGGCACGCGTGCCATAGCTGGCACGCGGGAGGATATTTTTGGCACGTTAATTGGAGTTTTAAATAAAAATTCACTCAAACCTCCCAAATTTTTCTGCACCTCATTATTATTATTTTTATTAATACACGAGCTTGACTGAAAATAGCTTTTTCTTAAATAATAAGTACTAGTCCCATTGAACTACCCGCTCAGAAACATCCCCCCCCCCCCCACACACACACACACTTCCTCGATTTCGTTCTGCTAGCGCGTAGCGCCGGTAGTTCGCATAGACAACGAGAGAAATCCAGAGAAATCTAACAAATCAAATCATTCGTTGCTTGAATATTTCTGAAATTTCTTTATCATTTAACTCATTTTGGTCTGTACATGGGGCTTATTTAACTGTTGCTGTAATTTGCTAATTAATTAGATAAAATGACAAAGATACTCAGAAAACTAATAAAATGTGACTTTTTTCTGATAAGAAGAAATACTAATTCGATTGCTAAAGCATTTGTAAAATGGAATGAAAAGTATAATTTCTCAATCACGCTTTGGAAGAATTTTACCCTTTTATGTGTAGATGGCTTCATGGAAGGGTAGAGGTAACTTATATGGCGGACGACTAACAGCTGACACAATTCTGTTACGTATAAAATGTGTTGTTACGCGTGTTTAATTAACTTTACTAGTTAATTTACCGAACATTTTGGCGTGTTTGTGTATTTAAACACCATTGAAGACTATGTAATATCGATCGACACATTTAATAAGCACACAGACAAATACAAGCGGTAAACATACTTCACAACTAAAGTTACAGTTAACAACCGGTTCTATAGTTCTAAAGGTTAATTGCAGAGTTTGGACTTAACACTATCGTTCATAGTTCAGGATAATGCCACATAAAACTCAGTGGCTAGTCATTTGATTATTATTATTCTGATTTGCTTTTATTGCACGATTTTTTGTTGTTGAATTACCTTCACTGTTAAGGCTGATAATATAGGACTGATTAAATTGGAACGTTAAAGTAGTATTTATTAAATATGGCTAATTTGGCTAAAAAACAGAATGTGCAAGATAGTAGAGAATTTCAAACGTGGTGCACTGAGAAATATGGTATGATTAATAAAGATGATAAGGCTCTGTGTGTTTTATATTCCGGGCGACAGTGGTCGGCAGAACGTCATCTGTAAAACGACATTATGAAACAAATCGCAAATCCCTTTCTCAAAAGAGTTATGAAAAGCAAAAGCAATTCATTGTCAGTAAAATTAAAGAGAAAAATAAAATATCCACATCTATGATTAAATATATCAGCAAGGATTCTCAAACTAGTGTAGTTTCTCGGCTACGAATGTCATTGCACGGTATGGTAAACTTTTTTGTGATGGAGAGTTTTTGAAGGAAGTCTGGTTAACATGCACTCCTTCCCTTTTTGACGATTTTGAAAATAAAGATAAAATAATTCAGCAAATTAAAGATATTCCTTTATCAAGAAATACAGTCAAAGATAGAATCCTAAAAATGGGAGAAAATGTAAGAGAGCACCGAAAATCTGATATCGAGTCTTCTCCTTTCATTTCACTGTGTCTTGAGGAAAGTACAGATATAACTCAATCTACTCGTTTAGCTGTTTTTGTACGATATTTTGTTGAAAATGAAATTAAGGAGGAATTATTATCGTTATTAATAATATCAACTACAACCAAGGGCGTAGATATTTGTACAGAAGTTATAAATTAATTTACTGAAAATGAAATAAATTTGTCTAAAATAGTTTCTGTTACAACTGGCGGTACCCCCAATATGGTGGGTAAAAAAAAATGTTTTTTAGAGTTTAATTCAAACCCACATTGGACATATTATTGTTGGATTTCACTGCATCATACATCAACAAGTCCTGTGTTCAACGTCTGGTTTCGAATCTCTTGATGATATTATGGCCGTAGTCACAAAAATAGTTAATTTCATATCGTCACGGGCTTTAAATAAACGAAAGTTTGAGACTTTGTTAGATGAAGTAAACTCTGCATACAGCGGATTACTGATGTATAACAATGTTCGTTGGTTCGCGGCAAAGTGCTACAAAGATTTGTTGACTGTTTGGAAGAAATCCGGCTATTTTTAGATGAAAAAAGTAAAATCGAGAAATATACGCAATTGATGGATGTTAAATGGCTTGCAAAATTAATGTATTTTACAGATTTATGACAAATATAAAGCTCCAAAGTAAAAATAAGACTATTATTATCATGATACATATGATTCAAGCTTTTGAAGCGAAATTGCAAATATTTAGAAAAGGCATTGTTTCCAAAAAGTGTAAGTATTTCCCAAAATTAAAAAAAAAATTTGGATGATGATATTAATTTACATGAAGAAATAGATGAAGCAAGAAGAGATTACTTTTGTCGTAAATACATTAATCGAAGAGTTCTCATCAAGATTTTGTGAATTCAAAAGTCTTTCTTAAACATTTAAATATGACTCTTATTTTTAAATTTGGTTGTATTCGTTTGGTTGAAAATTTCAGAAATTGAAATGGAACTTATCGACTTCCAATCCAACTCAATATGGCCTCAAAAATTTGTCAAATTGAGAGAAGATTTGGAGAGGATTGAAAAAGACTTTCAATGTTTATAGTAAATACTCATAGTAAATACTCAAGTATAGTAAATACTCAATGTTTATAGTAAAATTATGTCCACTTGGAATTCAATTCCAGACAACTACAGTTGTTTGAAGAAGTTAGCATTTGCCATGTTGACAATCTTTCCTTCTACTTATGCTTGCGAATCATTATTTTCAGAGATGAACAATATTAAAAATTCAAATCGAATCAATTTGTCAGATGACTCCAGTTCGTCATGCATTTTATTAAAAACTAGCAGGAATGACCGAGCTAAGCTCGGTCAAAATTAGCTTTGTGTTTATCTCGATATATTATTCCCACTGAATCATTCTTGCTGTTTTAGGTGCAATTAGCTTGACCCTGATCCATATTGACCCAAAGTGACCCACTAATCGATTTTTTTCGACCATGCGACCTAACACAATGCTTTTCTCGAGCCTTAAAACGATGGTGTGAAGCAGATTAATGCTCACACATTTTAAATTATAGATTTGGCCGGATGTACCGATGGTAAATACATTGCAATGCTTTGCAGAACCCATTTTACTTTGAGCTCTCATCCCATTAATTGACTGCATACACTTCAAAGGTTTACGATGTTATTTATTGGAACTTTCGAAAAAACAAATTTTTGATGGGGTGGTCCATTAGACAGGCATGTCTTTACAGTCTCAGAGTATCAGGCCGAATGTCCAGTTACATATCAATCGCATGCCAACATCCAATGGAATACAAAGCCAATATGAGAGTTTAAACAAACGCCAAAATTATCCGTTGCATAGTAAAGCAATGGGAGAGAATTTAAATTATTGGCGAATAAAATGATAAAGACAAAATCGCGAAATTACCTCAAGCAACCCTACATAAACATCTACAAAACGTTAGAATCTATTTATATTATAAATGACATATAACATTTATGTTAAAATTTATTGTCTGACTATAATGCAATAAATGGATAAAAACCCTTGTTAATAAAAATGATCGCTTTCTTTTATAAACAAAGTAAGGAAATTACCCACATTAATCATGTAACTAAAATAGCTTAGTATTAAATTTATATCGAATATGATATGAAAATAACTCATAAATATTGCTGTATAATTAAAGTTGTTGAATTGCAGATTTAGATTAGTGAAAACCAAAATGATTACGAATCAATCCGTTTAATGTTTATATTTTTAAACCTTACATCCGAAAGAAAAGAGAAACATGAAAATGTATTTCGCCATGAGATTACTTTTTAACGAATCCAGTTATGACTCTTTAAATAAAAGGAAAGAAATAGTAAACTTTAATTTAAAAATAGAATAAAAGAACAATATATGATGCATCATCATAGATGGAATACAAAATTTAGTGAAAATCGTTAGTCGTTTTCTAGATAAAATAAGCTTGACCCACGTTATTCAAAAATGAATCTCTAACAGAAATTTATCAAACATGTAACCTATTCCAATGGTCTTTTTGTACTGTGAAACGGTATAATACAAAATTTTGTCAAAATCGTTTGAACCTTTTTGAGATACAGTTAGCTTGACCCCGATCCATTATCACAAAAATGACCCATTAATAAAATTTTCTTGAGCATGCGACCCAGCCCAATGGTTTTATCTTCTCCAAAAACTGTGTAATACAAAGTTTTGTCAAAATCGTTTGATCGTTTAGATACAATTAGCTTGATCCTGAAATTTTTAGGACCCAAAATGACCCATGATTGAATTTTGTTGAACATGCTACCCTGCCAATGGTCTTATCAATCCCGGAAATGGTATTATACAAAATTTTGTCAAAAAATTTTGTACTGCTTTTTAAATACAATTAGCTTCACTCTGACCCATTGTGATCCACTAATCGAATTTTCTTGAACATGCGACCTAGCCCAATGGTCTTCTCGAGCCCGAAAGCAATAGAATACAAAATTTAGTCAAAATCGTTTTAGCCGTTTTTTTAGATACAATTAGCTTGACCCTGACCCATTGTGACGCAAAATGACACATTAATCGAATTTTCTCGAACACGTGACCCAACCCAATTCTCTGCTCATGCCAAGAAACGGTATATTATAAAATTTTGTGAAAATGTCTTGAGCCGTTTTTTAGATTCAATTAGCTTGACCCTGACCCATTGTGACCAAAAATTACCCACTAATCGAATTTTCTCGAACATGCAACTCTGCCCAATGGTCTTATCATGCCTAGAAACGATGTTATACAAAATTTTGTCAAAATGTTTTGTACCGCTTTTTAAGTAAAACTATCTTGACCCTGACCCATTGTGACCCAAAATAACCCACTAATCGAATTTACTTGAACATACGACCTTGCCCAATGGTCTTCTCGAGCGCGAAAACGGTAGAATACAAAATTTAGTCAAAATCGTTTAATCCGTTTTTTAGCTACAATTAACTTGACCCTGACCCTGACCCTTACCCAAAATGACCCCCTAATCGAATTCTCTCGAACATGTGACTTAGCCCAATGGTCATCTCATGCCCAGAAACGGTATATTACAAAATTTTGTGAAATGTCTGGAGCCGTTATCAAGAAAACTTAGCTAGACTCTGACCCATAATGACCCACTAATCGAATTTTCTCGAACAAGTGACCCATCCCAAAGGTCTTTTCGTGCCCGAAAACGATAGATTACAAAATTTCATAAAAATCGTTAGAGCCGTTTAGATAAACTTAGCTTGATCCACGGTGACCCAAAAACGACCCACTAATCGAATTTTCTCGAACATGTGACATAGTCCAATGATCTTCCTGTAATCCAAAACTGTAGAATATAGAGTTTAATGAAAATCGTTAGAGCATTTTTTTAGATAAAAATAGCTTGGCCCACAGTGACCCAAAAATGACGCACAAATCGAAATTTCTCGAACATGTGGCCTAGTCCAATCTTCCTAGTCTTCTCGTACCCAAAAATGGTTGGATACAAAATTTAGTCAAAATCGATTGAGCTGTTCTTTAGATATAATTAGCTTGAGCCTGACCCAAAATGACCCACTAATCGAATTTTCTCGAACACGTGACCCACCCCAATGATCTTTTCTTGCCCGAAAACGGTAGGGTGCAAAATTTAATCAAAATCGTTAGAACAGTTTTCGACATAAAATTTACATACACACACACACACACAATTTTTGCTCGCATTATAGTATAAAATTCAATTAGCTTGACCCTGCCCATTGTGACCCAAAATGACGCACTAATCGAATTTTCTCGAACACGTGACCTAGCCCAATTATCTTCTCATGCCCAGAAACGGTATATTATAAAATTTTGTGAAAATGTCTTGAGCCGTTTTTTAGATTCAATTAGATTCACACTGACCCATTGTGACCCAAAATGGCCCACTAATCGAATTTTCTCGAACATGCAACCCGGCCCAACGGTCTTATCATGCCTAGAAACGGTGTTATACCAAATTTTGTCAAAATGTTTTGTACCGCTTTTTAAATAGAATTAGCGTGACCCTGACCCATTGTGACCCAAAATGACCCACTAATCGAATTTTCTTGAACATACGACCTAGTCCAATGGTCTACTCGCGCCCGAAAACGATAGAATACAAAATTTAGTCAAAATCGTTTAAGCCGTTTTTTAGATGCAATTAGCTTGACCTTGACCCATTTTGACCCAAAATGACCCACTAATCGAATTTTCTCGAACATGTGACTTAGCCCAATGGTCATCTCATGCCCAGAAACGGTATATTACAAAATTTTGTGAAAATGTTTTGAGCCGTTATCTAGATAAACTTAGCTTGACTCTGACCCATAATGACCCACTAATCGAATTTTCTCGAACATGTGACTTAGCCCAATGATCTTCCAGTAATCCAAAACTGTAGAATATAGAGTTTAGTGAAAATCGTTAGAGCCGTTTTTTAGATAAAAATAGCTTGGCCCACAGTGACCCAAAAATGACCCACAAATCGAAATTTCTCGAACATGTGACCTAGTCCAATAGTCTTCTCGTACCCGAAAATGGTTGGATACATAATTTAGTCAAAATCGATTGAGCCGTTCTTTAGATATAATTAGCTTGACCCTGACCCATTATGACCCAAAATTACCCACTAATCGAATTTTCTCGAACGCGTGACCCATCCCAATGATTTTTACGTGCCCGAAAATGGTAGGATGCAAAATTTAATCAAAATCGTTAGAGCCGTTTTCAAGATAAAATTTACATATACACACACAATTTTTGCTCGCATTATCGGATAAGATAACCAATTTTGAGCTTGATATCAATCATTTAGCATCCAAGGTGCAACATAGGAAACTACATTAATTTGTTTAATTACTTTAGTCTCTTCTTATTTCAATTACTTAAAACGTCACTCGCTTAACCCTTTAAGACCCAAGCCGCACGATTGTGCGGGTTTCACATTAATTTAAATTTTTGCTTTGAGTCGTATATAACAGTCGCATGTAATAAAAGCTCGAATCGAACGATAGTTCTGGTTTGCAGAAAGAGTAAAGTATCATTTTTTATCAACAGATAGCGGTTGCACTACATGTTTCCCAGATATCATGAACATTAGCAGCAAGTTTGATTTTTTCTGTTATTATCTTCCCGTGACAAATTTGAGTTGAGAAATTCGCAGCAAATCTCCCGCAAGATATACCATCACCCACTTGCATGAGTAGTTTGTTGTGAAACTGATAGCAAGACTGTCCTTAATTCACGAAAGTGGCGAAAGCAGAAAATCACTCTGTTGAGAGAATGACAATCAACACATACGCAGAAATTACAGAAATTTTATTCGGTAAGCACCGCTTTTTCTAAGCGCTATACTTTTCAAATACCAAAAAGGCTCGAACGTGAAAAGTAGAAATATTACCTAAACTTGTTTATGGTGATAAAAACGATGTATTCACCTTCTGACGGTGCATTCGCATCAGTAGACCTGATCAGGTCTATGGAGTCCTTCGGAGTGGTTTAACTTATAGTGTAATAGATGTAAACTGATAGTGCGGTATGGAAATGTTACTCCTTTCAGTAAATTTGCAGTATTTTTGATTACTTGTTTGCCGTTAATTGGAAATAAATTTGATACAGCATGAATTTAACTTGCACGACAAGTTAGCTGCATGTTCAAAGTGTGGTGACTTCGGCGTTTGCGTTATCTTGCTGCAGTCTTGTTATGAACTTTTAGTCTTGTCATGAGGAGCGTACTGCAACTTTGCAGGTTTTCAAAGCAAGACTGTTGCAAATTTTCAGTAAATTAAAAATGCTATGTGGGTTTACTTTCAGTCGGCATGATCAGTTTGTTTACAAGTACAAGGGATACATCTCATCGACTCTTAAAGGGTTATAGCACAACTCTACATAAAATGCCGATTTCTTAAGTTCCAACATAAGAGATAAGAATATCACGGTAAAAAATCCTAATAAATCTTGACTCGAAAAATATAAGACCTGTTAGACCGTCATTTTCGGCTTACAATTTACCCTTTTTGTACAAATGATAATTGCAAATCGATAGAAGAAACAAACATTTATGATAATAAGTTAAATGAGAGTGATAACGAACTCGATGAACAGAAACTAACACCAAAATGCCAAAAAGTTTTTCTTCTGAAAAAAAAAAGAAGATTTCGCAATGCAGTTGAACCTCTATTATCCGAAGTAATTGGGACCGACCTTCTTTCGGAAAATCGAAATTTTCGGATAATCGAGAATGCTTCAATTTTAAGATTAAGGAGAAATATATGCAATATTTCTTATGGTAACAAGTGCTTAATTAAAAAAAAGCAATGGCAAAATAGAAACAAGAATAAATTACCTGAATTTTAATTTTGAAATTCAGGACTTTTTACATATATCACAAAGGTTTAAAAAAATGTTTTGTTTGTCGTAGTTTGGATTGCCTTTCCTTTGAAGCTCTATCACGGAGTTTTTTAATATTATTAGTTCACCAGTATCACAGTCTTTCTGCTGCTCCACCCATGCCAAACCTTTTGCAAAACATTCAAAAGCTTCAGAATGGCTAATTAGCCCCCGGTACGGTATGCCATTTCTTTCTTCCAGCTTATTTTGTATCGTATCCAAAAAATAACGTTACCTTACAGAAGCCAGCCGTAAAACAAAACAGTATGATTAAATACTCTATAGCAATTTTTTTAACTTCTAAGCATCGCACATTTTCAATTTTTATACCATCGTATTGGGGGGAAAAGTACTTTTAAATGCAATTTGTTTAAAAACCGCATCTCCATTTATATATATATATATATATATATATATATATATATATTTTTTTTGCAATTTTTTTGTTGTCTTTGGTGCCATTTGCTTAATATTGGCAACGAAAGTACTCCATTTCTGTAGAAAGTAAAGAAAAAATAGTTGTAAAATATTAATTGTATATTTTTGTTGCCATTTTTTCATAACAACCGAAAGAAAATGGAATTAAAATACGTGCCATTTTGAAAAATAATATATAAATGAATGATTTCTGTTAAAAGATGCAGCTGTTATAAACAATATTGAATTTTTACTATCTATATTATTGTTGCAAACAAATGAAGGCCTATGAATCACTAGAGGATCTTTTTTTTTTTTTTTTTTTTTTGGTCGAATTTCTTGAATGACAGCATTTTTTTTTTTTGCGGCATGTGTGTATTATTTCGCGATAGTGACGTCCTATGCCTACTTTACTGTAGATGTTTAAGAGTGGATCGTAAATGTGGAATACTTAAGCGGATGCGAATGGCGTCATTTTACATAAAATAAAAACATGTGCCGTTGGTCTTAAAATTGAAATAATGTTTGTACTATTTATATATGCATATATTTTTTTTCCTCGGGGGCGACACTAAATGCTGAAAAAGTAGAATTCCTGTTTTCTAGTTTGTTCGTTTTCTTCGTTCCACACTGCAGCTTACGGGAGCTCAAGTTAAATTCAAAGGAACTCTAAGAAAGGGGATCGAAAATATTTGTATGTTGTAGTTCGGAAAGAACCGCTTGTACACAAAAAATATGGTAGTTTAAAAAAAAAAAAAAAAAAAAAAAAAAAAAAAAAAAAAAAAAAGCTTTCAAAATGGATTTTGCACGCAAAGAATGTGATAGTAAAAAAAGAAATATTTAAAAATTGATTTCGGTTAATCAAGAGTTTCGGTTAAAAAAGTTTCGGATAAAAGAGGTTCTACTGTATTTATGAAATGAAAAAAATAAAATTCAATTAACGAAAACCAAAGAGCTAACAGAGTTCCTTAACTGACTTTTAAGTAATGTTTTTTATATTTGCTAATTTCATCTTATGCATTGTAATGTATTTTTTAAACAATAATTTTCCATTTAACAGTATGTATAAAACAAATACTATACAGAAATTAGTCGTAAATAATATTTTTTATTCTTTTTTTTTATGCTTGTCTGTTTTAAAATAAAATTACATCCAATGTAAAACTACCACAATCCTTAAAATTCCAAAATCAACAGATCTCAAGGGGCAACGCCATGTATTACCATAATTTTTACAATCATTTGGCAAATTGTTTCGATTCGAGTTTAATATTTTTTACGATTACTATATTTATTTCTTATATTTCTGTAATGATTACTATAATTAATGAATCTTATCATGCGACAAAGTGTTTTGATTTGACTTTTCAATATGATACATTATTCAATTTAATACGTATGTTGGTATTACCTGTAAGTATGTTATCCATATTTACCGTAATATAATAATAGTAAAAATGAATAATTTTGATCCATTATTCTTTTTTTTCTGTGGGGATGGAAAGGGGGGGGGGGGGTGGTTGCTGGCATGCTATGGTCACTTGAATTTTTTTTTTGAAAAAAAAATTGGCACTCGGATGTTAAAACGTTCGCCGACCCTGGCATAGTGTAACTGATGAAGTAATGATCTTTTTTTGCCATTTGGCGCTTTGTATTGGTCTAAATTATTATATGCTACTTACATGTGATATAAGGCAATTAAGATCGTAAAATCTGTTTTGTTCTGATTTGTTATCACGAGGAGATTATAACATTTTTTGTTCATAAGCTTGCAGTGTACACGACGGGCGTTTGTTCTCTCTCTATATATATATTTCTTTATAAGGTAGTATTTATTAATTCTGAAAACCATTAAAAGCATTCTAAAAATTATTATATCATTGAATACTTGTTATTGTGCAGTGTAAACACTTTAAAAGAAGTATATAGTAATTTAAAAATTAAAATATAATTTTTTGAGTAATTTTTGCTATGTAACTCAGGGTGACATTATGACATGATGTCCAACAGAAACATAAATAAATTTTTCATTACTTTTCTAAAGGATAATTAACAAAAATAGGCTAAAATATAATGTTTTCCGAACAAAATAAAAAATCCTGCATTAAAGATTTTAAAGTCTCAAAGGACATCCGAGTAATCTTGATATTTTTCTAAATAATTAATTTTATTGATATATTTATATGCTTTTATTTTTATTTTTATACGAGTACATCAAAACAACTTAATGAGCATTTTGGTTATTTATTTTTCAAAAATAGGAATTTTCATGATTAGGTTTCGTTTTAGGAAAATAGTATTGTAAAGCTTTTCTGTTATCGTTTGAAATTGAATTGTTATGCATTCATTAACAACAACAAAAAAAAAGTAGATTATATTATTTCCAATCCACAGAAGAATAATGCATACCAGGGTGGCGAGTGGTCAGGGAAAAGCACAGTCAAAAAAAGAAGAAACTACCAGTATTTTCTTCTAGAAAATACTTCCAATAATATAAAGAGATTAAAGAAGACGAATTTCTTTTTAACAACATACTGGTATTTAACACCTTTTTTGACTATGTTTTCCCTGACCGCTGGCCACCCTACATACACAGAATATAGACATGCTAAAGAAATATTCATGCGAAATTCAAAAGTATTATTATTTATAGTTTATTTCACTTAACAGTTTTTGAAAAAATACTTGACAATATTTTTTACAGTACTTGAAATCCTAAATTGTATCTATTTTATTACAATTTGATTACCCGTTTATGTTTCACAACAGCGCCTCCTAGAATATACATTAAAAAGTCAGGCTGTGAAATTAACACCAATTATTCGTATGGGTACGAGAATATCATATAAACTCTCAGAATTTTGAAATCTACATTAATTTCTGATATAATATATATCTATCTATATATATATATATATATATATATATACATGTAATAATAAAACTTTTTCGCCATTTTACCTTAATTAATTTATTCCAAATTCTTATAACATCTACCATTTTTACCTGTCTTTTAATAATATCTAAAATATCAATTATATTTTAATCCCATGCCTTTAATTCAGCGCATTATTTTAGTTTTATTCTAAAAACCTTAATCTGTTAAAAACTACACTTCTTTGTAAAAAAAACCACTAATTTATTTTATTTTTTCATATTTTGAGACTTTAAATTCTTATTTATTTCGAATATTTATTGATACCATTTTTATCTTTTATTAAAATTATTATTCGATATCCCAGGATTCATTGCAAGTTTTTCCGCGTCCAATACTTTTCCCCTTTTAAAATTTCCTACCCTACGCATCCTTTTCAACCAATCGCTAAGCGCGCATTCTCCTCACTTCTTCTCTAACTTAAGTTTCGTTGGCTCTGGCGTAGATCATGTCAGTGTACCTTTGCTCTTTTTGCTGATATTTATACAGCTTACACAGACCTGAACCAGGGAATTTGTACGTTTTTTCCTCTGCCAACAAACACCTGTCACTTGGCGAAGCTATTTTTAAACTAGTGTAGTTCTAATACGTTTTACATCGTCGTCTTTGATATGAAGTGGTGCAGACCAGATCCGAGATTCAACTTGATAACTAGTGGAATTTGATATGTGAATTCCAATAAATTCGTTTCTGAATTATGCCGCCTCTTTTGATTGAATGGGAAATTCTTACAATAACAGCATTCCTATCTTCCACCTTTAATCACTTACGATTGCAAATTAGATATTCTACGGAATAATTACTGGTTGGCAATGATATGGTATGCGTTCATCCTCACAATCACAATTTAAACTTATTATACAAATCTTCTTAATATTAGCTATAACTTTTGTAGTAACAAGTTTTTGATAAGATGAAATCTACTAATGGATGGTATTACTAAAAATATTCTCAAAGGATAGGGGGAATAGGGGTAAAAGGGGAATAGGAATAAAAAAAATGTGGTTGAAGAGAAAATTATCGTACTAACATGATTCTGATAAAAACAACACTTACAGGAAAATGAAATTCAAAACTCGTCAAAAGCGGCCAGATAAAACTGTTAAACTGGGTTTATCTCTAATCTTGATTTAGTTATTGTTGATGAAAGATTACTTAACTTTGAAATCTACCTGTGCCTGTAGGCCTAGCTGACAGCGATTTTTAAATTTGTTCTTTGATTCAAACAACAGAAAAGCTTCAAGCTTGCACAAGATTTTGCTCAAACTTTGACTTTAGTAGACAAGGAAGGGGATAGTAAGCTTCGAGCATATTCATAGTGGTGGTTAGAGTGATCATAAAAGATTATTGTGCCTATTACCCCGAAGTTCTCAAATCCAAATGGACTACTTTTTGACATAAGTTATAATTCATTTTTATTCGCAAATGCATGAAACTTGCAGGCGTTGTTGTTCAGAAACTATGTAATCAAACTTTTTTTCCGTTTTTTTTTTCGTTTTTTTTTTCCGTTTTTTTTTTATCCCTCGAGCAGATAATTGGCCGTCAAAAATCAACCAACCTTGAACCAAATTTCCGTGCGAAAGAAGAAAAACCTCTCAATGAAGGATGAAAAAAATGTTTGTCACGCAATAAAAATCGTTTATAACTCAATAGGTATCAAAAAATGGAAAATACAGTTCGATTCCAAATCGCTTTCATAGTGAGGCCTTCCAATTTTATATATTTCCGTTAAAAAATGAATTTGTAAATGTGTCAAAACGTTTTGCGCTTGTTGAGCAGATCAGTTGAGAACAGCCTTAATGGAAAGGCTGCAAGGAAGAAAATGAACAAGAGTGTCTGAAGATTGCTGTAACATCCAATAGAAAAATAACGCTGAATTTCACTTCCTAATTAATGTAATGAGTGGCATGTTTATCATATCTTATTCATTTCAAATGCTCATACACAAAAATTTAAACATTTGAAGTGTTCTACACTCTTAAAAATTTTATAATATGTTCAAAGAAATATTAATTTTCCATAACTGTAAGCATAAGATTGTGAAATATTTTCGGTGAATCTTTATGTTAACCTTAAAATGATTAAACTATGATTAGAAAAATATATTGTTCAATATCTGTACATTTTCATGGTTCACATTAAAATGGTTTCATCATCTTACTGCTGCAAATAATATAGCCAAAATTTGATTCTGCGGGGTACAAAATGCTTAATAGTTTAACAAACAAATATATAAATAATCAAAATATTAACAAAAATATTTTAATAGATATGTTTCATTATAGTCATCTGAATTTTGAAAAAAATAAATACATACTAATAATGAAAACATCCATCCATAGTTGACAAACTTGCAAAACGATTTAAAATCTTTCTTAATTTTTGGTAGCAAGTGAAATTTAGAAAGAAAGCCTCGTTTCCTTTTGACATTCGAAACGAAATATTGAAGCAAATCCTGTCACAACTCAGGGAAAATAATTATACGTTTTCTGCTAAGTAAAGGAAGCAGTAAACTAATTATTCATTTTTCACAAATATTTTCGCCTTTACTCTGAAACCTATTGTCTTTTCCTAATTGATCGTAAAACGAATCCCTTATGTATTGTTAGGGAAAATCTGGTTTGGGAAACTAATTGGACTTATAAACTTTTACGATGTAAAATAAATCTGAACCGCACAAAATAAAATAGAAAATATATGCTCTTGCTATAAATATTCCAAGTTGTTTTCGTATTTTATTTCTTCTTTTTAACAGCTGTTGATATATTGGATTAATCACATGTGTAGAATTCGCTGATTTAGTATTTTCTAGATTTTTCTCTTTTTCTTAGCTTTTTTTTTACTTGCTAGTAGGCATATAATTGATGGTAAGCCAAACATATATGGTTTAGACAAAAATAATGATATATATTCTCTCACAATTAGAGGAAAATAACTACACGTTTTCTAGCAAGTAAATTTAGCGCTAAACTGAATATTAATTTTTCAAAATTATTTTCGCCTTAAACCTATTGTCTTTTCCTAATAGATCTTAAAAGAAATCCCCCGTGTATTATTAGAAAAAAAATTGTCTTGAAATGTAATCGGACAGATAAACATTTACGACCTGTGAAACAAAATATCCGACAACAAAGAAACATTATTCTGTCACAAATTAGAAAAAATAATTGTGCATTTTCCACCCTGTAAAAAGAAAGAGTAAACAATTATTCAATTCTGGAAAATATTTTATAATCTGAAACCCATAGTATTTTCCTAATTGAACGTAAAAAGCAATTATTTATATAATGTTTATTTGGGGATATCTGGTTTTGGAAAATAAATAAAAAGATAAAATTTTACATTAGGGGAGACTGGGGCTAGTTGGCTACAGGAGTAAGTAGGCGCAGTCCTCATAAATCGCCTGTTTGTGGATAGATTGCGCAACCAGTCACAGTAGTTTTGCATTGTTACCTACGTGCAGTGGGCATTTATTCCAATTTTTCTATTTTTTGTACCCATAAGTAATTTTTTGTTGCTTCATTCTTTTTCTAATTTCTAATACTTATCTTAATAATTGCGATTTAACCTGTGCAGTTTTTCTTAGCGTATGATTAACTGTACCTACCTCATTTGTGATTTACTTGGATTATTTATGTTTAGAAGTTTACGTGTCCCTTTTGTGAAGAAATTTATTATGGGGCTAGTAGGCGCATTGAACACGGGGTGTCCGACTACTCGTGAGGTTCTTAGTTTTGTAATTCTTTTACTTTATTTCCCAGGTTCGAGAGTCGGATGTATGAAATAAATAGGTTCTGAAAACATTGGGGATGAAACAGTAGTTTATTAATTATTCAAAATGATAAAGCATTAACATCATGCCTAGAGTAAATTTTCCCTAGGTATATAAATATTAATAATAAGCAATACATAGAACATTGGTATAAATTATAGTTTGAACCTTCACAGGGACTCTAAGGATGCCTGACTCATGTTTGTTTACAAAATACAACTTCAGTATAAGTTATTGATTGCCCGAAAGAACGATAGATTAATCCCACTCACCTCTTAATTCCTGAGAAGCATCGCTTATTCTTTCCATTATCCTTATTTTGCACCATCACATAAATAAAACTATTTATTTACACCCTTCGGCCGCTTATGAGCAAACCCGCATTGTTTTACATGAGCCGGGAGAATACAAAGATTTCTCCCTTCTTAAAGGCCTAGTTAGTTTCTCTCAGATCTAAAACTTCATCTCCTGGAAAGGGATGTTTCTTCTCCAAAATCTAAACTCCTTCTCTTCTCTCACCCCTCAATTCCTATCTTCCTTATTTTATTTGTAAGCTTAAACCCCTCCTAAAAATCATCTCATTCTATCAAAATTTCTAAGGGGCGAGATTTTTCTTAATCAAACCACTGACGCTTGTATAACATTATAATATTATAGTAACGCTAACGCGACATGTGGTCTCAAACTAAGCCCTTAACACCTTAATCCCTTTTTATGGCGTAATCTGAAACCCATGTTACTAACATGGGACATTTTTATAGCTGCTCACTAAAATTTACTGTTAACAGACTCACCAGAAGTTCAAAAGTTCAATCCCTTTTATTGCCTAACCGAATATTTTCCACTGAATCCTCTGGCCCTGTAAAAACACCCGCTTATTCTAGAAATTCCATCGCACTAGCGAGCTCCCACGATATGCTTGCATCTCAAAAAGATGCCACGGTGGTCCAAATTTCTATATTGTTTTTGTGTCTCTTTCCTTCGTTTTAAGCACACGTGTGATATGGCGGTGTTATCCCGACAGGGGGAAGTTGGATCGGTGTCTGGTGTGTGCTGGTATCTTGAAAAACAGCAAATACCGAGAAAAGTGGTTGCAATGCAAGATTTTGGGCACACGAGGCTTGCCCAAACGGAGACAGTCGGATTTTTATTTGTGACAACTGTAACTCTCATGATGATATCGAATAGGATAGAAGTTACGCAATGTTAATGTTTCAATCATTATTTTCATGTCTATATAATTTAGAATTTACATTGTACGGCGATAACGCCTTTGTTTAAACTTACTGGTAATAATGAATTTGATTTCTCTTAACTGCGTGTCTTATTTGAGTTTTATTTATTTTTTTATAAAGCATGTGCCAACTTACCCCATAGGTATAGGCAACTTGCCCCGTGACGGGGTAGGTTGGCGCACAGCTTTCCCTTTGCTTTAGTCTTCCGCTAAACATAAACTACAAAAGTTACAAACTCAAAACTCCGGGATATTTATAGCCAAATGCCTGTTCTTTAAAAGTCCAGTTAAAGTTTGTTAAAATAATTAAACAAAAGAAATATAAAAATTAATAACTAAAAACTGCGCCTACTAGCCCCGGTCTCCCCTATAAAATAAATGTGATACGCACAAAATCGAAAGATATATGCTTGTTATATATTAAAAGTTAGTTTTAATTTTTATATTTGCTTCTTTCAACAGCTTTTGAAGTATTTAATTAATCAAATGACTAGAAGTTTTTGATTTATTGGTTAGACATTTTTATTTTCCTTATACAGGATGTCCATAACAGAATGTCCCACTTACAATGGTATATTATAACAGTTTAATTTAGACTATTTATAACAAATCACACATCAAATTGAAGGTAAACGAACCTAGTTCTTCTTACAAATGTTCAATATGTGCACCTTTAGTTATACGGCACATATCCAACCTAAAGTCCAATTCTTCACACACACTTCGGATAACAAGTCCGGAGTAATGGAAGCAATAGCCCCTTCAATTCTGTGTCTCAACTATGGCAAATCATTAGGAAACGGAGGGGCGTAGACATGATCTTTTATAAAGCCCCAAACGAAAAGAATCACATGGCTCTAACGCAGTGGTTCCCAACGTGGGGCATACACCACACTGAGAGGCAAATTCACTTTCTAGGGGGGCAATTCCAATTTGATATTCACTCATTCGCTATAGGTTTCCTCTTTTTTATGTAATGTTAGAGACGAAAAATAAATGAAAAGCAAAATTTTGAAAATTATTTTTTTTTAATTGAATTTTTAAAATGTTCCTAATGAAAAGTTTAAAATACATTTAACACCAGAATAATTATACGAATATTTTTTTTTAATATTTTGACACTGTGCATGTAATATCAAATCTCATTGTAATTTTTCTGGGACTGAATTTTACAACTTTTCGTAACTCTTTCGATTATTTACTGAATGAGCTTTCTACTTCTATTCACACTGCTATATGTCTCACGAAGATTCTTTTATACTTGAAATTACTTAAAAAAATAGATAAATTTGACTGTCTTGAAGAAATTTAACTTAAAAAAATATATGAAAGATCTAGAAGAGGTACTACATATATAACTTATAAATCTTAAATAGCGTTAGAAAAGGAAATGGGTGGATAGTAAAAAATATCTATGGTACTAGTGCAACCATCTGCACAGTAAATAAATTTACATGGTGACATATACATTTTAAATATTAAAATCAGATAATACATGGAAGAAAACTAACGATATTGGGAAAGAAAAATCAGAAAAATGTGCTGTGATGGGGAATAATGGCTACTTAATTTAATAAAGATGAGAATCTTGAAATTATTCTTGTGTATTGTGTTACCTGTAGAAAGAAAATTTAGTTTCCAAAGCTTTTCATCTTAACAAGTTACAAAAATGAATTATAAAATGTGTGAATGTTATCAGTTTTAATGTTAAATGTATGTTTCTTTTCAAGATATGTTATAAAGATAAAAATGCAGAACATATAACATTTTTCTTTAAAGTTGGGGTAAGTTCGAAAAGTACAACACAACTCATTTTGGTACAAAGGGGAAGATTTATAATTTCATTGTATTTATAAAATTATTTTAAAAACACAATTGTCACAGACGATTGACCTCTCTGGTAAGTTAAAAAATGTGAAATGAATAGTTATTGTTAAGGCTCTATTACGCTTTCACCGTGTGAATAGAGTTCACTTTTTTAAATAGATATAAATTACAGATTAACCCTTTATCTACTGACGGTACTTATAAGTACCACTCACTTTAAACTTTCCTCCCATAGTGAATATTACAGATATTCTAATGGTACTTTGCAAAAACACTCTTTTAACTTCACTTTATCCGAATACATGGCACCAGTAGCTCTAGGTTTGTTATTTTAGCGATGAAGAAGGGTATCTTTGAAACAGTCGATATGTTCTGTGCTGACATTTTGTACAGATTGTCACGCTCGTCTTTTTATTGCTGCAAACACAGTAAAGGACATAAGATAAGTGTTGGATTTTTTTATGTTTTCATTATGCACTTATAATACAATTTGACTTGCTATTTTAGGTGAACGGTGTATGTATTTGATTTAACAGTTGAATTACTCGGTGGTACTTATAAGTACCGTCAGTACACTGGGTGTTTCAGAAAAACTTCTTGTTTACTTTTCGTCTGTGTAGTTATTCATCGTTTTCATCTGATTTAAAATGTAATTACTAAAATTTAGTGTAGTAATAATTTTCCTAGTATTTCTTTAATGTTTCATTATTAATTTTCATAGGAAATCGAAAAAGTTGTGGCACCGGCTCTTTTTTGCTATGCTACAAATGGAATATGTAAATTCATATGTTGAATATGTGGAGATGCGAGAGAACATGTTGTCACCGGAATATAGACGTCGCATAACTAAAGGACTGATAACGAGATCGAAACCTAAAAAAAAATAGCTTTTTTTTTAACCCTTTCAGGGGCAAAGCATTTTCAATGCTAAAGTTTTGAAATAAAAGATTGGCACTGGAATTTGCCAAAAAATTTATTTGTTAATATGAAAAAGTCTATATTTCACATACTTATAAAATCGAAAATATTTTACCACAATTCTGGTACCATTTGCAATACCTTGTGGGTTTTCTGTTACGATGTTTTAATCACAGTGTACTAAAGGTACTTTAAAGTTTACACAATTCACAGGGAGGTATTTTTACCTTACACAAGGATATTAAGTGTGATTTCAAGAAGCATTGATAACGTCTTCCATCCTTTTTCAACTTATACCTTTTCTGTTCATCGGTAATCTCGTTACACGTTAAGCTTAAATGGTTCGAGTTACAAAAAATGCAAACATTTTTTACAACAGTGTTAAGCGCGACTGAAGTGGGAACATTAGTTTTTATCCTAGGAGCCCCTTTTTCCATCGAGTTACTTCCTGATTTTTTAAGGAAACCCTTGACACTGCATTAGCTGCTTCGCGCGACTCTATTTCAAACGTTATGAAATTCATCAATTCATTCACGTCACCAGCTTTTTTCACATTCTTTTTCCTCTGAAATTCTATAACTAAATTATGGTGTAATTGTTTTAAGATTATTGGTATCAATAAATACCCAAAATTATCTGAAGCCACCCCGATAGCTTTTAAATTACGAGTACTCATCTCGCATTCGTCATATAAATCCCGTAACAATTTTATGTTCGACGTTGAATTTACCGGTTCTAGCTCTAACAACTTGTTGATAAACCCGCTTATCAAAATTTCTGGTCTACCGTACCGATTCTGCAGTAAGTCTAAAGACTGCTGGAAATTAGTTTCATTTAGGGCTAAACCGGAAATTGATCTAAGCGCTTCACCTGACAAAAATGACTTTAAGTAATTGAATTTGTCAGTTTTGGTTAAATTCTCGTTCGAATCGATTGTACTTTTGAAACTATTCATGAATTTAAAAAAGGTATTTGGATCCCCCTTAAAGACTGGTATAGTTATTTTTGGCAAATTTATTGTAGCCGGTCTAGCACCAACATAAGGAACTGTACTCGCATTAAATACAGAACTAGTATCAGGTTGATGAGAATCAATTTTTAATTTCTTCAAATTCAATTTAATTTTAAATTCGGTTTCATTTATAACATCGTCGTAATCGGTGCTCGTTTGTACATCATTTTCGAAAACTGTTCCATCGCCAATTAGCTCCTGAATCTGATTGTTTACTAACTTTAATTCAGATTGCTTATCATTAATATTAGTTAAATATTCAGTCAACTGTTCAAAATTACTTTTTTCTTCAAAGTCTAGACTTTCTAAGAAATTATCAGTTTTAGTGACAAACTTAGTTACGGAAGTCTTCATGACTTTCCGTTTACCTTTTAATTTGTCGAGATCCATTATTTTCAATTATTTTCATGCATAGACAAAATGGGTAGAGTACCTTTTTATCCGCGTGGTAAAGACGGATGAGCCGTGGACAGGTAATTCGATTTTCCGAATGCGGTGATAATTCTATGGAGCACTCAGAAATTTTAACATTTATATAATCTTGAAATGTACTTTAAATCTAAAGTTTCTGGTGTTCGGCACCATAAAACGTATTCATTATCAAAACAATCGAGAATATCATTCGTAGTAAAAAAAATTATTTCGAGAAAAAAACATATTTCGTTGAATCCAATTCTTGCAAAATAATAAATTTTGAAAGTCTTTTTATGTTAAATTCCGAGAATGCGATAACATGTATCTCGGCCAAACATAAATATATTACCCAACCTTCTAGTTATAATAGCATTACTTTCACTACATTAAATCACACTTGTTAATATAAATATTTATAATTCCGAGAAAACATTATTTTCCCTACCGAGCACAATTCAACTTTTAGTACTTATAAAAAAGAATTCTAGCATCAATCTGAGAGTTTATTCGCGGGCTCTGGCGCCACACGACCGAGTCACATAATCTCGGCTATTTTTAGATTTCTCCCCACGCAAGCAGGAGCGATTTCGTAACTCACTGAAAGCGAGTCAATAACAAAGCAGTACTTGTGCAGGCGATTATCTAGAACTGTGCGAGTGACTCTTCATTTGTGACCTTCAACCAACACTCTACAACAATTAAGCTGCGACCGCACCATCCTTCTAACTGTTAGCAGTGTCGGCTTCGTTTTTTGTGGCGACGCGGTGTCTTTGATTTTTAACGACTTTAGCAGGAAAGGGAACGATGTCCGGCAAAAGAGGAACATTTCCTTCAAGTAGAGTCGAGCTCCTTATCTCCTGACCCATTGTTGATTCCCCTCACTCTTTTGTGAATAAACCGCACATGGGTCCAGTACAAAAGCTTTTCCAAGAAAACTGGAGAAGTAGGCAAAATACGCGTGCGTACGCAGCCTTAAGCTACGTTCTGACTTGTATTTTGCCTCCTTCTCTAGTATTCTTGGAAAATCTTTTATTCTGAAATCATCTGCGGTTTATTCACAAAAGAATGACGGGAATCAACAATGGGTCTGGAGATAAGGAGCTCGACTCTACTTGAAGGAATGGTTCCTCTTTTGCCGGGCATCAGTCCCTTTCCTGCTAAAGTCGTTAAAAATCAAAGACACCGAAAAGCCACAAAAAACGAAGCCGACACTGAAATCAATTAGAAGGATAGTGGGTACGCAGCCTTACAGTTGATACTATTAAAATTTATAACTTTGACATTATTTTATGGCCATCGTGTATTTTACCACTTGCCACTGAATGTACATAATGGACGCTTGGCGGAATACAAAAATATAAGAATTAAACCGAAATAAAGAAGCATATTCTGTTATAAGTGAGGGAAAATATTTATAAGTTTCCTGCCAAGTAAAAAAAAAAAGCGGTAAAATAATTATTCTTCCCTGGAAAATATTTTCGTCTTCACTCTGAAATATATTGTTTTTTCCTAATTGATCGTCGAAGGAATCCCTTATGTATTGTTAGGACAAATCTGGCTTTGGGAAGTAATTGGACAAATAAACTTTCACAACCTAAAATAAATCTGATCTTCACAAAATAAAGGGGAAAGCATAATGCTTGTTACAACTTATAAATATTCTAAAGTTGTTTCTTTTAATTTCTTACTTTCTTTTTTTTTTAACAGCTGCTAATGAGATGAATTAATTCATTCTTGATTAATTTTCTGGATTTCTTTTTTTTTTTTTTTTTACATAATGCTTTTGTCTTGTCTCTCGGTATATAGATGACAATTCCATTGTCCTAATAGAAAATTAATTCATACTTTTCAAATAGCCGTTTTTTATTTAAGTTTCCAAAATTAAAAAAAAAAAGTTAGTAATAATATTTCCAAATAACGTTCGATAGCATAAAAACATACAAGAATGACAGAGGTACTTCATCTTTATTTGCTGCTATATTCATAAAAAGAAAGTTATGGATTAATGGAAATTTTCGAGTTTCATTTTCAGTGGATTTACACATTCAAGGATGTTCTGAAGATGAGTTGACTATTTTTAGACCAGTGACTGTCTTTCAGTCTGTGCGTCTCTTTCAGAGATCGACCGAAAATTCGGTTTTGTTTTCATTTTCGGCCCAAAATCCGAGTTTCGCCAAAAGTTCGTTTTCGAAGAAAATGCTGCCAAAAATTCGGCCGATCCGAAACTATCTGTGTCCCAAAAATCTCATTTCTTCTTTCGGAAATTTTTAACATTACTCATTGATTTGAGCTGTATCAGCTCAAATGAGACACTCTTTATTTATTGGTGTGAACTGCACTGTTTATAATTATCAGTCGTGACTGACTCAAGCCATGAGTGCAAATTATAAAGCAAGTAATGCATATATGACGAAAATTTTAAGGCGCTTTTCACGTGCTCTTTAAAAGCTACAGACTTAACAGCGATAGTTTTTTTTTAGTTAATTAGCGCAGAAATGTGTCGAGTACTCTTTCAGAAAGTTCTATTGTAACAAATGCTCATTTACAAAAATGCTTATAAAAGATAAATCGAGGTACTTATATCTAAAACATTTTTAATTATATGATTCGTACGATTAGAAAAACATTCTGTGTCATAGATGAATTAATTACACTTTATTTTATATGAAAATAAAAAGTTTTGGTCAGAGCCACAGAGAGATAACATGGTTCACATGTATAATTACTCGTATAATTATTCAATAATTCTGTATATTTATATAGTGGTCAATCCATTTCAAGTGGTCCAGAAAATTCTTTAATCGTTGCTTGACCATTTTTAAAAAATCTTAAGTTTTTTATACAAGAACCCTAACATGATGGAAGTTCAAAATGACTGTTATTTTAATTTTATTAATCTTTGTTTGTGTATGGCGGCCATCTTTGTTTCATCGTCTGCAGCAATTTTCTCACAAGAAGGGTTTACGGAATTCTAAATAATTCATCGTTTATTTCTCCAATTCAAGTGCGAATTGAAGCAATTTGTGCAGAATACATTGCGCTAAAAATTTGGTAATAGAGTAGTTTCTGAAAATAAATCCTTATTGGTGAAATTTAAGCATAAAGCTTCAGTTTTTTTCCAAGATTTGTCCGTATACAAAAGGAAATTTTTCTAGCAAGGAAAACTGTGAACATGACATAATTTTTTTTACAAATAGACCAAAAGTACTTGTACTCACACGCCAAGTTCCAGATCTGGGACTTGCTTTCTCTTCGCTAAAAAAAATCTCAACATTTTCAAAAATGTCAAAAATCGCACTTTTGAGGCTTTGATATCTCTGGTGGGGCACGAGATAAAAATTTTAAATTCTGGTATCTGACGGTATTGTATGGTAGTGTTATGCACAAGAACTTTCAGGATGCAGATTTGACTACAAGCTGAGATATGGCGAAGGCACCATATCAAAACAATACTGCCAAACTATTGTTTTGTTGTAGACACAGCTAAGTATTTATCTCAGAATGTCACTTAAATTTATGTTTTTGATTATCTTTAAATAATAGTAACAGAAAATAAAGCCCTTTCCAAAGCTTAGCAATTAATTAAAAAAATAATTATGCCTAAGGCCATACATTTTGTATAGTTTCAGTAATTTTTTTTTTGTAAGTAATATTACTAACTAAAAGAAACCTCAGCACTTTTACATAAAGAAAAAAAAATATTGTTTCACAAGACATGAGACAAAAACAGAATAGGGAAAGAGAAAAGCCGTTAATGTTGCCATATTTGTTGAGACATGTTCAACCGTGTCAAAACACATTCTTGCTTGTTGGTTTAAAAACCACAATTTTTATCTTTCTCAAAATTTTATTTGTAGGAACCAAGTCGTATCATCCTTGATAACTTGATTGAAGATATTGACCCTGCTGGCTCATAGAAATAAACTTTGAAATCGCGATGGGCAAGTCTCACTTCATTAATAATTCCTAGCTTACTTCTTATGCGAAAATGTCATTTTTCTGCAGTATAAATTTTGAAAGGGCTTTAGATATCTTTACTTTCTGAAAATTACTTGAGGCTGATGCATGGTAGCATCGTACAATGTTTAATTTACAGAGACATACTTATGGTAGGAACAAGTTTCAGTGATTGACAAGCAGCATTAAAATTGTGATTTTTAAACCAACAAGCAGGAATGTGTTTTGACACGTTTGATCATGTCTCAACAAGTATGTCAACATTAAAAGCTTTTCCCTTTCCCTATTCTGTTTTTGTCTCAGGTCTTTTATAAGAATATTTTCTTTCTTCATGTAAAAGTGTTGAGGTTTCTTTTAGTTACTAAAATTACAACAAAAAATATTGAAACCATTCAAAATGTAGGCCTTAGGCTTAATTAATTGCTGAGCTTTGCAAAAGGCTTTATTTTCTGTTACTATTATTTAAAGATAATAAAGAAAAAATTTTAAATGACACTCTCAGATAAATACTTACCCGTGACTACAGCAAAACAATAGTTCGTTAGTATTGTTTTGACATGTTGCCCTTGCCATATCTCAGCTTGTAGTCAAATCTCCATCCTGAAATTTCTTGTGCATAACACTACCATACAATACTCTCAGAAACCAGAACTTCAGATTTTTATCTCGTGCCCCACCAGAGATATCAAAGCCTCAAAAGTGCGATTTTTGACATTTTTGAAAATTTTGGGATTTTTTTTTTTAGCGAAGAGAAATCATGTCCCTGCTCTGCAACTTGGCGTGGGAGTACAAGTACTTTCGGCCTAGTCGTAAAAAAAATTATGTCATGTTGACAGTTTTCCTTGCTAGAAAAATTCCCTCTTGTAAACGGACAAATTTTGGATAAAAACCGAAGCTTTATGCTTAAATTTCACCAATAAGGATTTATTTTCGGAAACTACTCTATTACCAAATTTTTAGCCCAATGTATTCTGTACAAATTGCTTTAATCCGCACTTGAATTGGAGAAATAAACGAAGAATTATTTACAATTCCATAAAACCTTCATGTGAGAACATTGCTGCAAACGATGAAATAAAGATGGCCGCCAAACAAAAATTAGCAAAATGAAAATAATAGTCATTTTGAACTTCCATCATGTTAGGGCTGTTGTACAAAAAAATTCAGATTCTTTAAAAATGGTCGAGCAACCAGTGCTGGACCACTTGAAATGGATTGACCCATAGTATGTATTCATTACTTTAAAAAAAATTTCAGACATTTTCGTTTTCGTTTTCTTTTTCGCCTGAAAATAGGAAAATTACGGAAATTCGGTTTCGGTTTTGGTTTCGTTTTTACAAACCTATTTTGGTCGATCATTAGTCACATATGAGCACCGTAATGAGCGCTGTATTAAAAAAAAATCTAATGCATATATTTTCCAGAAGCGTCACACTTTGTTTGACTATCATATAAATTGTTACTACTTAGACTTTTATGTATATTGCGCTAAAATTGATACGGCTATGCTGTGTTTTGTTCAATTTTCATTATACCTATATTTCTTCATATATAGAATGGAACTACATTAAACTTAATATGTAAGTTGCTTAAGAAAAACTACGCTGGTGCAATGTTATTTTTGCTTTGATTACTCAATAGACAGTAATACTAGTCCGCGCTTTCTGCGATGAACACTATAGCTGTAGCGAAGTTTTTATTGTGTTTCTACTCAAAATGTTTTATTCGAGATTAGTATAAATATGTTTGATGGTCCAATTTTGACTCTGAATACCTAACAAATGTGACTTTTTTTTAAATCATAACTATGACACCGCGTTAAATTCAAAGAAATGCAGCCTATTTCAAAATTCAGAATTGTTAGCGTAAAAATTCGCTATTTAAATTAATATATTAAAATCGCTTTATTGCAAAAGAAAAGAAGAAAATTACTAACTCTGCCGCTGCCGTTTTTGAATTGCCTATGTCCTTTTCACTTTCTCAACTTATACTTCTAAAAGGATTGCGTAAATTGGGACACCTGGCAACACTATTGTTATGGCAAGAACGAGCCATTTGCAACCGACGACGTCTGTGGCGAATTCGAGCACAGGCAATGAAGTTATGTTTCTTCTGTCTTTTAATCATGTTGCTAGATTGTGATTCTCAGACAATTTTTTTTGTCACACACGGGAATCAGGAAAATTTTATTTCTTAATATATCGACGACACTGAGCAACTGTCTATTTGACTTTTTTCTCATATTTCCAACAGTTTTCGGGATAAGATAGCTAAGTTCCGCACTTCGCCGCTAGGAGCGCTTCGACTGGTTTCACTGTGCAGAGCATGGGTTCCCAATGGGGGCACTACCGCCCACAGGGGACGCTGGAACCTTCCAGTGGGCGGTAGCGGGTCGTGAGGGAAATGGGGGGCGGCCGTGGCGTATCCACGTATTTAGAAAATTGACATAATACAACTAGCTGACCTCCTTCCCCTCTCTGGCGTTGCGCGGGTCCGTGATAAAAACTTTAAATACATTAAATGAAAAACTATACAAACTAACTAGGGATCACAAATTGAATTTCTTTTGCTCAAAAAATCGCAATAGAACACGTATACAGGCCACAACTCTCCCAAAACAAAATTTTATTATAGCGAGGCTTAAACAATGCCACATTAGCATTATGCCAAGTTTCAACTTTGTTGTACGGAACCCTTTGTATGCGAGTTAGACTCGCACTTGCACTGAGAAAAATGACATTTTCAAATCTGAGTAAATCTATGTTTTCCATTTTGTTGTGAAACTTTTTGTTTCAAGTATGACGACCCAATGCTTTCAATTCTGAAACACCAGAAATACTCAGTTTCAAACAAAATTACTTTTCATTCGTTAAACGTAGTGAATTTTACCAGGGTAGTTGAATTTATTCCTATTATATCATTTGTTATGACTTCGAACGAAACGTTCCTTTCAGTAATAATTTATAACAAGAAATATGACGAACTACATTTTTATCGTGTTCGCGGAAGAACACTTAAAACCCGTCGTAATATAATCGCGAAAGCGTAAGTTTTATTCTTCAACCTTCGAAATCAAAGAATGGATGAATTCGTAAAGGAAAGACTCGCAGGTAGGATTTGACAACCATCAACAGTATATAAATGCAAACATCATGTATAATCCACAGACTTTTCATATAAGTAGACGACAATTTGGTAGCCTTTTCTTGAAGCCTACATCTCTACCCTCCGTCACGTAACGGAGGGTAGATTTAGCGCGCCAAACCGGTTTTTTCTCCCGCCAAAATCTCCTCGGAATCTCTCTCCGGATTCCCGCCGAAACATTGTCTGTCTGCGTTTGTCCTGAGTTGATCGCACTTTTGCTTTTCCTTTTAAATTACCCTTTAACAGTTCTTTTAAGAACTTATTATTTTAGCTTTTAAAATGACAATTACTTGTAGTTTCACTTCTATGTTTGCATTTATTTTATTGCGAGAATGAAATCCGAAAGTTGCCAATAAAGGGATTACCGCCAAAAAACGGCACCCTTTTGGCGATGAAAGCGAAAGATGTTGGTTTCAAAACCTGGCCGAAAGAACAATGGAATTGGGCCTCTACTTCTATCTTTACTCTGAGGTATAACCGTGAATAAACATTATGAATAAAGCGTTATGTGCTCATATTTGAGTAGGTCCATGTTTTCAGAAATGAGTGTGTATACATGTTGTAAACTTGAGTAATTTTGTTTCGGAGCCATTTTGACTATGTGACATACTCAGATTTGAGTATTCTTTACTCAGTTTTGAAAATGTTGTTTTTAGAGTGTGACCATATCACTAGCTATTTTCTAACTAGCTATATCTACTTTCGTTCACAAATTAAATGGCTGCGTATCTCATGCTCCTTCTACCGTGGATAATTACAAATCAGCTTGATGTGAATGCTAGAAACAGAACATTTCTATTCTAATTATATAAAGATTGATTGTCGACCTATCAATAAAAAGAAATCATTAATAAAACGAAAGTTTTCTTCGTGCCTCTTAATTAACTGAAACGAAGACGATTCTGAGTAATTTACTGACGCTCATTGTGATAAATGGGAAAACATAAGATGGAAGACAAGTTATGAAAAATGAGGCATTCTATAGAAAATGATCTATCTTCTTTCTTTCCCCCTTCTTCATTTATGTGTACGTCAGAAAAAAGTAGAAGGTTGTAAATGGAATATAACTATGTGGTAAGTTTGAATTTCGGAATTCTTTTTCAAAAGGTAAAATTTAAAAAATGTATATTTTACGGAAATAGCTAAGAGAGTATTTAAAGAATTCAACTCTTTGTCTGTAACGAGTAAAAGAATAACTTTTTATTTAGCGATTGATATCATAAAGTCTTATTTATACTAGTTTTCATATTAATTTAGTTTTAATTACACTTTTTCCTTCAAAGGAATTTAAAATTAATCTTGTTCTATTTTTATTTAATTTATTGAGAAGTTAATGTATTTCCCCATAACATATAATATCAATGATTTTACGAAACGTTAGCGTATAAATGAAGTCATTTAATAGTGATTTAATTAGGACTAGATAGCACAAGTCAAGATTTGATGATAAATAACTTGAATGTTTCATTGGAAAAATGCTTGAACTTTTAATTAGTTGCTCTTAAATTAATTAAATATTGAAATCTTGATGAACTGATATATTGTATAAGTGATTCCTATAGATTTAAGGCTGTCAGTCTGGTACTGTCAGTCTAATCTACTGAATGAAGTGAAATAATTTTAACCCTTTGTGACTCAACAACTTCGATTTGAAAACATTTACGCAGATGTTATAATAAATCATATATTTAAAAAATATTTTTAAAAATTTATAACAATAAAATAAAGAATTATTATCTAAAAGGTACTTTTTTCACTTCTGCAGTAAACTTATTCCATTTTTCACTCTATTAAGCTCTCTTTATCACCGCTGTGATAGATTTCATAGTTTTCTACAAATATTGACACAAAAAGAGTTCAATTAGCTTTGGTAATGATAATATACGACGAAAATAAGGTGTTCCTTAATAAGACCAAACCTTATACTGCCTGGCCTTATTAGGGGATTTCTGTTTTTCACATATTTTATTTTGAAACACAAACACAATTAAAAATACAGAATATTTCTATATGCATTCTAAAATATCGTTAAAATATGTCGAAAATCATGCAAAAATTCTACAATTTAATTATATGTCGAAAATCATGCAAAGATTGTACAATTTAATTAATTTATGCTGATTTCATATGAAAGTTTACTTACTGTTTTTATCGACGACTAGTTGAAAGATTCAGTAGTCAGAAAATGACGACGAAGCTGATATCGGTTGTGACTTAAACTATCCGCACATGTCAACATCCGCAAGGACACCTAAACTGTCTGGTATATGCTACCATTTGTCGACCCGGTGCCGTTCCCTGCAAAATCTAGACTGATAGCCTTGAACGTAGCCTTATTTGGTAGAAGTACCTTATATTTTATTTTGCAAGGTATAAATATTTATTTTAACTATACTCAAGCTAACAGTTTAGACCTTATTTTTCGCTGCTGGATAGCTGATGATTAATCGTAAAACAGCATTTTTCATAAATAAGTGTGTCGCCAATCAGGATAAATTGACGAATAACAAAATTTTCATTCTTTTTTAGGGGCGAGTAATTCATATTCGCCAGAATTCTTTTTATAAACTAGTGTACCTACGTAACAGATATTTTTGAATATTTTTGAGTACTCGTTTATGGAGGCATTCTTTGTTAGTAAAAATTATCTTTACCAGACGCACACAAAAAATAACAAGAAATTATTATTTTCAGAGATTAATGAAACATATTTTTACTGCAGTTATCTTTCTATATTAAGGAAATATATTACTCTTTTTTGCTTAAAATAGACAGAATAAATAAATACACAACAAAAATACTTTTATATCCTTTCACAAGTGACCTTTTACAATCATTCTGTCAGATGTTTTATTATTCGTCAGTAGAATGAAAGGTTTGTGCTTAAAAGTGATCCATTCAACAACCCAGTTTTGTTAGTTTTCTGTAGTTGTTGAAACTATTCTTTAGATCGTTTTATACTAAGCGATAAAATGATATTCTGGTGCAATCAAGTCTGGCAAATTCCTCTGTTTGTAAAAGAACTTCTCATTCCAGTTTCGCAGCTTTTGTTTTCCTTTCAAAGCAACGCGAATCAAAATTACACTAAAGGTATACACGCAACAGGTGATCATTCACTTGATGCAACAGGTGACTATTTTTGCAAGAGTTTGGGTTCATTGTACAAAGTTATACAAATTTTAAGAGAATGGAATTTTTTTTCTTCAGATCATTTTGTAGTAAGCGGAATATACACTTTCAGTGTGACGTCGATCATGACGTTTTGGTTGGAAACTGACTCCAAACAAACGGTTGCTAAGTTTCATTTTTCATTAAATATAAATCGCAGAGAATGTTGCCACTACATATAAAGTATTAAAACACTTAGGCGTGAGATATAGCTATAAAATATAGATATAATATACAAACTAAATAGAAAACAGAACATAGCAACCATTTGTTTGAAGTCAGTTTCCAACCAAAACTTCATGAGTGACGTCACGACTGAAAATGATAATCTAGCGCAACAAATCTGGTAAATTCTTATGAGTGCGAAAGAGCGTCTCGTTTGGGTTTCGGCAATTTTGTTTTACTGTCGAAGTTACACGAAAGCTGCACAGACAACGCGAAAAGTTATCATTAGAAACATCCCTATTCTAATGTGATGTAACAGATGGCCATTTTTCATCAATTTGGATTGATTGCTCAAATTCATTCAAATGCTCTAAGTCTAATTGATTCCAATAAGATTAGATGATGACTTCTTGATTTTAATTCAACAAGTGCGTAATACACCCCGCCCTCTATATATCACATGAACTAATGACTAATCATTTGTGCCTGTGGATATTTTATTTTGGTGTCGATTGTAATGGCTGGCCAGAATCTACCCGTGATACTAAACTGTCAAAATAAATCCAATTATTATCTCTGGTCATAATATTCCACAATACTCTTTTTTAATTCTGTAAAGCTTTTATTTTTTGACTGGCAAGTAAAGAACTGAAGATGTTCAAACGTATGACAATGACACTTTCTGGTAATTCATTGGTCATTCATTCCTTTCCTCTTGGATCTTTCCCATCACATGTAAACGCGCAGAAATGGGTGTTTTTTTAACTCATCTATTGATCAACTCCTTTTAGTCTTCTGTTCGAACTTGACTTTTCTTTGTTATTAATGTCACAATCACCCTTTTGAATCGTTCAAACTATTTTCTACATGCAATCTGTGAAATAGGCGAGTCACCTTACAATTTAAGAAGTATTCGATGGGCTTCCACTGCAAACTCTGGAAAAGTACACGCCGGAAAACAATTTGTTGCTAGACATTTTTACATAAACAAGTGACGTCGGATTACTGTTTTTTTTTTATGTCCGACCTTCAAAATGAATAAAGTTCGCCTAAGTTCCTTTAAATGAATGAAGTTGTGTTCTCTAAATGAATAAGTATGATCATCTGCATGCGAGTGGTAAAAGCTTTCCAAACCTACTAACATTAGAGATCTAACTTGAGACATTATCAACATGTTGTTTGTATTGAAGAATAAAGATAGATTAAGAAAGGATGAGCAGCGTTAGATAGCACAAATGAATGTATACAAAGGTGCATAGCTGTTTCGGGGCTTCTAAAGCTCCATCATCACTGTGAAATTAGACAGTGTGAATTAATTTGCGCGGCTTTTTTCGCCTTTGAGGGTCGAGCTGTGACACGTGTCTCTCTGGCTCGCTATGTTTTAGCCTTTACTTTTTAATTTCTCAATGATTGAGATATAGAAGCCCCGAAACAGCTGTATGCATTTTTTGTATACATTCATTTGTGCTATCTAATGTTGCTCATTCTTTCTTAATGTATTGGCACAAAGTAATTTCTCCCCCCTTTTATGAATAAAGATAGTGAAGCACATTTCTAAACGACGTTTTTTCATGCTCTAATAATGCTGTTTAATTTTTAAAACTTTCCAACATATTTGAAAAATGTTCATGAATTCGGTTTGTCTGTCCGTGCTCTAACTCTCGTTTAAATATAGACCGATTGCCATGAATGGATATATGTCATTGGGATTTACTATGGCATGTTCAGTATTGAAAATGAAGTGCGTAACATTTTTGGTTCATTTACAGGGCCATTCAAAAGAATTCCGTTACATTACGGTCTATGGAAAAAAATCGCTTGCCGTGTATTTTAATGATAATACAGTATTTTAAACATATTGAAATTAATCTACATCAGTGAGGTGTACTACAAGGTTCTTACTATGAAATATGGTGTACATAGAACTTATCGTTCATTTACAGGGACACACAAAAGAATTCGACTATAGAAGAAAATGAGCAGTAATTGAACTGTTGAAGCCTGTGAACAATAATTTCAGGAAGTGCGTTTTCAGTTGTTGGGTGCGTTTTTAAATTGAACTGTTTTTTAAATATTACTTGGTGTGTATAAATTCTATAGATCATACAGGGTCGCACAAAAGTTCTCACCAACATCCGTTTATTGGCGGAAATTGCTGATTCAAAACTTTCACCTTTGCTATGCCTTTAACTGAACTAACTTTTAGCATACTATGTAGTGTGCATACATATCTATAAATCAAGTACGGGGCTGCAAAAAAACGTATATTTTAACGACTATTCATGGTAACAGCAGAAATCGGGTTTTGAAATGCGTTATGCGTTTTTCAAACTGTTTATTTAGAAGGCATCTTTCACCTTAGTTAAGTACGAAGTTGTGTTACTATATTCTGAATGTGTTGGAAAATATTTCATAATCTATGCTGTATGCATGATTTTTCGTTCTTGTTCTTCTAATTATGATATATTGGAAAAATTTGCTTCTTATAAATATTAACATTTATTTCCAATGAGAGATTCATTAAACACTATTGTCAAACTCATCATGTTTTTAAAGAAATGCAAATAATGTATTCGTATTATTTTTATATCAGTTACCTCATTTGACTATCAACTTCAATATCATTATTTAGATATCATTTATTTGATCATTGCATATAAATGTCGGGATGTTCAATATCTTTTCAACCACTGTTTTTAAGAAAACAAAACTACTGTTTTGGTAAGTATCCCAGACAACACAAACACATCCTAAGAACATCCGAAAGATGTCATATTCAGGACAAGCTGATATCCTGCGGACCGATGAATTGGTCCTGCCGACCGTTTTAGGACATCCCCTGGGTTTCGAAATGTCCCACCTGTCAACATCCTACGGATGTCATTTCATGACACCTTTTGGACGATTATAGGACACTTGTATGATATCCTCTGGATGGTCCTAATGACATCCTAAAATCATCCAAATAATGTCATATTCAGGATAAGCTGATATCCCGTGGATGGATGCAGTCGTCTTGCAGACAGTAATAGGACATCCCCTGGCTATCGAAATGTCACACCTGTCAACATCCTGTGGATGACTTTTTTATGATGGCTCGATAACCTCTGGATGGCTTAATGAATGTTACTGCCTACAATTTGCATTTTTGAAATTTATGGCAATTCATTGATGTCTTGTCACTTTTAATTATTATAATCAATTGTAAGATAATTATTTAATAAATTATATAGCCTGTAAAAAGATTATTCAGTAAACCTTTCTTTAAAAAAAAATCAATCTTCAAGATATCTTAGTTTATACAATTTATTAAGTAAAAAATGTTTTCAGTGACAATACAGGAATTTCAAAAATGCAAATTGAAGATAGCAATATATCTTACATATTTTTGATAAGATTCAAGAATATTTAAGAAATTTGGCAAAATTCCTTACTTGCATACAATAATAGTTTTACATACTTTATTCTTAATTTAAACAAATATTATCCAAAATGGTGCAATTTAAAAATTTTCCATCATAGCTTCATCACTATTTAAGATGTTGTCTTGCAGATATTTTTTAATATCTGGAGTTGAACATTTTTCTAATTTACTATTTTTGCCATAAGAACCATTTTTTCAATGACAATTTTATTCATTTTGCAATTATTTGATTTACTTACTAAAAAAAGCATGGGACTACCTGATCCACTATGCACTTTAGGAACACCCAGTATCTGTAACAAATGTTATGCATTTGATTATCCTCTGTTGAAGTGCCACATGAAATTAAAAAGTATAATTTTGTTGCTCCGATGATTGTTTTACATTTTTTTATAGAAAAAAGCTACTGCATAAGACATCTTAATATTTTTGAAGTCAAACAAATAAAGTACAAAAAGTATGCCATTTTATATTTAGTGACCAAAGCACATTTTACTGTTGTGATAATTTGGCTGTAAAATACAACTTTAAATTTAATGTTTTACTTACCTTTAAATACATTACCTTACTTTAACAAAATATGATAGTGCCATGGATACATTTAACATTATACAATTGGTAATAGCTCAGTAAATGCCTTTTATGAACATGAAGAATTAACACAAACTGCAGAAAAGTTAAGATACTCTTTTCATCCTTTGTTCTTATTTTAATGAATAAGAACTTATATATTTTAATTGCATTTTAAATGATTGCACATATTACACTAAATGCTGAATATAAAACAATAAACTTAAATTATTTGACAAAGAAAAGTTTAATCTTTACGTAAAAATTATCAAAAGTGAATACCTGAAAATGTTATTCAAAATAAAAAGTCAAAGTTTACTCCTAATTTAATTTAAGACCAGTAAAGGAAAAAAAAATAAAAGACAAAAAGGAATACTTATAAAATATATTCTGCAGTGTTAAGAATGATAGTACGAAAAAATGATAATCGCTGTTGAATTATTTTGTTTATTAATTATTAAAATAATTCCTATATTAAAAAGCTTAAAGTTACGAATTACACAATAAAACAGTCACATTAAAAGCAAAACAAGTATTTATTTACAATTTTCACAGCAAAATACAAAAAATATTTATTTAAAACTTTCACAGTAAAATACAAAACAAATATTTTTTACAACCTTCCACATTACAAAATATAGTTTCAAAACTTTTTTTTAACAACAATCCAACTTTCCAGTTTCTCCTGCCTGCACTTGTCACAAAATAATTTTTACGCTGCACACATCTATAATGAAGAAAAGACAAAATATACATTTCTACTAAACTTTATTGGTGCATCACATTCATTCAAAAGGAATAAATCAATATATATATATACACAAGATATACAATAATCTCTTATTGTTTGTTTCTTCAAAAGATCTTTTTGTAAAATTTACAGTTATTTTTAGGAATTTTATTATTTTAAGCCCTAGGAAATGCTTGAAAAAACTATTAAAAAATACAAAGCAGCATAATTGCACATCTTATTTTATGTCAAACATCAACATGAAGCACCTGTCTCATTTTGTATCAAAAGAGAATTAATATTTATAACTGATGAGAATACCATTTTTAATAATTAAAAATTATGGCAATTACAAGCAACAGGACCATGCAAAGAGAAAACTGCGCCCAGGGTAAAGTTTAGTTTGCCTGCCCCCCCCCACACACACACACACAGACATTCCCGATTAAGGAATGTAAAAACCAAAGTTCCCTGAACCAGAGCCAAGCGGATACATACGGTCCTCCTTTCTAGGGGATCACGTAGCAACCTGTCTCAAAAGGCATCAACTGACGCCCAATCACCACGACATCAACCTGCCACAGCTAAGCGAGGAAGACAGAAGGCCACAACACAACATAGTCTCTGCTGCAGCCTGATAATTTATTACACATGGAATATTTTGACGAGTCCGAGAGTCAAGGAAACGTCTGCACAAGGGTGGCTATGTCGCTGTCAAGTAGGCTAAAGCCAGTGGGCCTCCCACTGGTGAACAACAGATACCATCAAACCAACAAGTACTCCATGTTCAGAAACTTCTCACCATGAATTGCTAACATTATACCTCGAGGGTACCCCTCAAGTACTATAAATGTCAAGCACAAGAGCTACCTCACTTAGAACTCTGCACATCAAACAGGGCAGAACCATCACTCCATAAAGCCGAAAGCTACATGCATCCTAGACTGTCACTAGGCATTATGCCTCGAGGGGAATGTAACAAAACACCTTCCAGGTAGGTACCGAACGACAGTTCAAGATATCCTTTTTAGAGGCCTGCAAGAGTAGAACGGGCGGCCCAATCGCTCCTCTAAACCACAAGCCGAGATCAAAGCCATGAAAGATCTCAGCTCTCGATCCCAGCCAGACACAAGGAGAGGCCACATAAGGCATGTCACACACTGCAAGAAAAGAGAAGGTAACTGCTAATCCAACCAGCAGCGCAGTAACTTCCCCCTACACACAGTTCAGAAAATTAAACAAAACAGACCTAAAACAATTTCTAAAATGGAAGAAGCCCTTAGTCAGAAATTTGTTTTGGCATGTTGGGTAAGGGATGGTGCAATAACTTTGAAACTAAAAATAACTACTTTCATTGGGAAAAAAATTCTCGATGTGTATATATAATATATATAACCATTATATAATTACAATTCATCACTTTTCTCCGTTTATTAAAAATAAAATTAATAAATTGAGTACCAATACATTACACTGACATTATACAAAATAAAGCAGGATCATCTATTTTTAATTTAATGAATCATTAATGAATTGTGTCTACTATAATGTACCAATATACTGATCACCAACATATAATGAATTAAAATCTTTACGGATTGCTTAGGGCACTTCAGTTTTTATTATGCAAACAATTGTTTTAATGCCAAAAAGAGAAAGGGAAGATTTTGTCAACTGAGAGACAAGAAGCATGCAAATTTTTTGGATGAGCTGCAAGATGGGTGCTAATTTTTTGAAAGAGAGGCCAGAGAGGTGCTATTATATAAACCAAAAGACAGGTGGGGTGTTATTCTATTATATTTTTTCATAAACATAAAAAACTATAACAAATATCTTAAATAATACTAAATGAGTTTCATACTTTTCTGTTATACAAACCAGGGATATGTTTAGGAAAATTTTAGGTCCTTTAAAGGACCCTTCACAAAATTATTTATCTTAAAACAGGACCCTTCACAAAATTATTTGTCTCTTAAATAGAGATTTCATAGAATGTTTTCGCTTTCAAATTGAACTTTTCCACAAATTTAGTCATTTAAAAATAAAATCAGGCCTGTAAGTAAGCAGTTGAACTCACCAAAGAGCTTATTACTTAGCTTTTTATACAAGAAGGATAGAACATGAAGACATCAATAATTTAAAATTCACAAAATTATGAGTAGAATTTTCACAAAAATAAGAAAAACTTCATTTTCACAAAAACAGGACCCTGTCAGAAAAGTCTGGACAGAACCCTACAAACACCTTGCCAAAATGTATGCTGATATCACAATCCTATCCATGCAACAGATTTTTATTGCAAACCATGCCATTTTCTTGGGTTATAATTTACAAACAAAAAAAGTATGCCAGAAAGAAAAACTTTAGCATAAGGACTTAAATAAGCTATTATTATTAAATTATTGGTTCAAATTTATCTAACTAGATTTCATTTTTCATTAAAAAATGTTATTTTTCACAAAAAAAAAAAATTAAATTTCAGGAAAGCAACTTTTACTTTTCATAAAATAGGCCTCATAAAAACTGCATTGACCCCTGGAGATACCGACTATGAACATTTCACAGTCTAATTAGATACAATTTTGTTGGTGCTGAATATCATACCCAGTCTATTAAGAGAATATAGATCGTCGCAAAATGCTATAACAAAAGCAATATATGTCATTGTTTACAATTTTATCGCATTGATATCGTGTGACGTCTTTATATATATATATATATATATAAAATCAAATGTTTGCTACAAACAATGCTAAGAGACACTTATAACTTCATGACTGAATTAAAAACCTAGTTTTACTTTATTGTATAATATTCAGTTGTTCTTTTATTGTAAGTATATATTTGTGTTGATATAGTAAAATAGTATGAAAGTTTGAAGCAGTACATTTTTTAAATGATCACTTTTATACCAACAGTTTTTTTTTTTCTATTTGGCACCAACTATCATGCTTGGTACAAGGATGTTGATATAATAGAAACGCACCTAGAGTTTAAATATTAAAAATCAAAATATGTTTCAGAATGTTTACATTCGAAATAAAGCTCATAGCCATAACCAGGGGTGTAAAAATCTAAGCACCAGCAGGCAGTCTCTCATCAATAAATTTTATTCATTATTTTTCGTCTAAATTTTTTGTAAGAATGCTAATAAAATTTAAACGAAGAAAACTAATAAAATTTATAGGTGAGAGACGCGTTGGGCACCTACACTTTTACACCCCTGTTCATAACATAAAAAATTTCCAACATAAAATAAAGATTTATTCGAGCTGAAAAAGAATACAAGTTGAATTAAATGTATTTGGCAGGTAAAATGTATAATAGAAAATTTCAATAGTCACACGACTGAAAAAAAAATCTTTGACATAAGCATTTTAATAGTCATTGCTTTTTGGCTGGTATGATATTGTAATTTTCTATACATAAGTTAATTTGGGATATCCATAAATAATACTGCAGTACTCAAATTCATGTGAAAAATACCAGGAAAAAAAAAACATTTCATAAAGCTTAAATTATAAAATACAGTCGGCCCCACTTAATCGGGTAATGGATAATTGCATACCCCGCTTATATGCATAGAATGCAGTGGAACAGAGACGTTCCCCATAAGGCTAATTTAAATGTACTCGTTTTATCGCATAACAAACCCCAGCTAATTGCATAAATATCGCCAATCTACTAGTAGTAATCCGGATTTTATGAATTCATGTTATAGTGGTGAATGGAAAAAAAAAAGAAGAACTTTTTTTGTAACAATGGTTTGTTATATTTACAATCAAAGAGCAGAAATAGTCGTGTAAGATGACTTATCTTAATTCTGGCAACTTATGAGAGTGTTGAATTTGGACAATTGTGTTTTTCTTTTAAAGCTTGTCGTACATATAGTGACTCAAGATGCTGGGGGGTATTTTTTGAAAAATTCTGGAATCGGGGGAAAGTAGACCAATAAAAGATAAATATTTAGAGCTGGAAGTGGAGAAATGCAATGTCAAGATATAAAAAAAAAAAAAAAAAATCCTAAAGGATTTTTTGTGTAGGCAAAAGTAAAAAGAGAAATAAATTGACAAATAATTGAAAAATAAAAAAGAATTTATGCAGAAACTTTTATTTTCAAAGGTATGATTTAAAAACAAAAATTTTCTATTTAACTTTCATTTTAATTTTCACATAAATTATAATGAAAAATTAAACCATGTACCGTAAATAGTGTTATAATACCTTATACTTTATTACATATACTTTTATATATAGAGTAATAATAAATTATTTATTAAAGTTATTAATACAGTAGTTTTTAATTTATCAGGTAAATAATTATTCTCCATTAATATTTATCATATCTGTGGCATATAATCAAATGATAGCGTTTGCTGATAACATTAATTAATGTCCTCGCTTAAATGCATACAATTCAGTAGAACCAACTGTATGCAATTAAGCGGGACGGACTACATTTTAAAATTAAGTCTATTCTCTAAATTTAGGTTGAATTTCTGACAACAGAAACATTTTTAAAATATCGGAAAAAAAAACAGTTTTCATAACAAAGCAAACTTTCTTTTTTTAAATATCAAAATATCCCAAACTGACACAATTCATAATTATGTTTGAAACCAAAACTATTACTATTCAAAGAAAAATATTATACTGTATTAAATAATAATAAAATATAATAATTTAAATATTATAATAAATACATGCTCACATGATCTTATATTTTTTAGAAGAAACAACAACAACAACAAAAAAATTTCAGTTAAACTTACCACTGTTGGGGAGAATTTTTGATGATTTTTTTTGACAGCATGCAGCTCGATTTGTATATAGATTTTTCACTAATTATTTCCAAGGTATCTAAAATAAAAGAATAACTTTAATAATAATTATGGTGTCAAAGTACAATTTAAAAAGCAAAGTTTTATACAGAGATGGTTTTTGAGACTACTGTATACATTTAAAATTATGTGTAAAATATTATAGCTAAAACTACAGGTACTTATCATGGTTTTTTGGTACACCATAATATCCCGTTTATCCACTTTTCTCGATAACGCCCTCTCCCTCCACCTTTTGTTAAAAAAAAAAGATACTTCTTAGTTATCCCGTCGACCAAATTACTGTCGCCAAATTGTAAGATTAAATGCCAATAATGGTTGCCATTCATTAATTAATTGTAAGATTAAATGTCAATAATGGCCAATAAAACCATTAATTTGACATTTTATTTGTTTATTTATTAATGTTTTACTAATTTATTTGTTCTTTCGTTATTTAAAATAAAAATTATGTCAATGTATATAATTTGGCGAAATTGGTCGACGGGATAACTAAGAAGTACCAAAAAAAAATCCCAAGAAAGCATCACCTACTTCCAAAAAAGTTCCACCCTGCATGTCAATGTCAGAATCAATACCAAGTATTTTATTTTTTCGCCACATCAGAGAGGGGCATGAATTCTAAACATGACATTCCCAACCACAGGGATTATTCTGTTCCAAATTTTCTGAAAAATTAAGCATTCGGTTGAGAAAATAAAAAAATCAGGCATCAGTCCATAGTCACACAATTCGGACATAATAAAATGTGAATTTCGACAAACGGTCACAGAAAAAATAAATTTCATCAATCGTTCACAGAAAAAATTGCCAATTTTGTCTTAGGACTGCAAAAAAAAAAACATGAATTACACCAAATGATAGCAGAGACTGCACATTTTGTCTAAAGATCGCGAAAAAAGCCAAATTCGTCAAACGACTGCAGAAAAAACACGAATTTCATCAAAAGATCTTGGAAAAATGCAAATTTCGTCAAAAGATTGCAGAAAAAAGAAATTCAGTCAAAGAATCCAGCGAAAAACACACATTTCATCAAAGGATTGAAATAAAAACCCTGCACATTTCATCAAAGGGTTATGAAAAAAAAAAAGAATTTCGTCAAAGTATTACGGAAGAAACGTGATTTTGGTCAGAGCAATGCGAAAAAAACTCCTGCAAGGTTCACCAAATGTCCCCAAAATCCCCCACAAATGTCGTGAAAAAATCTTGTGCAAGCACCCCCAGATTATTTTACAATTTTTCGTCATGTCTTTCTTAGGGGGAGGGGAAATAACAGGATTTTACGGTACAGTTTTAAATAAAGATATTTTAAAAAGTTATAAATGCAATTCTAGTGTGGACCCTAGGCCAATTTTGCAGGGCGCAACGCCTGGCAGCTCTTTTTAACTCGTTTATGTGGCGTCAGAACAGCCTTTTTTACACAGTGTATGCATCTGGCAGCCCTTTTAATTATTTTATACACCCTGTGTCCCTTGCTGACATTTATGATGCACCCTTTCGACTCATTTCTTTTCTTAGCTGTGAGGGGAAGGGGGGGGGGGGGGATAACTCATGAAATATGTCCATTATTTACAGGAAATATTATATAAATTTCAGCATTTGTTTGTGGGGAAGTGTTGCAAAATTTGTCAATCGGTCATGTAGGAGGGGGAAAAAAAGAAATTTGACAGATTAATTTAGTTAGAGAAAAAAAAATTGCAAAATTCTTCAGTCTGTCATGAGAAAATAATATAATCGCTTATTTCGCCATTCAATCACATGGAAAAAAAACTTTGCAAGTTTTGCCAGTAAATCATGAGGAAAAATCTGGAGTTCATCAATTGCTTCATCGATCTGCCATAGGGAAATTGTGAAATTCAAGTACCAATTATATGAAAAAAAAAAAAAGCCCCAAAAGTTTTGCAAATCAGTAGCAAAGGACAAAAAAAGGCAAATTTCACTAATTGGTAGAGATAAAATATCATAAAATTCATCAATCGGTTGGATAAAAAAATTGCTTTTCAGTTTTCAAAAGAAACTGAAATTCGCAAATCAATCGCTGGGAAAAAAAAAAAAAAAAAAAAAAAATGTTCAGGAAGTTGCTTTGAAATACAGCAAAATTTGTTAATCAATCACAGGAAAAAACATAAAATTCAACAGTCAATCGTGAGAGAAAATCATGAAAATTTTCAGCCAGTTGCAGAAAAAAATGCAAAATTCATCAACTGATTGCACGGAATAAATCCTGAAACTCATCAATCAATAAGGAGAAAATTAGCAAAATTCACTCAACTGCGGGAAAATATAGCAAAAATCCACTGATAAAAAGGAGTCTAAACAAACAAATTCAAAAATATTTTTTGCGACACAAGTGCCATTTTTTTTTTTAAATTCCAATCCGAGAACCCCCCCCCCCCTTTTTTTTTCTCTAGAGTCAACATGAAGTTCATCTAAAATTTCATAATTACATTAAAGAAAAATATTTGATTTATTTAATTTAATTGAAATGTAACAACACAAAGTGTTGAGCAACAATGGAGTGCTTTATTTTTTTACTGACCTGTACATAAAAACACAGGATTGAATATTTTTATGTATCGAACAAAATAAAGAAAAAATATATTGTTTACAACATGTAATTAATAGGAAATTGATAATCCAAATCATCTTAAATTTTTAAAGTGACCTGCTACATCATTGTAAACATTTTCAAATTGATTTATTATCTGAATCTTTTAAACAGCCTTGCTACATCAAAAATACTAAAACAAAATTGAACAGATGCTGCAGCCACACCAATGTTGGTGCTTTTTTTTTTTTTTTTGAGCCATTTTGGCAAGAAAACCCTGGTCTGAAATACTTGTTGGGCATACTGTGCAAAAACTACATGTTAGTTTTATTATATTTTGAATCAGTTTATTTTATAATGAAAACACACACACATGCACTTTAATATAAAACACACACATTTATATATATATATATATAAAACACACATTTACGTTATTGCAAAAAAAAAAAAAAAAACACAATTTTTTTATTATAAGGCACACACATTTACCCTATAATAAATAAAACATTACACATTTTTTTTAAATACAAATTGTTTTATAAAACAGACACAAAGTTTAATTTAATAAAAAACACACTATCTGTTTTGCCGTGTTGTCATACCAGACAAAACATTATGATTTTTGCACCAAAAAGAAATATCGGTGTATCTACGAGATAACTACCAAAACATATTTTCTACAAAGAAAACCATATAAAATAGTGTCCACATTTCTTTTAAAAAACAGCCTGGCAGAATTATAGAAATCAGCATTTCGCTTGAATTTTCAGGAGAGGGAGAGGAATATCCCCGCTGGTCCACCCTCTGAATTCATCATTGACATGCATTATCAAGAAAAGCTGAAATCATATACATTTTAAAAGCAACGTTAAAAACGCCAGGATAAACAAAAATTTTTTGCAAATTTTTGTTTATTCTGGCGTTTTTAACGTTGCTTTTAAAATGTATATCATTCTGCGGCATGTAGCATCTTAATAATTAAGCTGAAATCATGCTATGTTTTGAGAGAAATGAACATATAAATCAAATAAGCTTTCCATGGATTACTAGATGTAATATAATAATGCATTTATAGTAAAATCGGCAATGCTAATTCAATTCAGTTACCCTTGAGTATTCGCCTGGAGATGGGCAAGATTTTTTTTGCCGATTTTAAATTTCTTCATTTGTAAATTTTTTATGTTAATATCCGAATCTTTTTTGCCTGTAAATTTGAAATATATACTTTTAAAAATGAATATTTCCTTTATTCTATTGTTTTAAAATTTATGTATATTTGCTGTCTGCTATTTACAAATTCCCCCTCCCTATTTTTCTTTTTCAAATGAGGTTTAGAATGCCGATTTCTGTTTAAAATTTTTCCATTTGGATTGTTTTATTGTTGTTATTTTTAATCTTTGAATTTTCGAAAATTAAGCTTAAAGTGGTTATAAATGAAAAAAAAAATAGATAGCAGACTCAGGGCGAATACTCAAGTTATTCCTTTAATTCTATAGCACTTGAATATTAATGCCTGCAAATTTTATGCGCATATAAAAATGACTTTGTTAATGCACCAAGAAATTCACACTATTCAGAAGTATTATTAATTTTTTTTCAAGAAGTAATATTAATTTTCAGAAGTATTTTTTTATTTCAAGAAGTAATGGTAATTTTCATAAGTATTATTTATTTTTTCTAGAAGTAATATTAATTTTCTGAATTTTTTTTTTTTCAAGAAAAGCCTTAAATGTATTTAATGTTTTGATATGCAAAAACACCTGCATAGAAATTAAAAAAAATATATATCGTAATAAGAAGTTCAAGTTACCTACCCTGTTTAGAACCTAAATAAACATTGATAAATATTAAATTAATGTGAACAAATAGCGAAAAAGGGGTGTCGAAAAACGCGGCTATTTTTCAAATTTATTTTTAAGTGGTTAAAGAATGAATTTAAAATGTCAGCTTAAATTGATGTGTCTATAAAAAATCGTATACGCTTACTGTTTATTTTGGAATTAAGAATACAATTCATTTAATTCTGTCTGTTTTAACTTTAACATATATTGTAGTTTTAATTCAACCGACAAGAATTGCTGACATCTTTTTCCTTCTATTCCACGTTTTAATCGTGCGATGACTAGGCCTAATTTCTTTTTTAAATTCCATCTTAATAAAGTAAAAGTTTTTCTAACATAATATAAATATATAGACAGAATAGGTATAAAGAAATGCATTACAAAATGAAAGAAAATTCTTACCTTACATCCACATTCACTTTCTTCATATTTGAATTTGCCATGTCCAGCGACAGATCTCATCTAAACATCGACGGAGGAATCAAAATAAACGCCATTTCTGGTAAGTAGGTTGGCTGGTTTCACGGTTGCATTCTCGAGATCCGTCTTGGAATATCCTCCGGTCGTTTTGAGGACGGTTGCAGCTGGACGGTTTCAATTGGTCCGTTCTTTAGTATTCTGCGGACATTCACAGGATAGTTTTATAGGATATGACGACTACAGGATTTTTAGGATCATTGTAGAGCGTCCGAAGGACGACTGTGGTTGTCTGGGATCTGTCATATTTTGTACAATGTTTTAGAAAAAAAATCACGAAGTTTAAAAAGGCTAAATAAAAAAAAATGTATGTAATGTACCTAATGTAAAATTCCCGCTAAAAAGTCGATATATCTTATTCTCACCATTCTTTTATTTTCTTTTTCAAGAGAAAAAAGAGCAACTTTTTGACACTTTTTGTGTTTATTTCCATAATTCATGTCTGATGAATTCTTTCTTTATTTTATCCGCTATCTTCCTTTAAAAACTTCTTATCTTACCGAACTTTTATTATCGTAATAGCATTTGTATTTTGTGCTATTTACAAATTCATTATACTTCATTATTCTGACTATTCTATTGTTTTAATCTAATTATAAATAATTATATTCCTTCAATTTAATCAAACTATATTGAGTGAGAGTATGAAACGTACACAGGAAAATTTTACGCACACTTCAATAGCAAAAAAAAATTAATATAAAACATATTTCGAGGTGTAAATAATAATATTAAGCATGGATGTTTTACATATAAAATTGGTTGAAAAAGATTTTAGATTCCAGAGAAATTAGTTCTAATCCTACAGAAAAATTAATGTTCCATAAATTAGAATAAAGGTGATGCAAATTTTTGAAAATGTTATTTCAAAATTATAAGTGCCGTGTAAAATACCATATCTTATCTTAAGTATACCACATTTAAAATCAGTAAACTTAGGCAGTAAAAGACAGTACCAAAGAATCCTTATAATATAAAAAAGATTGTATTAAATACAAAAATAAAGTTTTCTTTTGGAAATTTATTTACAATAATTTCCCAGTTAAAAAAGTTTTTCCTATCGTGCTAAGAAATAAATTATGATTTTCTGCATTAAAAAATCAATTTTCTACATGTATTGATCTCAGATCATGGGTTTTCTTTAATTGTCTCCTTATACAAATTTTTACATGTCTGTGTGTTGTATATTTCAGAAAAATAATACCATTTTCTTCCCTTTTATATGGGAAATGTAATATTCAATTAAAACATTACTTATATTTTCAAAACTAAAAACTACCAAGTACGATAAACTGTTAATTTAAACAATAGATAGAGGAGTTGGGTAATAAGCATTGTTGGAGGGTAATTTTTTTTTTTTCTACGATGTATGGATTGTTTCGATGAAATTTGGGATTTATATTTACTTGTTCTATTGTCTGAAGATTTTAAGAACGTGTTATACAATGTCTAAGAAAATAGACTGTTTAATAAATTTTGACATTCTTTAAAATTCATTTTCATTTTCTTTTCGATCAGAAGCGCTCATAACACCAATTTCAAAAATACTTTTTTGTTCATTTTTGCCTTATATTATTTTATTAATAATTAAAATATGACTAGTATTTAGCAAATTCGGAATGTTTACTCTAATTCAATATTGCTTTCATAAATATTTTTTAACTACGTCTGAATTATCTACTATGTATTTGTTAAACGACCGGTTTTTTTCTCCAAAAAAATGGAATTGGTGCTTTAAAATTGGGCCTCACAAAATATGAGTCGAATAAATATAGTACTCAGGTCACGTTGTTTCCATTCGATCGAAAATGTTTAATATTTCAAGAAATTTCAGAATGAAATATAAGTAGCACACCTATCAACAGTAAAGATTCCCAATTTGGAGACACGATGAAGCCCATTTAAAATAGTGGAAATATCCCATTTGTAGTATCTTTTATAATATGGCACTTCGGTTTAAGAAGCTTAAAGTCTATTGGAAACAAAACATTGCACAAGATTACATCTTTAATCGACACGACATAAAAAAGAACAATACAGTAATCCCTTAATATTCGCGGATTTAACATTCGCGAAATAAAAAATTAAGAACATTCCGAAATTCGCGAATACGTAACTTGGTTATTCGCGAATTTTGTTTCACAAGGAGTATTTTTTTTTTTCAAACTCGTTTGTTTTACCTATTCCATAAAACTATTTGACACTGAACAGCAAGCTGCATTGTATTATATAGTCTAAGCTCCGAGAGTGTAAGCTCTTCAGCGCTTCAGCCCTTGTAATGAGGCAAAATATAGATCAGTAATTCCGATAAACCCGAAATATAAAATAATGCTAAAACTAAAAAAATCCCAAATTTTCAAAAATTCCAAAATTTTATTTCAAGTGAAAAATTTTATGGGAAATTTTAAAACTTCAAGAACTATTTGTTGGGAAAGCAATAGAGTGCGATCCTTAACTGATGAACAACCTCAAATTTAAAGGTAATATCGAAACCGCAATTTTTCCTTATATGGAAATTCATAAACAAAAAATGTGTTTTTACATACAATTGTATATCAGTAAATTTTTTCAGCCATCAAGTAACAACTAAATTTTGCACAATATATTTATAATTATTCAAATTTATTTGCAGCATGTATTTTTTAATGCTTAATAAATATATTTTTACATTTCAGTTACCTTTTCCATTAAAACTAAATCTTAAAACCTAACCCCCTTTTATACTCGGGAAGATCATAGATTAACATTCAAGATGGGACATTTCCATAGAGCGTAATGGTAATACGTTTGCGATGGTAGCACCTTTAGTGACAATGGGGAAGAAACTCCCCATCCTTATAAAATTTTTATCATTGAACATCTACCTTATTGTGATCTTTCTTTTTTTAATGTTTCATGTTTACGTTTTCAATAGAATCTTACACCGATACATGAACACAGAATAGATATTCTATTTTATATATTTAATATCTATTCTATGTTCATGCATGGATATATGCTTTTTTTTTCTTTACATGATGAGTGAACGATATAACTGCAATGAAAAACAGGGTAAAAATTTCGTCTTGAATGCTATATATGAAGTAAATATGATACAATTGGATTTAAAGCTGCATAAAGTAATGGTGTAATATAAAAATATACGAAGTATTGCACTCTACAAATCCCAGAAAATTTCATAAATATTCCCATTCGGTAGGAAATTTTTTATAGCCGATATTTTATTAATTTATGAAGTTTAATGTATTAAACAATCGTCACAATAATCTTTTAAAATTTACGCATTTTCACTCTCTTACAGATAAAATAAAAATATTGTTTTTAATGTAAATAGCGTACAATCAATTCAATAATATTTATAATATTAACATATAAGAAATAATAATAATAAAATTACAGATGGGGAAAAGTTCCTTTCGACAAATTTTTTGAACTATATAAATCTAACAGTTAAAAATAAATAGAGGTACTGGCATTACTTTCCATAAAATTTTATTCTATGTGAATAAATTGACACAATACCTGAATTTGATTTTTTACAATTTAATCTCATAAACTTACATATTTGCGTTCTTAACAGAGTTTCCTAGGGTTTTTCTTTTATATTATTACTCTAATTATCATTTTGTAAGTTAAAGTAGAACGATACAAGTACGATAAAAAAAAAAAAAAAGCAGCTAAATAAATAAAGCAAGCATGAATAGAATATCGTCTGACACCTGCTTCGTTTTAGGAAAGAATAGATATTCAAAGCATAGAGTGTAAACATATTTCATCAACGTAGGCAAATTTCGGGGGCTTGTTAATTCTTCCCTCTTGCCGGTAGTATTGTTGCCATTACAGATTTTGAAGTAAATGTCCCATCTTGGTCCTTAATCCTTTCCGGCGCGGTGTCCGTAAAAAAGGACACCTAATTTTAATTCTAAAACTGAGAAACGGCACCAAGAATATTTAACTAAAATTTTCCTATTATAATGTACATTAAAATAAGCAAGTTCTTATTTTCTAATAAATTCGCTTATAAATTGCGGTGTCAGTCCATTATTTCATCAGTTTATAAACAGAATTTTTCCACGCCGGTAAGGGTTATTCTATGGGGTAGATAGTCTCAACATTCGCGATTTTGACATTCGCGAAGTTTCCCAGGAACCTAACCCTCGCGAATGTTAAGGGATTACTTTATACAAGAAATTAAAATTGAGTTACATCAAAATAATATTTTTTTAAATTACGAAATTTTAATTTTTGTACGGTCGCTGGGTACTATCTAATATTATACAGGACAAAAGTGTCCGTGCGTAATGCTGACGTCATTTTGACAGTGGCAACAGCAGACGATTAAATTAAACTTTTATTAACTTTTATTGCAGTTTTTAAACTTTTAAGACAGCAAAACTGTTTGAAAACTGTATTACAATTCACGCAATTTTTAGTATTTGTAAATTAATTTTCAAGCAAAGTTTTTTTTTCTTTTTTTATCTTTCCTATTTTGCGCAGAGATCGCGAAAGAGAAATCCGTTAGCACTGAAATTAATATAAATGGCTTATCATTTGTTTCCGACGTATAATCCACAACCAAATTAAAACATTCATCAACCAATAAAATAAAATAAAATAAATAAAATATAAATAAAAGACAAATTTAAGACATGTAATCGAATTTCGCGCTTAAACCAGTTGAAATGAACAGAATCAAAAAGGCTGAATGTAATTAGTGACCTTTGGCAATTTCTTTAGCTGTTAACTGCTGACGCGAGGCCAATATGAAAATATCGCTTTTAATACGTTCCAAAACTTTATTTGAACTCATTATTGCTATTTACCATTTAAATATGAATTTTGGTATTGTTAGTGAGCATTCTAAAAAATATATATTAAATGTAAAAAATCTATTAGAATTATCAACTTAAAAAAAAAAAAAAAAAAAAACATGCGAAGATTTATCGCCGCAATCTTTGAGATTATTTTCTGATGCGTTTTTTCATTAATTTTTGTCTAACTGCAATTTTTTTTTTTTTATCAAACAACGTGTTTTTACGATATATAATATGTTCTACTAAGATATGTACCACGTCAAGCGCCGCTTTCAGAACCTTAAAAAAATACCTCATTCATCGCTGTACCTCTAGAATGTACAGATAAAAAAGCATGTTAACATCAGAAATACTACATATTATGGTTTTCACCTATATTCTGTAACCCGGGAAGTCCTTATTCTGTTAATATTGTAAAGGTAAAAGTGTGTTTGAATGTTTGCGGAACTCAGCATCAAAACGGACGAAGTAATGGCTTTATAAATTTGAGTACTGGTGGATTATAACACAGAAAAGTATATAAGCTATTTTGTTTTAATTTATTTAGATAAGGAGGCATTAAAAAAGTAAAAAATCCATTATTTTGATACAAAATTAATGGATTTTTTTCTACAATTTTTTTTTTTTCATTACAATTGCCACACTTTCAAAAACTGGTGTAATATTTCCAGAACAAATACTTTTGTATCAAAACTTTACATTTTTTTAAGTTAAACATAAAGGATAGCAATGAGTTATGTACAAAAGAGAGTTTGCTGTGAATAATAACGTCCTGATTAACTGGGGGGGGGGGGGGATGAACAAGAATTGAATTATTAAGAAAATATTTTTCTCGAAAAAAATGACATCATATTTGAAATAAAATGTGAACTTTCAAATGTTTTTTTAATTACAAGGAGCAGTAAATACAAAAAGAGTTTTACTTATGAAAATGACATTTTGATAAGCAGAAAAAGATATTTTAATTGCAGTTTAATGACTGATTTAAATTTTCATGATTTAAATAAATTTTGTGATATTTTCCTTTTCTATAGCCATATTTCAAAATGAAATTGAAAGTCTGATAACATTTCATTAATTTTCCAGCATTTAATAAAAAACGAAAATTAAATTACTGAAAATTAGTGAACTGTTATCTAAATTTCAATTTCATCTAAAAATATGGCAACAGGAAAGATAATAAGAAAGATCATAAGAAATATTTCAATCATAAAAATTTAAATAAATTATATAAGAAATTGACATCATGAATGCTTTTTTAGCTCACAGGCTATCAAAGCCTGAGAGCTAATGTGCCCGCAGGTTCTGTATGTACGTATGTACGCGCGTACGTAATATACGTAACGCGATAACTCTTGATAGAAATATCCGATTTGCTTCAATTTTTTTCTAGGTTCATTCTGATAAGGCGCTTCCCTGATTAGTTTCGAGAGTTCTTGATTATGAGAGTACTTTCATTGGTGAAGTATAAAGGGAGGAACGGGGTGCTAACCTCCCTTAACTTAGATAAATGGGTTTTTCATGCAGAATTTTCAGATTTGCTTCAAATTTGGTATACCGGTTAGTTCTGATAAGGCGCTTCACTGATTAGATTTGACGGTTCATTGTTCAAGTATTAAGGAAATAACGGGGGGGGGGGGGGCTAATACCCCTTGATTTAGATAAATGGTTTTTCGATCCGATTTGCTTCAAATTTAGTATACTGGTTTATTCTGATAAGGCGCTCCCCTGATTAGATTTGGAGGTTCATTGGTTAAGTATAAAGGGGGAACGGGGGGCTAATACCCCCTTAATTTAGATAAATGGGTTTTTCTATCCGATTTACTTCAAATCTGGTATATCGGTTTATTCTGGTAAGGCACTTCCCTAATGAGATTTGGAGGTTCATTGGTTAAGTATACAGATCGAAAATAGAGGGGTGGGGGCTAATCCCCTTTAATTTATTTTTCGAGGGGCATTGTTCTTTGAAATAAGAGTATAATATACAATTAGTGTGAATAGCCTGCGAGCTCAATGCCATCGGTTTAACTGGACACTTTTCGTTTTATCATTTATAAAATACAAATTTTCAATTCTTCTCCAAAATATTATTTTAAATCATGAATATATATTTGCTCTTAGGAAACTTTTTTTTTTCGAAATACTGCCACGAAAGCTAAATTTTAAATTAAAATGCATACTTGAATTAGAATCACAAAGGGAAATTTTTTTATGTATGTAAAGACTAGTCCGTACGAGATTTTTCCGCTGCTGAAAATGTCGTCATATTTTTACGACATGAAAATGTCGTAAAGTTTGAAAAAAATCAAATTTATGACGTTTATGAAAAATCTATATGCAAAATATGTATGAAAAAAGAATTCCTACAATTTTATTATGTCGATGTAAGAAAATTGTTTTAAATGTATCGTTTACAATATAACGTAATTTTCACCTTTTTTTCTGTTTAATATTCACGTGAAAATTCATTTTTTAGTTGAAAGATAAATATATTTTTTAATTGAAACTGTTTGACAATAATTATTATTTGAGCCTTTTAAATATGGCGGAATTTTCCCTGTTTAATGTTTTTAACGCCTAATAATTTAATTATTTTAAAGTTTTCTTTCTTTTTAATATTCACGTGTAAATACATTTTTTATGACGTATTTTTTCCAATTTACAGCTTTTAACACGTGATTATTTGATTATTGTTTTGAAGTTTTCTTTCTGTTTTTAATAGTCCGTTGTAAGTACGTTTTTTAATTGCAAGAAATATTAATATTTACACTACTTTACTATTTGGCATCAATATGAAAAATGACCTTTTCTAAATAGGAAAAAAATCTCTATTTAAATAAAGAAATTTTGAATAAAAAAAAAGTCCCAAAAAACCAGATAAATTAATCAAATCATTGTACACTGCACACCACAAGTTTATGAAGTACAACCCCAAATGGCATGCACATTAGCAGCAAGGTAATTGTGGTAAATTGATCGTGAAAGTCCCTACTTCAACACAGGCTATATTTTATGTTGGGGCCACTACCATCAGGGATATGATATGATAGACCGGTAGACTAGTATCTTGGGATATTGCAGGATGATTACTGATTACTTTTAAGATGTAAATGCTTGCTAAGAACGGTTTCTAAAAAATTCAAAACTTTATATGAAAACTGAAATGAGCATAAAAATTAAAAAATACATTCCAAATTATCGTTTATTTAGAATTAGTTTTTGCTCTTCTCATTAATGTAAATTTATTTTCACCTAATGCAGTGTAACAATGAAGTTTAGGCAAACTGCAGCTTAATTAGTAATTTTTCAACTATCCGTAGCAGTATAATGTCTTCTAATAAAAATAGGCATACAAATAAATACCACTTGGCATATTTCAACTATTACGCTTGCAAAGTCGCGGGTTTTACTACTCTGAAATAAAGCTGCTGTAAAGAGTCAAAAACAGTTGGAAAATCACAATTAAAAACCTAACACTGATGCAGCTCTCTTTCGAGAACTACTAAAACGATTTTAATATTTTTTAATTGTTTTGGCAGTAAACTCTAAATTCATAATTCGGTAAAATATAAAAAATACAACAGCTATATTAATTTTTTTATCTAGATTTTGTTTGATTTTAAAATTTTATAACTATTTTATTTTATATAAATGATTAATTTGTAGTTTATGTACTGCCAAAACTATTAAAATATGCATTGAAATAGAAGCCTCTAAAACTAACCGTTTAGGAATAATTAGCTATTAGTCAACGATAAGATATGGCACCCTGTATATTTTTAAGCAGCTATTATCATATCACATTCTATTTTATAACGTTTAAAAGTCTTACTTGGTCATTTGAGGATCTTCTTGTAACATTCATTAAAATACAATTACATTTTAAGCGAAAATCTTACCTTTATCATAACCATGCAAATCTGAAAAAAATGTCTGACGAGAATGATTGTATTTGAATCGGCGAACAGAATATTGGCAAAGAAATAGTTTAATTACTTTATAGGAATTTCGTAATTAACTTCATGCACTGATTCTTGAAAATTACATATGAAGCAAGTGAAACATATTTAAATTGATCAAACTTTAATTAACTGCCTTTTCGTGAAATATCGATTTCAGAGAAAGATAATTATGGTAGGATAAGGTATTTAGTATTTATTCAAAGATAATTTGAACAAGATTTGAAGTAGATTATGTTTAAGATTTCATTTTTCAGTCTTATCATTCTTTTAAAAATGTGCGCGATAGCTATTCGTATGCACCTATAACATTTATGAAATATTTACGAAAATTTATAAGCTAATATGTCTGTCATGGGGTTTAAATATGCCTCTTTGAACAATAAATAAAAACACATTTAATATTGAAATAAATAAAATTCTTCGGCTCAGTTTTAAGAGTTCCCTACACAATTGCAAAAGTAAATTTAAATATTACCACTTAAATATTACGCGAAGAATGGCATACATAGTACGGTAGAACCATGCTTATCCACATTAAATGGAATCTTTATCTGTTCGGATTAGCAAAATGATATAAATAGAATAAGGAAGGCAAAAAGCTAAAGAGGTTGGACGCTATAAGTTTAAAGTATATCAATCTATATTGTAAAAGAAAACAATCCTTTAAAATACAAATATTGTACTAGCAAACGAGACGCCAGTACTATTTCTTTTAACAGGGGTAGGGGCCCGTAAATTTCAGGAACCTTTCTTGTGAAATCTGATACATACACTTTGAAATTTCACATTTTATAACAGATATCTTCCGTTTTAGGAATTTTCATTTCTTTAAAATTACTTTTATAGGACAAAGAAAAAAACACTTTTCAAGGAGAACTTTACAACTAGTGAACTTTACAATTCGTAAATTCCAGGAACTTTTTTGTGAAATCTGAAATATCTATTTTTAAATTCCACGGTTTATAACAGATATCTTTTGTTTTAGGAATTTTCATTTTCGCTAAAATTAATTTTATAGGACACGAAGAAAAACGCTTTTCAATGAGAACTTTACAATTCGTAAATTCCAGGAACTTTTTTGTGAAACCTGAAATATCCATTTTTAAAATCCCCGTTTTATAACAGATATCTTCCGAATTTTTTAGGAATTTTCATTTCGTTAAAATTACTTTAATAAGACAAAAATAACAACATTTTTCAAAGAGAACTTTACATTTAATCATAAAAATCTTACCTTTATCATAATCATGCAAATGGGAAAATTACTCTGACGAGAATTATTGTATTTGAATCGTCGAACAGATTATCGGCAAAGAAACAGTTTAATTACTTTATAGGAATTTCGTAATTAACTTCAAGCACTGATTCTTGAAAATTATATATGAAACAAGTGAAACATGTTTAAATGGATGAAACTTTAATTAACTGCCTTTTCGTGAAATATCGATTTCAGAGAAAGATAATTAAGGTAGGAAAAGTTATTTACTATTTATTCAAAGATAATTTTAACAAGATTTGAATTATTATATGTCTAATATTTGATTTTTTAATGTAATCATTTTTAATGAAAAGCTTGAGCAATTCTATAAAAAGTGTCCAATTTGACGTAACTGGCCTCTACGGGCGCTGCACATAAGAGAACGTACAGTTGTGGAAAAAAGAAAAGTAAACACCTCCTACTGACTCTGCAACTAAATATACTAGAAGAAAGTTACTGGTATTTAACGATTGGAAATAAAGTCTACTTTCAAATGATGCATATAAAATTTGCTTAGATGGCACCTACAAATCAAAATCATACCAAGCTTTGTTGTTTTTTTAATGGCAACACCCAATTTTGACAATATGTTGTAAATCTTCGGTTTAAACTACGCCTAGAAACGAAATTTCAAGTCAGTTGAATAATTACAAACTGTGAAAATTTAGAGCTTCTAATGATAAATTACATTTTCATATTTTTATTAATATCTCCTAAAATTATAAACGTAATGTAATATTTTTTTTGTTTAGTTATAATACAAAAATCACACAAAATAAATACATTGAATTTGTAATTTTAAAAATTTTATAATATGAAGTATGAAATTAATATTCGAAAAAATATTAATTGAAACCTACAATATTTTGATAGATTTATATTTATTATTTACTACTTGATGCGAATTCTCAATTTCAAACTTTTCTTCCAAATAGTTTTCGAATTATGAGTAAAAAATGTCAAAATGATGGTTTAAGGTAATGCTGGGCAACCTATGATGTCCAGAAAAGTATAATTTGAAATATATATATTTTACACATTTTATTGAAACATTTAGGCTGGGGATAGTCGAAACATATTTAGTGAGTGAAATGTTGAGATTGGCAAGAAATAATGCATTAATAGAAGTTACATAGTCATTCTGTAGCATTTCAACAATCGAGCACCAAACATCCAGTTGGATACAGCCCCTAAAATATGCTTATTTTTAAAAAAAAATAAGTTCTCGGAAACTAATTTTACGAATTTCATGTAAATTTGAATTTAGGCTAATTGAAGGGTGTAGAATTTATTTATGGATGAAATAAGGCCTAAAATTTCTATAGTATTTTCGTCTATAAAACCAGTAATTATGTTTTATTTTCTAAAATCCTGAATCAATAGCTCAAAATGTTCATTTATGAGAAAACTACCATAATTACTTATTAAATACTTCAAATAGACCATATTTATTTATAAAAGGAAAACCAACATCATAAATTCGAATATAAAATTCAGTATCATGTTTTATGGAATCGCTGTCGACAACATACAGATCTTATTCTCACTTTTCTAACCTTCAAAACGAACGTACTTCAACCTCATTTCTCCACCCTTATATTATCCATAATTCATATACTTTTACTTTTTCTCATTTAATTCTCTCACTTTTAACCTAATATTTATTTCTTTTCAATTGACGATTTTGAAAGAATGTAAGCCATTTCTTGTATAGGATGAAATAGACTGATCGTGCTTTTTTTCACGTGAAAGATTACTAAATTTTTTAATAAAGTAAATTTGTCATTTTTTCATTTTCGCTGAAATTATTTTGCTTTCTTGATTTCACTGTCTTAAAATTAAAACCTTTAAAGCTGAATATTTTTCAATTATGGTTATAAAAGTTGCAAGTAATTCTGAATTGAACCGAAAAAAATATTTAACAGAGATCGTAAGTTCACATTAAAATATAACATTAATAAACATAAAGAAATTACGTGTTATGTCGTCGCAAAATAGAGGGGCTAGACACAGCTATAATAGCAAGTAAATTGTTGCAACAAGTTGTATCTTTGAATAGGTCAGTTTTAGTATTTTTTTGTGCAATAGAACGAAACATTTCGGGATCAGTAAATTGGAAGGGATGGACCAACACCCCGGCATCCGCGCCCTCCAGATATTAATCCTCTGGATTTTTCCTTTGGAGACTATATCAAGGACAGAGTCTTTGCCATACCAATTGCTGACGTCGAAGAATTAAGTCTATAATACAAGATGCTGTGTGTGCGATAACAGAAGACATGTTAAAGAACACTTGTCGGGAACTAGAATACCGCTTACAGATTCTCCAAGCTACCAACAGGGCACACATTGAAATTTACTGAGGTACGTGGTCTTATAACAAAAATTATAATAGTACTTACAATGTAGCCAAACAAACATTGTCTAATTATAATAGTTTGAGCACAATAAATATTTATAATCATGGCAAGACTTTTAGTTAACCCTATATTTTACTTAAATGTACCTTTTAGTTACTTTCGAAAAATAACTGGTTAATAAAGAGTTGTCAGCAAGTTGTCGTTTTCATCATAAATCACAGGACAATGACACTAAATTGAAGAAAACAAATATTAATGTTCTAAATATACGTACTGTACTTATAAATAACAGTATAAAATTAAATTTCATGAATTACAATATTTTATGTTACATAAATAGTAGTTTATGCACGATTCCTTTTCATCAAGCCATCTGACATGCAGCTCACCACATTGCTGATATGCTTGTGAGCTTTCACGATATTTTACTGGCATTTTTAAAATTGTGGCCACTGAAGAACTGCTCACACCCATTAACTTCAGAAAGGCCACACCTACGATCATAAACGTTGTGTCTAGTTATAGTGAAGTAACTATACCCTAAGCGATAAGACAGCTTACTGCGCCACCTAGCAGCAAACTGCAGAGTTAGCGTTCCTATCTCGAAAACAGTATGATATACAGGAAAAAAGTAAAAAGTTGGAGAGTGCCTTCGATTTAACACATTGAAGACGGATAACGTGAATTCACGTTTTTTATTTGTCAACCGAACGTGATTTGACGTTTTTGTGGATTTGAGGAAGAAAATATTACTGGCACCGGCTATTTTGTAAGGATAAAAGGTGAAGGTATAATCCAAGCATGCTTACTTCTGATTGGCTGTGAGCTCGTTCTTAATATATTTACAACGTATTAAAAAAAAATACTACACTGTTAAAACACTATTCTTAAAAATAAGTAAATTGTACTAATTATTGAGCACTTCCCGATCTTAAAATAGCTCCGAGTACTTAACTCTTAAATTTGAAAAACACATGTATTCATTTTTTTTAGTACATACAGGGATTCGAAAATAAGTATGTATAGAAACACACATACACTATAAGAGAAAAAAAAGCGAAATTACAGAGAACCGACAAATCACCATTTTTAATTGCGAAAAACTACAACTTGGAGTAAAGAACAACGAATTTACTATTTTCATTCTTGAAATTTTGTGTATGAGCTGCCCCGTGATTTGAACCCGAGTCCTGTCAGTGGGAGATCAGTATTGTACTGACTGTGCTATAAGAGCAGTTACCAGCTGCTTCCAAATTACACTTTTTATGAATCAGAGACGGAAGATCGCTAATAGCAGAGATGAATTTTCCTTTTCTTAAATATTCTAATTTCTAATAAAACAATTTTTAAACTAAATTTTCTTCTTTAACATTTCTAATGAAATTGTAAATAAATTTGAAAAGTGTGTATTATAAATTAAAAATTATAACAAAGATAGACATATCTTTAAATAAAAGCTTGGAAATCCCTACTGTCAATTCGGTATAAGAAAAGGGTTTATCAATAAACTCACATTTTTGAGCACATAGGATTTAAACATGAATATTAAGACTTTAAAATACAAAATATATGTATTCATTTCTGCATACATTTATAAATCAAGTATAAGTATACACAACTTCAAAATATCATGTACTCGTTTCTGAATTAATTGTACTTAAAAAAATCGAGTACAAAGAAATTTTCATTTTTAAGTAGATTAATGCTCCTTTTTGAAGCAATTGTACTTAAAAAAGTCCTTCCGGCCAGTGCCGGGAGGAAGAGGTAGCTTTCAAATTCCTTATTTTAAAAAAGCCAACTTATATTATTCAAACACACGAAGCTCAATTTAGTGGAAACCGAATGTAGGAGATTCAATACTAATTTTTATCAATATTAAATCATTATGAATGAGAATTTCGCGAAATTAGTCAGCTTTATCCAAGCTGCTTTTATTTAAAGTAACTTATATTTGGCTGAGATATTGATGTATACTATCCACATGCCTTCTTACATGGAAATAGGCGAATACGTGTGTTATCGCGTGACAAATACAAGATCGTTTCAAAATGTTAGCCATACTTAAAATTCAAAGTACTATAATTCAACCATTTTTTAAAGATATAAACAAAAGAACAAATTTTGAGAAACAAAAACTGCTCCGGAATCTTTGTATCAAGGCCAAACACATGAAAAAAATCTTTTTCATTTTCCAATTTTTTAATACCTCATTTTAAATTTTAAATTTAATTTTTTTTAAATGGCAACCCTTTTGAAACAAGATGGCGAATGAAGCTGGCCAACGAACTCGGTCGAGACATTGGTATGTACTATGTACAGACCAAGTAACATCCAAATCGGTTCATAAATATGCTTGTTATCGCGTGACAAAACCAGGTCGTTTTAAAATGTCAGCCACAATAGAAATTCAAAATGCTATAACTCAGCCATTTTTTTAGATATAGACGAAACAAAAACTGTTCCGGAATCTTTGTATTAAGGTCAAACACATACGAAAAAAATCTTTTTCATTTTCCAATTTTTTGGCATCTCATTTTAAATTTTAAATTTTTAAAAAAATTTTAAATGGCCGCCATTTTGAAACAAGATGGCGGATGAAGCTGGCCAACGAACTCGGTTGAGATATTTGTATGTACTATGTACACACCAAGATACATTCAAATCGGTTCATAAATACGCCTGTTATCACGTGACAAATATCAGGACGTTTCAAAATGTCAGCCACGCTAGAAATTCAAAATGCTATAACTCAGCCATTTTTTTAGATATAGACGAAACAAAAACTGCTCCGGAATCTTTGTATAAAGGTCAAATACATAAGAAAAAAATATTTTTCCATTTTCAATTCTTTGGTACCACATTTCAAATTTAAAATTTTTTAAAAAATTTTAAATGGCCGCCATTTTGAAACAAAATGGCGTATGAAGCTGGCCAACAAACTCGGTCGAGACATTGGTATGTACTATGTACATACCGAATTACATCCAAATCGGTTCATAAATTCGAGAGTTACAGTATGACAAAGGTCAGATATATATATATATATATATATGGATATATATATATATATATATATATATATATATATATATATATATATATCAACTTTTGAACGGAGGGTGGTTTCGGGGTCTGGGGGTCATGATCGATGAAAATATACCAAAATTTTTTGAAATCGCTTTCCTCCGAACGGCTGCAATAGGTAGCTTTTTGTAATGAAAGCTACCTAAAATATGAGTACATAGAAATGCTCATTTTTAAGTAGGTTATTTTTAACAATGTACTTCTTTTTGAAACAATTGTACTTAAAAAAATACGATTACATGGAAGTTCTTATTTTTAAGTAAATTATTTTTGAGAGTGTAGAAGTAGTATTCTATATGCTCAAAATATGCCGGAATTCAGGCTATATGCTTTACACCACATACCGTCTTCAATGTGTTAATATGAAATGATGTCTTTCATAAAAAAAATAACTTTAGTAGAAGCCCTGAAATGTAAATCTTTTATGTCTAATCACTATCTAAAATGCGTTACTAATTACTTCAACAAAAGAGGCAATATAGGGAAGATGCACATTTACTAATAAAACTGACACATGTAAGCAAGCTGCAGTTTATTTTAATAAGAAAATCGAGTTATGTCAACGCCCCCTAGGTATTTGAGAAAGCCTTGATACGCGTCACGAAAACGTCAGACAAAGGAGGCAACAGAAAAAAAAAACAGTCATTGGCTCGCGAATATCCACGAGCCAATGAATGATTTTTTTTTTCGTTATTTTGTTTGCTTTGTGTGACGTTTTCGTGACGTGTGGTAAGGCTTTCTCAAACATCTAGGGAGCGTTGGTTAAGTCTGCTCAAAGTGTCCATCATCGGATTCACATGTGTTCCGATGTTGAACAAATTTGCAGATTTAAACAGATTGAAATAATGGAGCTAAATTCTATTTTCCCATATTTCTGTAACAACATAAGAATTTTTTCATTCGCTTTGAAATTAATATCTATATAGGATGTATTTTCGAGTACAAAAAACATTTTACTTTCAGGCAGTATTGTAGTCTCTTTCGAGGTTGTTTTTTTGTATGTGCGTAACTGTTGTACCAACTTTTTAAATATTACAAACAAATATTTGAAAATTATATTTTAGGTATCGTACTAATCAGCTTTAGCGTGAATATTCACAATCTATAAATTTTTGTTGAAGGAATTTCAAACTGGTAAGATTGTTATCAGTATACAGGAATAGAATTGATCTATTCAACATTATATATTCCAAAGTCACAGCATATTTTTGCTTTCAGACTCCTTGTCGAATGTCTAGAGAAATTAACAATTCTTCTGAAATTTTAGTAATATAAAGAGCATATTCGATCTCATATTTTTCAACGAAAGTTTGTTCCCGATGGGAATTGGGAAACCAACAAAAATTTGAGAAAAAAAAATATTTGCTATCATTATGTGAAATTAATTTCTTAAAATCGAAAATCGTTAGTGTCAGATTCAGATTAAAAAAAATATATTATACAGAATCATATAGACTAAGTTCAGAATCGGGGCCCTAAGAACAAAATTGTACATAGGCATATGGCCGACTCCATACGTTTGACCTCCTTCGTTGGCACCATAACTGTTTGATTTATGCTTCTTTCTCGATTGGACATCTATTACTCGCAGCGTCATCTATTGCTTGTAGAAACTAAAAACAAGAATCACAGTTAAAAAAAAAACTCCTGACACCATACATTACTCTCCTACAAGAATTCCTCTAGCAGCTGTCACCGTTTGCAAGTTATTGAAATTTATACTTAGTCCATTTTAGGACACCCGGTATATATATATACAGTAAACCCTCGATTTAACGGACCTCGGTTCAACGGACTTCGGATTCAACGGACTAATTAAAAAAAAAATTAAAAATTAAAAATCAAACAAAAATTAAAGTAAAACAAGTGGGTAAGTGTGATCGCAGATCGCACAGAGGGTTTCGTTTAATATCCCTTTTAAAACACTTTATCCTTAAATTAACAAATCAAAATCGTTAATTTAAAATTATTCTTCTCTCCCTAACCTGAAATTCAACGCCCGTATTTCAAATTTTTATATTTGACAAATGTCAAATATTTATTTATCACCATTATTTACTGGAAGCCTCCATGATAAAACAGCTTCTAAAACGATGAAACACGCTTCGAAAAAAAAAGTATTACTGCCCCCCTCCCCCTCCCCTACTTGAGAATCAACACGCAACCCTCTTTTAAGCTTTTATATGTAAAAAATCAAGCAATGAACAACGACAAAGCATTTCTTTTTACTATTTTTAAAAAGCGATTTCGCGGTAAAATAAAAAAAATATTTATTATATCTGTGGCGACACAATGTCTCGTGATCAAATGAACGAAACCTTAAAAAAAGGGAAAGAACACGAAACGCCGAAAGCGCGCGCTTTGATTCTCACTGCAGCGTGGTTTTCGTTCTAAGCATGCGCAATGATGCTGGCGACCTATGCGGCCATGTGATATGCTTTTCGTTCTATGCATGCGCTAGCGTACCCACAATCCATTTCTGCTTCAGTTCACAAGTGTATTTTGCTACTAGTGCTTTTTTGAAATGGCTTGTAATATTAAACGGAAACGCATTAATTTATCTATAAAGCGGAAACTTGAGTTGATAGAGAAGTTGGAGAGTGGTGTGTCGGTCGCACGTGTTTGCGAACTATACGGAGTTAAAAAACAAACCGTTTCAGACATTCGCAAGAATAAGGTAAAACTAGTCCATTTTTCCCTGAAATACAGCGTGGGTGATTCAAAAAGCGGTTTCTCAATGGCGGACAGGAAACATGTAAAAGTGGCTCAAAATAAAATCCTGGAGGAGGCAGTATACAAATGGTTTGTACAACAGCGGTCAAGTGGCGTCGTCGTCCGTAGTGTTGAGTTGCGGGCAGCCGCAGAAAAATTGGCGAAACATATGGGTTTAGTGACATTTCGTGCAAGTGATGGTTGGCTTTGGTGCTTTCGTAAACGCCATGGTTTCACTAACAGGAAAGCATGCGGTGAATCTTTAAGCACCGACATCGAACAGGTGGAACCTTTTCGAAAAAAGATAAAGAAACTGGTAGAATCCGAGGGCCTACTTTTGTGTCAGTTATACAATGCTGACGAGACAGGACTCTGTTTTCGTTCTGTGCCGGAAAATACCTTGGTATACAAACATGATGCCCAGACGCCCGGCCGCAAGCTAAACAAGGAGCGTATTTCAGCACTCCTTTGTGCTAATGCTGATGGTAGTCATCGTCTTAAACCAATGGTAGTTGGAAAGGCCAGGAAACCGCGTGCTCTAAAAAACAACTGCCAGTCATCTATTCTAGTTCAAAGAATGCTTGGTTCACAGGCGATATTTTTTTCTGATTGGTTTTTTAACCAGTTTGTTCCTGCCGTGCGTCACTATAAAGAAGAAGTTATGAAAATACCTTCCCACGAAGTAAAAGCTCTATTACTCCTTGATAATGCTCCCTGCCACCCTAACGCGGAAAGGTTAGTAGGGATGGACGAATAAAATGTGATTTCCTTCCTCCAAACACAACTTCATTAATTCAACCGATGGACCAAGGAGTCATTGTCGCCTGCAAGAGGATTTATAAGAAGAAATTCCTTGAAGAAGTAATGGTAGTGTTGGAAAATGAAAATGATGCAGTAAAGATTTGAGAGGAGCCAGAACGCTGCAAAATTTGCGCACCTACAATTTAAAATCAGCTATCTTTAACTTTGCTGCTGCGTGGAGGGAGATGAAGGTATCCACACTGGTTAACGGCTGGTCAAAACTACTCAACGACGCAGATCCTGAATACGATTTTACAGGGTTTGAGATTTCGGATTTTAGGAGTACAATAATGGAGGCTGTTGATGATATCCCTGAGAAAGATATAGAACAGTGGCTCGAGAATGACGAAGCAGATCCAGGCTACTAGATTCTAAATGAGGAGGAGATCGCAGAAAGTATTCTGCATGATGATAATGAAGATGAGGTCGAGGACGACAAGAAAGAAGAATTAAGCGAATTTCGACCGAAATTATCTACAGTACGAGAGCATATGGATGACGTCATTACTTACATAGGGGCATCTTCAGATCCCGAAGTGTTTGCGTATTATAAACACTTTAGACAATTTCGAGCTCTTATAATAAAAAAACAGCATTCAAGTGGGAAACAACTAAAACTAGACGCCTTTTTTCAATCCAGCAGTATGGAGCAACCTTAATGTGATGTAAATAACATAAAATGATGCCTGTTGTTTTGGGGGCATTGTAATTTTTTTCCATTTGTTTATTGCTTGTTTATTAATTATTATTTCTGTGTAAAAAGTGTTTCATTCCCATAAAAGTTGCATATGTGTTAATTCGTTTGTATTTCATTACCAATATTGTATTATTAAAAGTAATGTATTGTGTTTATATATATATATACAGTAGTATATATGTATGTACAATATATATTTATGTATATACATATATTGTATATATACAATACATGTATATACACTGTATATATTATATATATATATTATATATATATATATGTAATTTGCACTATAATAATATATGTAATTACAAGTACGTAATAATATATATATGTACTATAATTATAACAAAATAATATTATAAATAGTACTTTGCGATTTAACGGACACATCTTAGTCCCAATTAGTCCGTTAAATCGAGGGTTTACTGTATATATGTTTTATAAAAATTTTACTTTGCAATATTCATTTAAATTATTCTAAATTTCCAGCATATCCATTATTTTCCTATTTCTTAATAATCTCTATTATTTATTTCTAGTTTAATTCCTATAAACTTAAAACGCGTATATTAATAATTATCTTATTTGAAACCTTAATCTAAACTTTTAATCCCTTCATTAATTTTTATCAGCTACCAAAACTGTAATATTCTGAGAGAAGCTACTTTTATTTTTCGAATGTTTTTAAAAGTCATTTTACTATTTCTTATTTTATTCTATGAATCAACTTCTCGCCCACCTGTCTAGCATTGACCGTATTAGACGGAAATCCTTCCGTGAGCAGATACAGAACTCGTTTTCTGTTACGCCCCTCTCTCGCTCTTCATTGATTGAGAGACGGATCGTATTTTATTTCGTGTCAAGTTTCTGAATCTGTTTAGTTCATCTAAAGTTTATATTTCAATCTGTAACAAATATTTAAAGATTGCTACACTAGACGGCAGCACTAGACAATAGTTCCTTATTATAGCGGCTGCCAAATTGTTTTCTCCCATCATCCCTTGCGTTAGGTTTCATCGCAGAATGCTTTGGCGTATCGCTTCGGAGAAGGTGCGAAATACAGACTGTCTTGCCTTCCTCCTCCCCGGACTGTTTTATGAGAGGCGGGAAATGATGAAAGGTTTGCGAATCAATGTTTTCACACGCGGATTTCCTCCGCCGTTCTTTACTATGTAACTATTGTACAGCCATCCTGTAAAAAACAATATGTCTTGTAGTATAGAGCTTTATTAAACATTTCTTTCTATTAAAGTATGGAATGATGTGTCCATTTGAAGTGATGAGTATTATTAAAGATTGTGGCGCCTTCTCATGGATAGTAAGAAGGTAGCTATAAATGGCTTTCCCAACCTTGGTCCCCGAATCCACGACAAACCGACTAAAGAAAAATGCTGATGCTCTTCGAATTTAAAAGAGGTGCTGGTGCTTCGTCGTAGAAAGATGGTGTTTTTTAAAAAAATGAGTGTTTCCACAGTGTCTTTCTCTACGTGTTGGTGCTTTTCAGGAAGAAAAAGCAGCGTTTATAAAAGTGTTTTAGCAGCTTCTGTTTAGACGTCGCTTCTGATTTCAGCAGGCAAATTAAAAAGATGCCGTTCGTTCTCCAAAAGTTTGAAGGGAGATGTGATCCACGTAAGATGTTTGTTCTATATGAGCTTCATATATATGTGTGAAAATGTTCTAATACTCCTGTAAACCGAACGTCGACCTCGGTAACAGAGGGTACATTATTCTTAAATAAGTTATAATTAATTCTTTAATAAGTGCTTGAAAGTTTATAAAAATATGGATGCGTGTAACAGCTATCCGAAGATAAGTGTGTACTTTTGTTTTAGTGAATTTTGTTCATTGCATTCTCATATTGTTTATTTTATGTTATTAAACTTTTGACGTTAAAATTGTTTAAGATAGTATTGCAAGTACATTATTTTCTCATTAAGAAAATAAATTGTGTCGATTTTGTCACTGACATACAGACGAGGTAAAAATGTTCTGAAGTTAGAAATCTTAGATAACGTAAAAGTTTTCTGTAAGAATTAAATTCTGAAAGTAAAAATCTTTGATTAATTTAGATTAAAAGAATAATTTAAGAATAAAGTTCATCTATTAAAGCATATTTTTACTGCTGTGAAAATTACATTTTGTGTTCTAATTTGAGAAAACTTTTCGTTTTGAATTTAATAAACTGTATTTTATGAAAAGGGTATCTTTTGACAGATATGTATGATAGAATGCAATTTTTTTTTAATTTTTTTTTAATTTTTTTTTTTTTTTTGTGAGTAAGTTGAGTTTTGTTTTGAAAAACGAAATGATTTGATTAACGTTGATTTATTAAATGACGTAATTAAGTTCGGAACAGAACTTTTATTAGAATAAGTTTTCTTATATGTTAAACATTTAAGTTTGAAATTGCTTTTAAAGGGAAAAAAAGAGATAGAGAATTTTGTTTCCCGGAACAAAATTAATTGTGTTCTTTTGAGAACGTTTTTGAATTATTTTTGCTAATAAGTAATTTTAATTAATTTTGAATAATTGTATTCTTAGAGCAAAAATGGAAAGTGTTCTTTTGAGAACAAAAATTTTAAATATTCTTGCTTGACGTAATATTATTTTTTTTTTCTTAAAAGAAATTGAATGTTGAGAACTGTGTAATTATAATTTAGTTCTGTTTTATTTTGAGAGTTAATTTTGAAGTTACAGATTTTTTTTTGTAAGTGTTTTCTTATAAGTATAGGGCTATCGCATGACGTAACGGTAAATCTAAACTAGTTTAATTTTAGCTTACCTCCCTAAGGAAAGAATTATATTGGAATTATATGTGAAATAAATAAAAATTGTTTATTTTCATGATATTGCAGTAAATTGAATTTAATTTATATTGTATTTTGAATATATTTTGTGCTATGATTTCTGTAAAGAAGAAATCCCTGGGTGTAAGGATAGGTTTACGTAAAAAAATCTAAAATTTTGTTCTTGAAATTGAAAATTTTTAATTGAAATTTTTAAATTGAAATTATTGTTCTTGAAATTGAAAATTTTTCATTGAAATTTTTAAATTGAAATTCTTGTTCTTAAAGTGGATTTTTTAAATCAAAATTTTGTTTTGGTTGTTAGTTTTGTTGAACTTAAACAAAAGGCGTTTTTTTTTTTTTGGAAAGGGCAAAAATGAGGTGCTGAATTAGGCTTAACTGCCACTGACGAAATGAAAATGGTCGATTTACGTAATTTAGTTACTACGCACGCTGATTACGAGGAAGACTATACTAAAAACTTACTTACAACTATAGTCGAGAATAGAAAAACTGACCAAGAACAAGAACAGCGTAAAATCGAGCAAGGAAATTTAGAGCGCGAACGGACTTTCGAACTTGAAAAATTGCGCCTTACCCACCGACTTCGGCATCTACCTCAGAGGTAGAAAATAATAGATGCACTTACGAAAAGCCGCGAATCGAAGTACAAAAATTGGTACCCCGTTTTCGCCCAAACGAAGATGATATGAACATCTTCTTAGTGCTGTGTGAGCGACAGTTAAAGGTCCTAGGGGTTCCGGAAGAAAATTGGGTTACGTATCTCATAAGTGCTTTACCTAGTGATATTGCTAGACTCATTGCTAGGGAATCGGAAGAAAAAGCCCATGACTACCAACACATCAAGGCGATGTTGTAGAAACGATTCAAATTGACCGCTGAAAAATTTAGAATTCTGTTCGTTCAGCACAAGAAAATTCCAGAAAGTACCTGGAAAGACTATTTTTTCGAGCTTAGAACATACTTTGAAGGTTGGCTATCGGAGCACAACATAACTCCATTCGAAGATTTGAAAAGTCTTATTTTATCTGATAAATTAAAGAGAAGGTGCTCCCCACAGCATAGAGAACATTTCTTAGACGTTTGGACTGATTTAAACGATCCAAATGCATTAGTAGAAAAGCTAGATGCTTACCATATTCTAAAGGTAAATCCTGTAAAATCTAAAGAAGTGGAAATCTACCAGAAAAATTAAAACTGGTCAAAACAGAAAGAGACCGTAGCCTCAAGCTCTTCTAATAAAATGTTTCCGAAAGATTCCTTCTACTTAAATAAGACAACCCCCGTCAGACAACGGTAAGGTGAATCCCTCACCACTGATTGAAGATCGCCCAACCTTGAAATGTTGTGGTTGTGGTGCTCCCGGATCTATTCGTGCTAAGTGCCCTACTTGCAACCCTGTGATAAAAACTGAATCTTCTCAGTTTGAGCAAATCCAGATATACACATGCTCAACCACAACCACACCTTTAACCATAGTATACCTGAATATTAATGGAGTCTATGGTAAAGCCTCCGTAGATACCGTATCTAGTCACAGCCTGGTTAGTGAATCATTGTATTCTGTGTTAAAAGGAAAATGTGCAAAGTTTCAGAAGACCTCTCTGACTATGTCCTTAGCAAACGGCCAGCGGTCAAAAGAAGACAGTTTGACCACGACTGTTACTGTAGTAATTGAAGGTAGAAAATTTTGTACAGATTTTATTGTGTTACCTAAAGCTAAAGGGAACAGAACCCTTTTAGGAAGAGACTTTCTTGATGAGTCAGGGTTTGTCCCAGGCGTTAAGAACAAACGTTGGTATTTCGGCAATATGCCTCATATAAAATATGGCTTTGTGGATCTTGTTCCAAAGCCTCTTGAATGTTCTGCCCAGAAGTCACAATCAAATTACTTGTTGGAAGGGTAAGACACTATCTTTCAAACAAGGGGAGAAGCCACCCCGTCCTCCTGTAAAATCGGTACAGTCTCCATTGAGATAACCCCGAAACCAAAGAAATTTGCTAACTTTACTAAGAAAGTGATTTGCCTGGTCGGACAACGCCAAGACAAAAGAAAAGAGTTTGCAGACTGAAGCCGGAGAGAAAGACCTCTGTATCCTCCTGGTGACCATGCATGGGTAGACCTCCATCCCGTTAGCAAGGCTGGTCAGAGAAGAACCGCCAAATTCAGTCCTCGACGTGAGGGACCCTATGTAGTAGGGTGGTGCGAAAAAAGTCAAGTTGATATTTCCGAGTTGCTATAGTGCGGAAAAGTTGCGATTGGTAAATACAAGAAAAACAAAAAAAAATTATTTAAATCGTACTTTATCTTCCGATCCCGCAAACCGCCTAAAAATTTTTAAAAATTGAAAATTTCCGATTTTTCCAGAATTTTTTTCTTTTTTTACGTATATATATTTTTTATCGCTATAGTGAAAAATGTTTGCAGATTGTAATGTTTAATAATAATAAAAATAAACAGTTGCGTTTAAAGAATAGCTTCCGATCACGCAAGCTCAATAAAAATCGGCAAAAATTCAATTTTCAGTGATTTTGATGAATAAAGAAAATAATCACCTGAGATCAGTTAGCGTTCCAATATTAACATTTGCATATAAATTGTACAATGTACAACTCTTTGCTTGTTTAGATATTTGATAATGTTTAAACAAACCAGAACTCACCACGGGATGGTAGCTGCACTTCGAGTTCAAACCACACCCTATCCTCCATCCAATCAATGAGGGTGTTTGCTGTTTACATTACTTAAATACATAATTTGTTATAATAGAATCAAAACACTGTATTAAAAAACTAGTGTCGTGACAGTATAAGATATACAATTTGTTATGTCATCTGTTTAAGTCTGACTTTTATACGCAACTTTGTACTGCGATTTGATGGTAATGTCTGGTATTATGGACATTGATTTCAGTGTGGCCCTGATGCTCTCTTGATTGGGGCCCACATACCTTAAATTATGCTTCCGTTACCGATTTAATGCGCCGCTGGACATCTTACGTGTGGTTGGGAAACTTTTTATCATCCCAGACTGAGATACGACCTGATTGAACGAATAAATGTATTTCTTCATGGGTTAATCTCCGAAAAAGCGGTGGAAATGTTAATTTTGCTACATTACAATCAATTAATTCTGGATTGTAGGAGTGATAAAGATTCAGATGCCTTTACCCTTTGAAACATTCTGCCTGGCTTTTAACAGCCCTAGCTCTCTTATGTGCCTCCTCTTATAAAAGACCATTGCCATCAGTAGGTTAGCAAAGAACGAGTTTCGTTCAGTTTCAAAGACTACACTTTCTTCAGGTTGTCACGAAAGTATCGAGATGTTTCAATTGCTCTGTACAGATGAATAGGACCGTCTGTAATGTACTTACAGCATTTTATTTCAAAACAAACTGGCAAGTAAGATTTTAAAATAAATGTCAATATGGCTTTAAGACATCCGATGGGTTTTCCACACTCGCGTAAAGTCGAACGGCTCTATTTACACAAGTGAGCAATCTGGCATGTGAAATTGGACCGGAGTCATACTTTAATAAGTCATTTGGAAAGTTGTAACTGTTAATTGCTTGACTTACGCCAAGAAGATATCTTTGGTCCTTGCTCAACAGTTGCCTGTCCACTTCTGGAATTTCACAATCAGTCAATTGAAAATTTATCACCGAGAGCTTTACACAACAATGATATTGTGTCCAAATGGTGTACTAAATGATCTTGGGCCAGTAGTTTCAACATTCAAATGTTGAAAAAGATGGCGGGAAGGTAATTCAACAAAATGGAATAAACAAACAACCCACTGCAGTGGTCGTCAGAGATAAACTTCAAGCTTTCTGATAGCACCACCTTTCTATCCAGTATTGGTATTTGTACCATCACAGCCTACCAAATCTAAGTATTCTAGTGAAACCCCTTGTTCAGTAAGACATGATACTATGAAAGCTACGATGTCCTTAGCAGGCCCGGAGTTTGGAGGCACATGGCCTAAATAAACTGAGTCACGTTCTTTTATGACAGGAAAGTGTTCCTCTTTAATAGTTCGACGAACCTGTTTAGATGCAATACTTTCTTTAACTGGGGTATCGTCCTTTCTTCCGTCAAAATAGTATATGCCATGTAGTTCATCTGAATCCAGTTGACTTTTCTGTAAATTTTATGGAGTTAGGTGAGACTAGGTGGGAGCGCGTACGCCGACTTCAGCGCTGTTTTCCAACGTGGCTAACGGCAGTTGGGTGCACTACTAAACTTTTCAGACCTGAAACGAACTCTTCCTGGTAAGTTCTAGGTTGTTTAAAAATAACTTAATATGCTCAGTAGTATCAATTAACATTTAAATCTTAACCTGAGACTGCAAACTGACCTCAGTTGATTATATTCTTAATGCATGAAAATCACTCAAAATTGAATTTTTGCCGATATTTATTGAGCTTGTGCGATCGGAAGATATTCTCTAAACACAATTATTATTATTATTATTATTAAACAGTACAAACTGCAAATATTTTTTCCTATAGCGATAAATAATATATAAACGTAAAAAAAAAAGAAAAATTCTGAAAAAATCGGAAATTTTCAATTTTTTGGAATTTTTAGGCGGTTTGCGGGATCGGAAGATAAAGTCCGATTTGAAGAATTTTTTTTTTGTTTTTCTTGTATTTACCAATCGCAACTTTTCCGCACTATAGCGACTCGGAAATACCAACTTGACTTTTTTCGCACCACCCTACTATGTAGTGCTCACTCAGCGCTCATCTACTTCCTATGAAGTTGCCGGTTTGGAAGCTCCAGAAGTTCCCTTAGGAACTTACCATACATCTGCCCCAAAACTTTGTAACAATGTTACCGACCAATCAGCTACTCCACTCAGGAAACGTGGTAGGCCAAAGAAAAATGCACCTGGTCCCTTGCCGAGACGTCTAAGAAACCAGAGGGGGAGGCTGTAACAAATATTCAAAGATTGCTACACTAGATGACAGCAATAGACAATAGTTACTTATTATAGTGGCTGCAAGATAGTTTTCCCCCATCATCCCTTGCGTTAGATTTCCTTGCAGAGTGCTTTGGAGTATCGCTTCGGAGAAGGTGCGAAATGCAGGCTGTCTTGCTTTTTTCCCACGTGGTTTTTTTATGAGAGGCGGGAAATGATGAAAAGTTTGCGAATCAATGTTTTCACACGCGGATATCTTCTGCCGTTCTTTACTATGTAAATATTGTACAGCCATCCTGTAAATAACAATATGTTTTGTAGCACAGAGTTTTATTAAACATTTCTTTCTACTAAAGTATGGAATGACGTGTTCATTTGAAGTGTTGGGTATTATTAAAGATTGTGGCGCCTTCTAATGGAAAGTAAGAAGGTAGCTATAAATCTGTATTCCTACGCGAGTCCTGACAAAACTATCGTGCATGATATCAGAAGTAGAATTCTGTGCTGTTTGATTGTTTTAAAAATTCTGTTGCCAGGTGTCTTATCGTCAAGTAGAACATCTAAATTTGTGCATTAAGTTCTGTTTAGCATGGAGTAGGAATTCGTGCTCTAGCCTGAAGGCTCTGCGAAAACTCTTGTATTGTTGGAGTTGTTCACGTTTTTATGTGTGCATTTTAAAGTGATTTTTGCCTTTGTTTTAATTGGGAAACTTCCTGATTTCTTAATCTGCTGATTACAACTCATATAGTCTGACCATCGCAATAAAATCTGAATGCTTCATGAATCACTGGTGTTTTGATTGAACTTAGCCAATCTCACTACTACAAACAAATCGATATAGTTGATTAAAGTCAATAGCACAGTACACAGCCTGTCCACAACTGCCAATATTCTGCCATTTTGATGCCACCAGCAGCAATGTTTCACTAGGTGGTAAAAACTTTTTGCAACCTAACCAATGCCTGACCAAGGACTTAATAATAGCCCGGCAGGTTATAATATATATACGTGTGTGTACGAATATTATATAGTAAAGCTGTCCAACGCAGTGCCTGGTGGAACCTTGTAAATCTTTGGAGATTTTTTTGGCGCGTTTTCAAATGTTTTTACTTATTATACTTTATATAAAAAAAATAAACATCAATTTTAAAGGAGGCTTTCTTTAACATCAGTAACATTTGTATGGTTCTTCATAATTGCCGCGTCATGGATTTCTAGCTTCTTCCTCTACAAATTTTTTTGAGTACGATTCCTGTCAGAAAAATTTAATATTAAATTTAGAACATAATTTGTTTTTTTCTGCAAATTTCTATTACATGAAGCTCCTGATTCGTAAGAGCCTTGTACTTGTCACAGTGATACGTATGTATATCATATAAGACGTGTGTATATCACTATCATTAGTATCGTGAAATAATATCGTTGCTTGTATTAAGTCATGTCAACAGCGCCTTTCATTTTTTGCGAAAAACGGAGGTGCTTTCTTAAAGATTGTACAGGCATGTTATAAGGTATCAAGTTGAAAAAAATGTCGCATTACAGCAAAATAATACAGGGTGGGCATACATTAGTTCGACAAAAAGTATGCTTGATTATGCGCAATTATACATCCAAGTATATGAAAGTACAAATGATTATAAGATAAGATCTAGAAACTCCCAAAGTTTACGTTTTTGGCAAACGTTCGATGCAGTTGTATTTCGTTACCCTATAAATGTCATTTCTGTTTGTGAGCATGTCCGCATCGATCAAACAACGTTCAGTGGAACCAAGTTTCAATTCGAGTATAGATTATGGATTATCGAAGTGGTTGACTGTAAAACTGATCTTTAAAAACTCACACATTTAAATATAAGAAGTGAAAGGATATCAGTCACATAGTCTGCGCTTTTAGCAAACGATCGATGTAGTTGTATTTCGTTATCCTATAAATGTCCTTTCTGTTTGTGAGCATGTCCGCATCGATCAAACCAAGTTCAGTGGAACCAAGTTTCAATTCGAGAATGGATTATGGATTATCGAAGTGGTTGACAGTAAAACTTATATGTAAAAACTCACACATTTAAATATAAAAAGTGAAAGGACTGGTGATCGGGATTGCCATGAATAATAATTCCCCAGCCAAATTAAACACCTAAACTTAAATTTAAGTAGTATAGGATGCAATACTGCTAATTTATCATTCACCTGTCCTTATAGTTAATATTTCATAAATTATTTATTTACAAAACGGATCAGTTTATTTCTATCCACCCTGCGTTAAATTAACCCTATCCCTGACAAGTCCGTGTTAATGAGTTCACTGAGCTTCAGGATTCACTGCAATATAAGCATTATTTAAAACAATATAATTCTCTTGTTTTGATGCATTTTTAATACATTGAACAATGATTAATACTCTCAAGGATTACATTCATATTCGTAATTAAGTTTTTTTTATATAATGTTGAAAGAATCATCTTTTTCTAGCATTTAAAACAAAATACAGAGCAAACAACAATACAATTTTGCCCTTTTGCTAGAATGTCAGGGGTTTTTTAATTAAATTAAATATTTTTTTTAATTATAAATCAAAAATAATATTAATAACATTATAGATAAATATGATATAAAATAAAATAATTATTGAATTTTAATTGCTTGCATAAAATGCTACTAATAAAAACTTACAAAAAAATAAAATAAATGTAGCTATAACTTTAATGAAAGCTTTTGAATAAATCAGAAAAGAGATGCTATCGTCAGAAAATAATACATATAAGGCGATTTCCCGTTTTCTATTCCTTCTTTCCGTTTTTTAATCTCTTAGTTTTGAATTTCAATAAAGAGGATTATTGTGAAGACTTTACAATATATTTAATTCTTTCTGAAAAAGAAGATTACATTTTAATCAAATGTTTGAAAAGCATCATCATTTTAATAGGAGCATTGCTTTAGATTAAGGCTTTAGCTAAAGAAAGTATGAGTAGGAATGCATATATGAATGAAAGAAAAGAGGATAAGAGGATTCCAAACAATTATTTAAAAGAAATTAGTCATGAAGTAAAGTAAAACTATGGACTATTAATTAAATGTTACAGACAATATTTTCTGGAAGTATTCGGAAATAAAAGTAACATATCAGTTATTTATTTCATTTTATTTTTATGTGAAAAAGCAGTTATCCTTGGCTCCATTTGAGTTGAGTACATTACTTTCAAAATTGGTTAAATAAATATTCATTTGTAAACACGTTATAGAAATTATATAATTTAATTATTATACACTATTGGAAAGGGCAATGAGTTAATTTACGAATTATAGGGTGAAGCACACAGTTATTAGCACCTAACCAGTAACTGACGCTTCAGTGAATATCTAACTCAAATAAGAATTTTCTTGTAAAATTCTGCAAAGTAGTGCCCATTAGTGGTAACTTAGATTTTTTTTTTGTTAGAAAAATATATACCTAACAGTTCTTCGCGAGAGTTCGCACGCTCCTCAATTAACTGAATTCTACGAACTTAAATATCATTCTGTCTCAATACAGCAAAAAAGAGGAATAAATATTATCTTACCTTTTATAGATATCCGTATCGTGCTCCGGGTAGTCAGGGACATTAAAAATACCGTAGCGATGCCTTATCATTTTTTAACAGTTTAATCCAACCCATTGGCAGTTGTTCTTCGTGCATAATCATTTATTTTACCGTAGTGTGTGTGTGATATCATACTTTGAGAATATCTACTTTCGGTGAAAGGAAAGAAAGAGGAAGTTTAATAAACATATTTAAAAAGACAGCTTCAAATTATCGACTCTCTTAGGCGAGATCCAAAGGAAAAATGAGTTACAAAACATATTACATAGCTTACATGAGTAATTTTTTAACAAGTATATTTTTGCAGTTTGTTGTAATAGTCCAATTAAGTATAATTGGTTATTTATATTATATTAAAGTCATAAGCAGAATGTTAACTAAAAAAGTCTTTATTTTAATTGCAATGTTTATATGCTACCCAGAAAACGTGTGAGCATTTGGCGATTGAATTATTACAGCGCTTCAACATATTTCACATCATACGAAAAAAGAAGAAAAACAAAACTTATTGGTTCTTTATCACTCGCGGCAAATTCTCTTTATGCTTTCACTTTTAATAATGTGTTATTTTCTGTAGCAAAGGTGGGAGAAACATTTCATATCTTAATTAGGGGAATATAAATCGAAATATCTTCCTACATTTTTTTTTGGAATCAATTTATTCACAAATAATCGGCCAAGAACATATTTAATCAGGAAGGAACTTTTGAAAACACAAAAAGTACCATTTTCAGGCATCTATCTTATTTCTAAAATCAAGGTAGTGCTTTTATTAATCTATTTTAATGCAACCATCCTAAACTTTTTCTTCAAGTTATACTTGTAGAAATCAGTTAAATGATACCTATGATGCATTAGAACCATGATTTCTAGTTTATGGTAATTTAATTTAGCTTAACAGGGGGTGGAAGTTATTGGTTCCAATATTTTTATTTCACCAGTCTCCAACAGAAGTGTTAATTATTGGTAATATTAAAAAAAGTTGAAATATACTATGTGAACTGTTTAAAAAAACATAATAAATTAAACTTTCCTTGCAATAAACACCATTAAAATTTAAGTTATTTTACCAGGACCTGACACGATTTGTCAGTTACTGGTTCATAAATGTCAGTTATTGGATATCTGCGTTACTAATAATTTAAAACATGAAAATAAGGACACATGCATCTGCAGTATGATATAAATAAATAAACTTTAAGTATTCTGTTTTTATAATAAAGATTAAAGTATTTTTAAAGCATAAATCGTATTATTAAAATTTATTTTTAGTGATACAATGTATAATATTTGTGAAATTTGTCGACAGTAATCTTCTAATCTGCCTCTACTGTATTAAAAAAAAAAAAAAAAAAGTATAAAATGTATTTAGGATTTTGTAATAATGATTTGAATTTTAAATGCGACTCGTACAGAAATATTCATTATTAAAGCATTATTTTATATACAGAAAATAATATTTCAAAAGTATATGCATGCAAAGAGAAATTATTTATATAAATTCTAACTTTGTGGTTACTTATAGAAATTATAATTCAGTGATTACTTTATAAAATAATAACCATTAATAACGATGCCCATGATTTTCAGGCCAGCACACCTTTAGTGAGTTAAAAATGAATAATGTTTTGTTCACGCATATTAAAATTAGTTACTTTGTAATGTTTTAATGAAAACCGCATTATAAATTTTGCGTTTAAACAAACTTTATGATAAAAAAACTTTTCAGTTACGCTATATAAAACACAGAAAATGCTGTTTTTTAAAGTCAACGTATATTTTGCTGATTGTGCGCACGATTTTGCGAAAATAGATTGGATTTGCATTTATTTTTACCACTTGTAGAGAAAACGAATTTATCCGAAATGAAATACATTTTTTTGTTATTATTCATAACAATATGCTTGTTTATCTTTTTAAAATGTTTTCGAATTTGCAGCTTTTAAAAAATATTTATTTTTTATTAATCAAAGAATGGAAGTTTTGCTCCTGTTTACGTTAGACACATTTTAATTAAACACAATTTGTCTGATTACTGAAAGGAAATTGGCTTTACGGTTAAATTATGTGAGTGTTGTCCATAATGCACAACCGAAAGAATATGCCTATAGTAATAAATTAAAAATTATAAAAAATTAAATATATTTATTTTCTTTAAAAACAATAATATTGTTTAAACTTTCCTTTAAAAATTTGTATAACCGAGTCAAATAATTTTATAGATATAACCTTTAGAACTTTCATAAATTCTGACATCTTAAAAGTAAATTGTTCTGTTAAAATGACCAACTTTGAAAACCCAATACATGTTAACAAATCATAGCTATAACTAACGATTCAATCATCGATTATTTATTGTTTAAGGTGATTTTAATAGATGAGCTTAATTTATAAAAATATAGAAATAACGTACTTAACAATTTATGATTTTTTAATTTAAAAAGCACTCAGAAACAATATCAGGAGTTTTATTTTTCTTGTTAACAACAACTAGACTTGCGAAGAAATTTTGACTCGTGTCAATAGCATACCCAAATCACGTATTTTTTCGTTCGACCGTAAATGGTTATTGCATCATAAAGTTTGCTATCAAATATAAAGGACATACCTATCGTCTACAATAATACACAATTTAAAGACACGATGCAAGCAGATTTCATATCGTTAAAGTGCCATCTATATCGCATCTTTACTAAAGTTATTTTATGTACTCATTCAAAAATAGATGGTGATATTATACTACTATAAATGAAAGTTTTGAAATTTTTTTCGAAATATGGTTTTAAAATATTAACAATGTATTTTCAAAAGGAACTGCGATTAATCCAAATAATGATGCTTTCGATGGGTTCAATCCATTTCCAGTGGTCCAGACTGGTTGCTTGACCATTTTTAAAAAATCTGAATTTTTTTGTACAACAACCCGAACATGATGGAAGTTCAAAATGACTATTATTTTAATTTTATTGTTTTTTGTTTGTGCATGGCGACCATCTTTGTTTCATTGTGTGCAGCATTTTCTCCCATCCTAGGGCTTACGGAATTGTAAATAACTCATCTTTTATTTTTTCCAATTCGAGTGGGGTTTAAAGCAATTTGTTCAGAATAAAATGGATCATTCTTTATTGAACAGCCCTCGTATGTAAGTAAAGTTCTATGCAACAAAAGTATGAATGCAAGCATTAAGAAAATGTATTAATTGTGGACTACAGTAGCCCCTCGTCATATACCGCTTGTCAGTAGACAATGAAATTAGCGATATAACCGAAGGAATAATAAAACTAAGAAGGTGTGTAATTGTTTGTGATTAAATGCTAACTGTGGATTTTGTAAGCATCCTCTCACTCGTAACAGATCTCTATCGTCAATAAACGGATGGAGGGAGTGTAAGGGACTTTTCTTAGAAAAAGCCTTATGTTCTTTGATGCATTTAAATTCTTTATGAAAGCAAGAATTTTGAATCGAAAGAACGATAGTTTCTTCGGTAGCTTTTGTTTCTTTGAAAGTAATACGTGGCGAAGAAATTTTTGATTTGTCAGCCTTTTTGCATTTTTTGATTAATCTTTGGCCATATGCCAAAATGCGAATAATTTTTGCAAGCGAAGAGTGCTTTTGAAACAAATCATCCACTAGATCATTTGATGTGCGGATGTGAAATGAAAAAAACGGATCAGACCTTTGGTCAGCTTTGATTTTCTCGTCCAATTCCTCAGCATTTGAGTCGTCTTTTGGCCAATTGGATGGGTATAGAACCAGCTAACTTGAACCTTTCCACCACAAGTCGCATCCTGGAAGACATTTAGGATCAATACCGCGTGAAGCGATATCTGCAGGCTTCTCTTTGGATGGGGCATGTCTCCAGTGCTTTGTACGTAGAATTTCGGTGATTTGAGATTTCTATTCGCGACAAAAGTCTTCCATTTACGCGGATGTGTAGATAGCCAAGAAAGGACGACTCTTGAGTCCGTCCAGGCGAAAATAGTGAACTTTTAATTCTTTAGTGTTACCATAACAGAATGAAACAGCTTAGATAGTAGGTGCGCACCGCAAAATTCTAATTTAGGCACCGAAATCTGTTTGATTGGAGCAACCTTAGTTTTAGAAAAGAATGAACTTATTTAAGAGAAAAGAATTTGTTTTCCCATTATGAATCTGTCGGCAATAAATTGCGGCAGCGTAAGACAGTGTTGATGCGTCTGAAAATCCGTGTGATTCAAATGGGTTTACCGGATGAAAGCGTTATACATCTAGGAACAGACAATTGATTTATCTTGTTAAATGAAATTTGAAATTGTAGTAATTCGTCTGCTAGATGTTGCGGTATAATAGAGTCCCACACTGTAAATAAAACCACTGTAGATTTGCCAGCACAAACTGCTGGCGTCCGAATTGCCAGCACATTGTGCTTTTACTCAACTACTGTTATTTTTCATGTTTATATAGTCAAGAAACCAAAGAAAGCTACGGCATATTCGACTGTGATTGAGTTTGAGCGCGAGATAAATAGTACTTTGTGCTGTAAAAATATCGTTTTTTTTTTTTGTTTGTTTTGTTTTTTTTACAGTGCAGTCCCCCTTTGTAAGCCAATGTTTCTGATAAAATACTTTTAAAGTAACAGTACAGTGTGAAAATAGAACTAGTGGGTCAAAAATTCGTGCAGACTCATCGCATTACTCCCTCAATATCAGGACTAAGGCCCTGATAGGGGGTGGAGTATGTTTACCTAACATAAACATTTAAGTGAATACAACATAATTTCAACGAAATATGTTTATATAAACTTTATTAAGCTAAAAAGCTCATAATTCCTCATCCACAAATATAATCCAAAAGCATTTATCAATCAAAACTCATAGCTCATTTCCTGTGTACAAATAGCTATTTAAAAACATTTATAAATAATTACTATTTGTTTCAAATATACATTTCTTCTAAATAATTGCTGTAATTTAGGGAAGCCATGTCTCATGTTTAAATATTTACTTAAAGACATTATCTTTCATTTTATATGTGCAATAACTATGTATCATCAACTTGTTAGTATCAAGAGTATTTTTTCAGGGACACTTCCTTGTGCAGACTGATATTGAATGGAACTGACCAGATGCAATTCAACTTCTGTTCTGAACACACACGCACCAGCTCATTGCCTTGCTGGAAAATTTAAATTCGCACCCGGGTATCCAAACCCCGGCTACTGTCAACTTCAATTTAACAATCGCGCATTCCTGTGCACATTCAGGAAGCTGTATATTTCAATATATAATTTTATTTTCATCTCCTGTTTATTCTTTCACGGCTACCTAAAGCCTAGTACACAAACAATTACACAGAAGGGTAATCCTTTACAAGTAAATACATTATATTTGTCTCCAAAGATTATTTTATACGCATATTTACAATTATACTAATAACACTTATCACAGAGAGTGATACTTATTTATTATTGTATACATGGAAATATTCCAAAATTACACTTAGTTATTTGCGATGTTTCTATTCTTCCTTTAGAGTAATACGAAAAAATAGCGATATATACGATTGAGTGATGTACTTAGGTAAGATATAACGAGGAGTTACTGTACTAAGGATTGAAATAAAAAAATTTAAAGTATGGATATCATTTGAAATTTAAAAAATGTTTATTAATATTAGCTATCCTGATACATAATTACAATATGCCATAAAGACAAGTATTCTCTTTTTTCGTTTCTTTTTCTTTATTTTATTTTATTTTGTTGGCAAGGAGGGGGTGGTATACGACAATATATTCTCTCGCTTGCTGTTTGTGCCATAAATTAAACTGAAAAAGTTTAATATTTTTTCCTGTAGCATTTTTGATGTTTCATGACAAACATTCCTTAATATTACTTTTAAATGTTTTGAAGACACATAAAAAATTTATCATCATTCCACTTTATTTTGTTGCATCTACAAAGGGAAAAAAAACGAAGTATCATGTTTATTTTGTGGATCAATAACACAAACTCTTTCAAAAGTTGCGTTCAAAATTTCCTTTACCAGCAGACATAAAATATAGAAACTATCTTCGCTTTTTTCATTAAGGCTGATGCGTACGATTCTCCTTTTTTTTAATAATTCAACAAGAGAAATTCAAATGGAAAATTTAAGATAGGCAATTTTAAGATAGAAAATTTATAAGTTCTATCATTACATATACGAAAAGGAAATAAACATTCAATGTTGTTTATCATTCCTAGTATATTTCAATTTTTATGTGATCCTCCTCAATGTAAAAATGAATGATATTTTTTATTCCATAGGAATATCTTCAAAGTAACGGGCACTTAAAACAAACCTTTTGATGAGTACGTCGTGATTTATATTTTTTGCTAAAAATGTATTCCTTATTTTTCAGAATAATATCATTCTAAAATGTTTCTTTTCTTTGCGTTTATTGAAGTATAAACGTAGCATTTGCTGTGCTTGCATTGTAGATTAATAATTGTAGTTGTTTTAGTTATCTCAATTACATATTTTTAATAATTTATAATTGTACGCCAAAAAAAAAAAAAGAAAAAAATCAGAACGATAGTCATAAATCCTAATCTAAAAGTCGCAGAATAAAACTATTTTAATCAAAGTTCCTTGTTTATGATATTCTATAATCCTTTTATGAATTTTTCCTAAGGGACCGTATACATATTTATATTTATACGAATATTAAAATTCTTAACATGAAGCCCTACATTTCTACATTTCATTAGATTCAAAGAGCTGAATGAATGAACATTTTTCAAAAAATTGAAATTTGATGAATAACGTATTTTAATCCAATTTAAATATAGAACATTAATTTTTTCGATTAAGTCTTCACATAAGGCAAGTTTTAGTGTATGGACATGTTATGTATACGCGTTCAGTTTGCTTCATTAGTAGAACAGGCTATGTACCGGTCTTCGGTCTGTTTCATTACTGGGAATATGTTTTGTAAAAGTCTTCGGTCTCTTTCATTACTGAAAAAATATGTTATGTGCACATCTCCGGTCTGTTTCATTACTGGAAGATATGTTATGTACACGTCTTTGGTCTGTTTCATTACTGTAAGAACATGTTAAGTACACAGAATATATATTTCAAAACCGATGCTAATTTATATATTGTAAATATCTCAAAGAATAGTAACAATAGACATTCTATTGGGATTTTTTCTTAGCTATTGTTAGAGTTCAAATTCGTCATTGTAGGTTGCACAAGCGCTTCTTCCTTTAGAGCAATACGAAAAAATAGCGATATATACGATTGAGTGATGTAAAGAGGAGTTACTGTACTAAGGATTGAAATAAAAAAAAATTTAAAGTATGGATATCATTTGAAATTTAAAAAATGTTTATTAATATTAGCTATCCTGATACATAATTACAATATGCCATAAAGACAAGTATTCTCTTTTTTCGTTTCTTTTTCTTTATTTTATTTTATTTTGTTGGCAAGGAGGGGGTGGTATACGACAATATTTTCTCTCGCTTGCTGTTTGTGCCATAAATTAAACTGAAAAAGTTTAATATTTTTTCCTGTAGCATTTTTGATGTTTCATGACAAACATTCCTTAATATTACTGATAAATGTTTTGAAGACACATAAAAAAATGTATCATCATTCCACTTTATTTTGTTGCATCCACAAAGGAAAAAAAAAAACGAAGTATCATGTTTATTTTCTGGAACAATAACACAAACTCTTTCAAAAGTTGCGTTCAAAATTTCCTTTACCAGCAGACATGAAATATCGAAACTATCTTCGCTTTTTTCATTAAGGCTGATGCGTACGATTCTCCTTTTTTTTAATAATTCAACAAGTGAAATTCAAATGGAAAATTTAAGATAGGCAATTTTAAGATAGAAAATTTATAAGTTCTATCATTACATATACGAAAAGTAAATAAACATTCAATTTTGTTTATCATTCCTAGTATATTTCAATTTTTATGTGATCCTCCTCAATGTAAAAATGAATGGTATTTTTTATTCCATAGGAATATCTTCAAAGTAACGGGCACTTAAAACAAACCTTTTGATGAGTACGTCGTGATTTATATTTTTTGCTAAAAATGTATTTCTTATTTTTCAGAATAATGTCATTCTAAAATGTTTCTTTTCTTTGCGTTTATTGAAGTATAAACGTAGCATTTGCTGTGCTTGCATTGTAGATTAATAATTGTAGTTGTTTTAGTTATCTCAATTACATATTTTTAATAATTTATAATTGTACGCCAAAAAAAAAGAAAAAAATCAGAACGATAGTCATAAATCCTAATCTAAAAGTCGCAGAATAAAGCTATTTTAATCAAAGTTCCTTGTTTATGATATTCTATAATCCTTTTATGAATTTTTCCTAAGGGACCGTATACATATTTATATTTATACGAATATTAAAATTCTTAATATGAAGCCCTACATTTCTACATTTCATTAGATTCAAAGAGCTGAATGAATGAACATTTTTCAAAAAATTGAAATTTGAGATGTTGAATAACGTATTTTAATCCAATTTAAATATAGAACATTAATTTTTTCGATTAAGTCTTCACATAAGGCAAGTTTTAGTGTATGGACATGTTATGTATACGCGTTCAGTTTGCTTCATTAGTAGAACAGGCTATGTACCGGTCTTCGGTCTGTTTCATTACTGGGAATATGTTTTGTAAACGTCTTCGGTCTCTTTCATTGAAAAAATATGTTATGTGCACATCTCCGGTCTGTTTCATTACTGGAAGATATGTTATGTACACGTCTTTGGTCTGTTTCATTACTGGAAGAACATGTTAAGTACACAGAATATATATTTCAAAACCGATGCTAATTTATATATTGTAAATATCTCAAAGAATAGTAACAATAGACATTCTATTGGGATTTTTTCTTAGGTATTGTTAGAGTTCAAATTCGTCATTTTAGGTTGCACAAGCGCAATACACTAGTAGAAACTCTGACGTGCTGAATTTAGAATCAAAACTGGTGATATTTAGCAGTTAAGGGGTCTCAGGACTCTTAAAATTGGAAAAAATGAAAAAAGAAGACTATTTTCAACATTTAATATCTTATAATGTATTTGATTTTAAGACACAATTTTAACTGGAATAAAATATATAAGTATGTTCTTTCATTTCATGTATTTAAAAAATTATAAGATGCTGAATTAACATTTACAGGGGGCTCCAAACTGTTAGAAATTTTTCGAGCAAAAAATCGGCATAACAGCTTACGCGCACGATTACAAAATAAGTGTTGCAAATAGAATGAAAATTTTGGTACCTATTTATACTTAAGATTGTAATAATTACCCTGAACTTAAAAAAATTGGTATTTAAAGCTTTTTTATATTATTAATACAAAGTTGTATTTAGTTAATGCAAAATTAAGAAAATTTCAACAGTATAATCACCTAAAAAAATATTGTTTTAAACAATAAAAAGGAAATTTTAGGTTCAGTTTGTACAGGATAACATGAAACATATGTTTTGAAAATTTCATGAAAAAATATTCATAAGTTTTTGAGGTATCGTGCGCGTTATGCCCAAAAACATCATTTGGAGAAAAATGGCTTCAAAGTTTCCGAAACGACGCTTCAGCTATTGAACGTGTATAAAAGTAAAAGCCGTAACTTCAGTTCTAATAGGAATTTCAAGGAAACAATTATATCAAAATGTTCAGAAAATATAGGAGTTTAACATCTAAGAAAATTAAAATTTCGAAAATTTTAAAGCTTTAAGAGTCCTGAGACCCCTTAAAGAGGATAAGATTAACTGATAATTCATAGTCACTCACGAAACTTAAAAATGTTGCAATAGTTACTTAAAGATAAAAAATGTAATTTTTTTTTTTTTTTTCACTGGTTGGGTTTGTGTTCAGCATTTTTGTTTCATTTGATGCTTCGAAATATTTTCGGATACCTTTTTTATTTTTACATTTAAATAAAATACTGTAATTATTGCATATTTAAAGCAGCTTAGCACTTATTATAGAAAAATATGCAATGGGACTTTTATAATGGAAAACGTATACGACTGATCATACTGCTTCTATCGTGTGCATATTCCAAATCGTTAATATGTAGAAAAATATCCAAGTGCGCAATATTTTAAGGGAAAAAATAAATGTAAATAAATATTCAAACTTAGGAACGTTGAATAGATGTATTGATTTCATTTGAATTTCAGGATAAAAGCAAACGCAAAATCAAGGCACGATTTATTTTTCATTGCTTTAAAAAAACATCAGTCCTGCTTTCATGAAATAGCAGGTCGTTTTCAACGTATAAATTTTGCATCAATCTCATGGTAAAAATAAAAAAGCATTTTTTTTTTCCTTTTGGAAAAGTTTCAATCTATTTTTTATGACGGTTTAAAAATAAAAGATAGTTTCTTGTTGGAATTTCTAAAAGTAAATATACCGACAATAACATTTTACATTAAATATAATCATATTTATTTTAACACTTTCCAACATAGTTGAAAAGTGTTTATGAATTCAGTTTGTCTGTCCGTCTGTCTGTCTGTTCATGCTCTAACTAGCGTAAATATAGTTCGATTGCCATGAAATTAATATATGTTATTGGGGTTTATTGTGGCATGTTCAGTATTGAAAATGAAGTGTGTATCATTTTTGGTTCATTTACAGGACTCTCAAAAGAATTCCGTTACATTACGGTCTATGGGGGAAAATAGTTCGCAGTGTATTTTAATGATATTACAGAATCTTAAACATGTTGAAATTGATTTACATCACTGAGGTGTACGATGTACAACGACGGTCTTACTATGGAATATGGTGTGCATAGAATTTATTGTTCATTTACAGGAATACACAAAAGAATTTGGCTATAGAAGAAAATGAGAAATAGTTGAACTATTGAAGCCTACGAACAATAATTGCTGGAAGTTCGTTTTTAGTTGTGGTTTGAGTTTTAAATTTAAATATTTTTTTAAATATTACTTGGTGTGTATAAATTCTATAGATTATTTACAATATCGCACAAAAGTTCTCAACAACATCCGTTTACCGGGGGGAAAATTGCCGAGTGATTGGTGTGTATAAATTCTATAGATCATATACAATGTCGCACCAAGTTCTCAACAACATCCGTTTACTGGGAAAAATTACTGAGTGGAAATTTTCAACTGTGCTACGCGTTTAACTAAACTAAGTTTTAGCATACTATGTAGTATGCATGAATATCTGTAGATCATATACAGTGCTGCACAAAATATATCGTATTTTTTAATGCCTATTCATGGTAACAGCAGAAATCAGGTTTTCAAATGCGTTATGTGTTTTCCTAATTATTCATTTAGACATCATCTTTCACTTTAGTAAATTGCGAAGTTTTGTTATAGTATTCTGAAGGTGTTGAAAAATTATTTAAACGAAATTTAAAAGTCTGCAAGAGAAAAAAAAGTTTAAAATTGCTATTCCCGTGATACTGTTAGGGCTTGAAATTTGAAATTTTGCATGGTAGCTACTTATAAGGCGTAAATATCAGTATGAGCGTTTAAAAAACGATCGAAATTTAAAAGGGTGAATTGAGCAGGAAAACGTTTTTAAAACGTTTTAAATTGCAATTTATGTGGGACTGTTAGAAACTTGAAACTTGGAATGGCTGTTATTTCGCTGCACAAACCAGCTTTTTAAAAAAGTCAAAATTTAAAAGAGTGCACGGGGAAAAAAGTTCTAAAATTGCGATTTCCGTGATACTGTTAGTGCAAGAAACTTGAAATTTTGGATACACGACATTTCGATCCCGCCGTTTCGGTCCTGAGACATTTCGGTCCCTTGCCATTTCGGTTCCTGGTCATTTCGGTCGCGAGACATTTTGGTCCCCGGCCATTTCGGTCCTCAGCCATTTCGGTCCCTTACCATTTCGATGCCAACCACCTTATAACTCGAACTCTAATTGTCTTGGGCCTGCCAAACGCTGTAATTTCAACATTATTTGGGCCCTTTTTTAAATTTTTTATCACCCTCCCTCAATTTTTTTTCATAAAAAGCTGAATATAACAGTCCGATAAATTTAAATTTTTATAACTCGTGATACTAAAATCACAGCTAGCTGAAAATTTGTTTGATTAAACAACGTGATATAATTTTACAAGGACATTGTCTTTTTATTATTATTATTATTATTTAACAGAATGGATTATTTAAGTTTTATTATGTATTATTAATATTAGGTATTTTATATATACTATAAATTGCCATAAATGTTTTTTGTTGTTTTTGATTTCATACATTTTTTAGAACCTTTAAATTATCATTAAATAATTTAAACAACAGTGTTTAATTTTTTTCTTCTTCCAATTAGATTAATAATAAACGTCTTCAATGATTCAATTACACACTTATAAGCTATTATATCTAAATATTTCTTCAAATCACCCCTCTACACCCTCTCCTTTAATAATTCAGAAATGAGATATATTTATTGAAGCACAAATATTTAATTTTTATTAGTTTTTTATAATACAAAGTTGCATCTTATAAATTTGTTTACATAAGTCACTTTACCATTATAACCATTGGGAAAACAATAGTGATTTCGTAACTAGGCGTGCTATGAAATATATATATATGTATATATATATATATATTATTATTGCTTACATTTTTTTAACATACTTCTCACCCCATGAAAACGATTTTTGTTAGCTAATTTTATTGAAACAAATAAGATGATTATTTTTAATTTTATGTAATAAAGTAACCATTATTTTAAGTAATATTATTTTCCATTTTTAACTGACAAAACTAAGCTTTTTTATATTTGTCGTTTATTTATTTATTTTTTATATTACCCTTTTCCTCCCACCTTCCCAGAAAAAAAATGTAATAGTTTTTTATTTTAGTTTTATTATTAATTATATTAATAGTTTTAAACTTCGGTAACTTTAAATATAAAATAAATAAACAGATAAAAGATAAAAAAAAAGGGACGAGAGTTGATAAAAGACCGAGAGTAGTTAAAGAAGGGACTAGATAAAGGACAGAAATGTCTCGAGACCGAAATATCTCAGGACCGAAACGTCCTGCTTCCTGAAATTTTGGTGGAAATTACTTAGAAATGTAAAATGACCGCTAAGAAATTTTTAAAAAAAATTCGAAATTAAAAAGGGTGAAAAGAACAGAAAACGTTCTAAATTACGATTTATTTGGAATTGTTAGAGCTAGAAACTTGAAATGTATAATAAAAATAGATTCTTTCTTTCGCCCAAACAATCGAAAGACCTGATAAAATTTAAAAGCAATACAACGGACTGCTACGAAGCTAGTTTTTAATTAAATTGTAAAAAAGTGCATAATAATTATAAAAAATTAATTAAAAATGAAAATATATGTGCAAATATTTTTACACGCTTTCATTAAATTTTGTTTTTTCTCAATCTTTAAATCTGGGTCAAATTTTGCAATAGATTTTTGACCTTCTTCCGATGAAACCAAATTGTTCAAATGTTGCACATTGTCGATGCCAACAGAATACAGTGGATGTTCGGTAGAGATGGGCATTATTTAACGTATTACGATAAATAACAATGTTATTCGTTTATAGTGCATCATTTAGTAACAGATTAACGGAAAGTCCCTGTTAAATTTATAACGCATTACCTGCAAAGTATATAAAAAAAAGAAAAGAAAAAGCTGAAAGAATAGTTTTTTTAGAAATATATATTAAAATTATAATAAAAATAAAATTTCCAAAATTTGTTTTCGATATTATAAAAAAAAGAGCTTAAAAATGTACTTTCAAATTAAAAAAATATGTACTTTCAAATAAAAAAAAGTCCTTTTTAAACGATTATGAACGCTTATTATGACGCGGCAAAGCTAATAGAAAGAAATCATCAGCCGCAGACAGTCAAAAATCTTCCTTTCATGTATTTAGTAGCCTTCAATGGCTAGAATGTATCGTTCACTGCAAAAAATGATTAAAGCTTAGTAGCTATGAAGCAATTCGCAATCAACCAATCAGAGCCCAATTCACTAGCAAACACCTTGCCATTCGCTAGAAAAGAAATCTACCACTGTTAAAATATTCTGAGAAACCGCATAGAGTTTGACAGTTATTTTATTAAAAATATCCATTACTGTTGATTCTAATACTGTAACTGCTTTAACTCAACACGAAGACAAAATATTTTTTAACACATCACACTGATATACGTTAAACTGTTGTAATTTGTTATACAGATAAATATACTAATACTATAATGTAATACAGATAAAATGATAAATAGTATTTAATAACATCATTTTAATGATGAGATTTATTGGGATGAAAAGTAAATAACGTTTTTTAATAAAAGATATGAGGATGGGAATAACTGCGAATTCGTTGCATTGCAGAGTTAGGTCGTTAGCCATTTTTGACCTGGCAGTGGTTTATTTGAATTAGAATGTTTAAAAGGGATTACAGGATGGGAATGATTTTGATTTCGTTGCATTTTTGACACAGTTATTGCGGTAGCCGTTTTTGATTGGGCTAGTGGTTTCTTTGAATTTGAATGTTTAAAAGGGATATGCTCATGGAATTCGACAGGTTTTTTTTTTTTTTTTTTTTTTTTTTTTATTTGACAGTGGATTTTTTTTTTTTTTTAGAAAGGGGGCATGTGTTTTTATTCATTTATTAGTTTCTCAATACTGTGTTTTTAGAAAATAAGAACTACAAACATTTTTATTTCTGTGATTTTTATTTCACTGTAAATAAAAGAAAGACAATAGCATCGCATTATTTGTGCGAGCACTTAGTTTTAATACAATTGTAACTAATTTGAAAAACGTAATAAAATTCTGTTCGGATAAATTGCTTTTAATTAAAAGTGTATAAATAACATTTTCAGGTTCTTGTGGATTATCTTTGGATAGACGTTGATAAATATGGCTGCAATGAAATCAGGGATCAAATTTCTTTTTTTATAAATCATGTTGTTAAAGCAGTGTTTATTTTTATACAGCATGTCTTTTCTTATCGTTTGCCGAAAGCTAATTTCGAAACCATTAGTTTTAGAGGTGTAGTTTCAATTCCAAAAGTGTTTCAAATTTTGTTCTGTATCATATAAAAATCGATCTACGTTAAAATAGCTGATTTTTAAATACTTGAGAAATTAAAATTTTTTTACAGTATCTGGGGCTTAGAAGTTTCTCTATGTTTTAAGATGTAAAACAGTAAAAATTTATTCTTCTATGGCCAAAACTAACTGAGTTAAGATACTTGCAATTTAATGAATTTTGTGATTTTTAGTCACCAAATATGGAAAAACACTTTTTTAGTATTACATTGATAAATTGCATCTGACTAAACAGACTATATATAATATTTTCATGTTCTTGTGTTTTTCGCTATGCATATGCGTTGATACACATAGCAGCAATGAAATCGGGAATATTTTTTTTTCTTTTTTTTTTTTTTTTTACAAATCATGTTGTTAAATCTGTGTTTATTTTTATACAGGATGTCTCTTCTTATCGTTTACCAAAAGCTAATTTCTAAATCGTTAGTTTTAGTGGTATTGTTCCAATTGTAAAAATGTTTCAGATTTTGTTATGCATCATTTAAAGTCCAATTTGCATTAAAATAAGTACTTTTTAAATAGTTAAGAAATTACAATCTTTTCACAACGTCTCGTTCCTATAAGCTTCATTCAGAAAAGGTTTCTCCATGTTCTAACCACTAAAACAGTAAACATTTTATTTTCCTACAGCTAAAACTTATTGAGTTATGATACTTAGAACTTTATGAATTTTCGCCATTTTTGTCACCATAAACAAAAAACCTGTTTTTAGTGCCAGAAAAGCTCAAAATGCATAAAATTAAAAGTATCATAACTAGGTAAGTTTTGTCCTGTAAAAATTAAGTTTTTAAACAAAAATGATTTTAATGGAGCGGATTCACCTTAACAAAAAACAGTGTCTATATGTACGTCCCAAAATTATTTCAAACATTTTGTTTAAAAGCCTTCTAATTAAAACACCCGTTGACATCATACACAGCCATTAGTTATACGTTAAAATAATAAGAGGTTGTTGGAACCTGTTACTTGTGCAAGCGTGTAACGATGCAACCTGTTAACCAAAAGTAACTCTATATCCCATCTCTAGTGTCCGGTTAACGAACTTAATCCGTTCCAAAACAGTGTTCGCTAACCGAATTGTTCGTCAACCAATCATAGAGTATAGATTTGTATGGGAATTCAATTAATTAGTTCTTAAAAGCTAAATAATAATATATAAAAAATAATATAAATCTTCCTTTTATAATACGGTTAATATACATCCTTATTTAATACGGACAGATCGCATTTTGGTGTCCTTGTCCGTGTCGTAGCATATTTAATATATATATATATATATATGTATATATATACCCTTGTAAAAACTTTTAGGATTACATTCGTTAACTACGGCATTAAACCATATCAATTTGACCTTTCAAAAACACCTTCGTTCTCTAAACGAACGTGTTTACTGCAGAGCGTAATAAAGCTCAAGTGGAGTCTAGAGCCTGTTAATAATTTGTGAACTAAATTTCAATTAAAATAATTAATTTGCAATTAAAAATATTTCTTTAAAAATGGACACAAAATATAAAAATTAATGTTTATAACCTGTTCACTCTAATTTGCTAGTTCTAAAATATAGGGTCCGAACCAACGGTAGCCCATGAATTAATTAGGCCATACATATACAACTGTTAAAATGTTCCCTAAGTCCACAATAGATGCAATTAAATACAACAGCAAATCTGAAACACAGCATTACTTGGCTTTGTTTTGTGAGGTGTTCGTTATCCGAACATAAAAATCTCTCTCAAAGGTGTTCATTAACCGATCCCCCACTATATTCCTGTACCAGTGGACACCTGCGAGGCTTCTGCTCTGCAACTTTAAGATTATTTGCTGGTACGTTTTTAGACTAATTTTTAATTAACTGAAAATTTAAATCAAGCAACGTGTTTTAAGGGAATGTGAGTGTACTACATACGTCAAAAACTTGTTCAAAAACATTTCGAATGATACCTGATTCATTGTTGTATGTCTTGTTTATGCATAGGAAAAAGGATGCTGAAATCAAAAATAATAGATATGATTATCAGGGTCGTGCTTCAACAAGACGATGGTCCAAAGACAAACACATTCTTTTACGTTGAAATCATATGTATAACGAATCGATTTTGCTTAAATTTTCTGTACAAGTTCATTGTTGATGGCAATGTAAGACGATTCAACATTTTCAGCGTCATACCTCATCAGAGATAGGCTCCAGGATTTTATATTCTTTTGCGTTTTTACTTGAAATCAAATATCTAACGAGCCGATTTTGCTCAAATTCTGTAAACAAATTCATTGGTGGTGGCACCGTAAGACGATTCAAGTATTTTCAGGGTCATACACTATCAGAGGCAGATTCCAGGCTTTAGCATTCTTTTGCGTTTTTCATTTGAAATCGTTTTTACGGCATTAACTTGTGTATTAAAAGCGTGTTACTTAAATTTTTAATTTGCATTTTTATTTTTCTCTAGACTGTTTGTAAAACTCATTATCTGGAGTAAAAAGGTAAGGTCTATCCAAAATAGGTTTCATTTAGCGATATATATCAACTTGAATCTTGTCCCTATTTTTAACTTATATAATCAAGATAAATCATCCCAGACAATATACAGATCGTAAGAATTTATCATAATTTTCAATTACGCCATTTTAGGTAGATTTCGTATGAAATACTACCTATTACATTCTCCCCTATGTTAGAATTTCTGAAAATTTTCTGCAGATCTACACCGATCATGACCCCTAGAACCGAAAACCGCCCTCAGTAAAAATTTATATACATATATATACATACATACATATATATAAATATATATATATATATATATATATATATATCACTTTCTTCTGGACACGATAACTTCCACAATTTTGCACAAATCTCATCCAAACTGATACATAAACTCAAGGGGCATAAAATCTCGATCAAGTTCCTTAATGAGCAAAATAGGACCAAGGGGGTGGAAATAGAGAGGGATTTTGTGAAAACCGAAAAAATCCCATAACTTCTTAATGTTTGTACATATCAAATCAGTTTAAAGTTTTTATTACTTCTAAAAATATGTCCAAAAATTTATGTATCACAGATTTTTGATCAAATTAAAAATGGGCTCAAGGGGCGCAAAAGATATGGTTTTGGGAGAAAAAAATTCTTAACTTCGTCAATTCTCAAGATATCAAATCCAATTAATTTTATTATAAATCTCCTTAATATTATCTACAACTTTTATAGTCACAAGTTTTTGACATGACCAATTCGTATCGCAAAAAAAAAAAAAAAAAAAAAAAAAAAAAAAATTAAAAACGAAAACAAAAAGAGGGGAGGGGGGGGGGAAGGTTGAAGAAGAAAAAATCCATAACTCCGTCAATTTACAAGATATAAAATTCCCATGTATTTATTATATATCTTCTTAATATTGTCTTCAACATTTATATAGACAAGTTTTTGATAGGACCAATTCTTACAGAAAAAACAAATTCTTACAGAAAAAAGTACAGAAGTAAACAGCTAATGACCATTTAAAAAAATTATTATAAAAGGTAAAATGAGGTATGTATTAGATTAATATTAGTCCGGAATAATCCTGGTCCGGACATTTTTCGCCCAGTTGGAAATTTACATCTAATATGAGGTATGTATGTCTAAAATAATTTTAATTAGATGAATTTGTTAGGTAGATTTCGTATGAAATACTACCTATTGGCGTCGTTCCTATGTTGGAATTTCTGAAAACTTTTTGCAGATCTACACCAATCATGACCCCTAGAACCCAAAACCACCATCGGTAAAAAACTTTATATATATATATATATATATATATATATATATATATATATCACTTTCTTCTGGACACGATAACTTTCACAATTCTGCACAAATCTCTTCCAAACTGATACATAAAATCAAGGGGCACAAAATCTCGGTCAAGTTCGTGAATGGGCAAAATCGGACCAAGGGGGTGGAAATAGGGAGGGGTTTTGTGAAAACAGAAAAAAACCCATAACTTATTAATTTTTGTACATATCAAATCCGTTTAAAGTTTTTATTTCTTCTAAAAATAGGACCAAAAATTTATGTATCACAGATTTTGGATAAAATTAAAAATGGGCTCAAAAAGAATGATCAAAAATAGGGTTTTTGGGAGAAAGAAATTCATAACTTCGTCAATTCCCAAGATATCAAATCCAATTAATTTTATTATACATCTCCTTAATAAAATCTACAACTTTTGTATTCACAAGTTATTGATAGGACCAATTCGTACCGCAAAAAAATTAAAAACGAAAACATAAAAAGGGGGGTGAAGAAGAAAAATTTCTATAACTCCGTCAATTCACAAGATATAAAATCCCCATGAATTTATCATATATCTTCTTAATATTGTCTTCAACATTTATACAGACAAGTTTTTGATTGGGCCAATTCTTACAGCAAAAACAAATTGAAAATACATAGCGGTTGAAGAAAAAAATCATCTTATTAAGGGTGTATTCAAATCCAAACTGCTTATTTTCTGGCTCATTTTTAAATTCATTTTTGCTCTCAAACACATCCAATTGGTAGATTCTCTTATTCAGAAACTATATAATGTACCGTAATGATCGATTTTTGATAGAGACAGAATATGTTTCAAAAAGTGATGTCAAAGTCATTTTGAACAGAAATTTCATGAAGCGATTGTGTTAGAAACGAAAAATATTGTCCTACTGAGAAAATGATTGTTCATAAATCAAGTTTTAATTAATTGAACGAAAAATAAAAACACAGGTCTTTTATGAATCTCTTCAAAAAATCATGTCAGCAAGTTTAATATTTTTTCTATTAAAAATGAATCTGAAAATGTGCCAGAAAATTTCGAGTTGTTGAGCATGGAAAAATATTTTTTAGTACCTCCTTAACATGATTCTGATAAAACCAGCTATTATATAAAAATGAAATTAAAACTCGTCAAAAGCAGCCAGATAAATTGTTAAAGTTTATAAATCTCTAATCATGATTTAGTTTTTGTTGGTGAAATTAGTATACTTAACTTTTAAATCTACCTCCGCCTGTAGGCTTGGCCGGCAGGAATTTTTTATGTTATTAAAGAATGTTAGCTTAGATATTTATTTTCCAAACACAAGAAATCAAAATGGATCGAACTCTATTTTATACAGCAATGCAATATTTAACTACAATCCACAAATGAAGCTTCATAAAACGTGCATTTTGTATTATTTTTTATGGGAGAGTTAGAAAAAAGAATACTTATACTGATAGCTCTTCTAAGTTATATTTAATAAAATGAACGATGACAGATCGAGCTAATAATACACACTAAAGTTGTGTGGCATAGTTCTTAGCGCATGTAAACTGTATTTAATAATACATAAAATAGCTAAAATGAATGATATGCTTAAAAAAATGAAGTTCTAGAATCTATTTTGTACCTCTTTTATCGTTATACCCTAAAGTATACTACCTTTCTATACCTTTTAAAAAGAATTACTGAATAAAATAGCAGATGACCTTTAAGTATATAATGGATTCTGTTCAGAACAGCTTGACTTTTTGTTTGAATTTTTAAAAGGCTATCACAAACTTAGTTCTATCACTATTTTCATTCACTTTCCTAGATTATTTATCTACATTTTTTCACACTCCAATTTTATTTTAGACTACTTTTGAATTTTTCTGTTTGAAGTCATAAGGCACAAAATATTGCTGGGTTCAGGCCATTTTCTAATAATAAATACAAACTACAGCCTAATTAGTAATTTTCAAAAGATCTTTTTCGTTCCAAATTTTTAATATTACATTTTGTAATAAAAATGTCAAAGGAGTAATACAAATTCTTAATACTCGATAATCAACAAAAATTAACCATACCATTTCAAATCGCATGGCTTTTTCATTTAATTTAATAAAGAAACCTCAATATATTATAAACGTCTCTACTATAAACCGATTAGAAACAATCATATAATGAATAACTAATGAAAAATTAGCTGTTCAGCGTTACGTACTAGGAAATAACGGTTTGTTCTTTTTGTTTTTGCTATAAAATCAGTCATTTTTTTTAAATCAATCATTACATTTGTGAAGAATGTTTTTAACACTTTCACACACTTGAAAAGTATTTATGAATTCGGTTTGTCTGTGCGTCTGTGCGCCTGTGCGTAATATAGTCCGATTACCATGAAATTGATAGATATTATTAAGTATCAGTATGGTATGTTCGGTATTGAAAATGAAGTGTATTGCATATACGGTTCATTTACAGAGACACTCAAAAGAATTCCGTTACATTACGGTCTATGGGAGAAAACCGTTTGCGGTGTATTTTAATGATATTACAGTATTTTAAACATACTGGAATTTATATATATATCACTGAGGTGACCTACACGGCGTTTACTGTAGAATAGGGTATGCATAGAATATATCTTTCACTGACATGCAGGGCCATCGCGAAGACTTTTTATTGGTGGGGGAGAGGACCTTAATTTGCCAAGTCAAATTTTATTATTTGCCGACTAGTTTTATAATTTTGCCAAGTTACCACAATTGGAAAATATAATATAGTTCTTATTTGTAAAAAGTTTAATTATATTTCCAATTATATTTGTAATTTTTGCCAAATCTATCAGAGATAGAAAGTGTATTATGGTTTTTATTGAAGTTCTAAACAAATTTGCCAATTAAGTTTGTAAATTTGCCAAGTATAACAGCATTCGTGATCGGTTTTTTGGGGGGGAGGGACACTCCTCCCCCATCCCCAACCCTTAGCGAGGTCCCTGTTTACAGGGATACACATATACGAATTTGCCTGCAGAAGAAAATGAACTATTCAAGCCTATGAACAATAATTGCTAAAAGCGCGTTTTCAGTTGTGGTAAGTGTTTTTAAATTGAAGTTATTTTTTCAAATATTACTTGGTGTGGATAAATTCTATAGATCATATACAGGGCTGCACAAAATTTCTCAAGTACATTTCCGTTTATTCACGGAAATTACTGAATGGAAATTGTCAACTGTGCTACACGTTTCAATGAACAAACTTTAAACATACTATGTAGTATACATACAAATACATCGATCATATACAGATCTACACAAAAAAATTAATAAATAATAATAATAATAATAATAATAATGGATATTTTTCCGACTATTAATTGTGATATCAAAAATTGAATTTTTGAAATGTGTTACGGTTCCAGCATTATGAGTTTTTGAAATTGTTTATTTATACATCATATTTCACCTTAATAAATTGTGAAATTTTGTTACAGTATTCAGAATGTGTTGGAAAGTGTTGTATAATCTGTACTGGACGCATGATTTTTCGTATCTATATTAAATTTAATTTTAACTCCTTTAAAAATTCATTGCTTTGACGATTGCTTTGATAAATGAAAATAAATTTATTCTAAACGTCTTCATTAAATGAATAAAATCAATTTGATATTCAGCGAAAGATATTTCATAATCACATCAGAGCACAGAGTTCTTTTGAAGTCCTTTTGGCGCTGCCCTTTCGAGTAAAATCTTTGTATAAACGGAATCTGTCAATAACAAAATCCTGCCTAAAATTGACAAATTTTATGATCCCATGAAAAGGAATACAAACAAGAAGGGAGCAGGAATTCTGCTTTTTCAGAATTTAGTGTAGTCCCGATTAGAAAAAAATATATGTATTATTACGAGATGGACCCGTCGAATTTCGACGAAATAAAATATTTAAGAAGAAACTGTTTCATTAATTTATAATAAACCTGCAAAATTAGTCACAAGAAAAATATGCATCTTATATTGGTCAGTCTAACTTTCAGACGAATATTATTTTAACCTAAAGGTCACTGCTCTTCTATAAAGACACTCTAAATTTTTGTAAAACTTTGCGTTTTATCAGTGTGTGATTTCAATTGCGTTATTTTCAAAAGTGAAGCATTTCCACCTGTGAAGAATTTCAAAGACGTTGGAGTGAAAATGAAGCATTTCTACAAACATATTTCAGTTTTAAGACTTAAAATACGCACTTTTAATTTTATATAAATGACGTCATTTGGATCCGCTGAATAATTACACATTTACGATCCACTCTTAAACAACATCTATAGAAATGTATGCATAGGACGTCAACTATCGCGGAATAATACACAAACCCAGCAAAAAGCAATGTCGTAAACTTAAAAAAAAGGCTATCTAATGATTCATATGCCTTCATTGGTTTTTGTAACATTAATATGGATACTTAAAATTAAATATAGTTTATAATAGCTCCATGTTTTATCAGAAACGATTCATTTATAATTTTTTTAAATAGCACGTATTTTAATTATAATTTCTTTTTCAATTGTTATAGGAAAATGGCAACAAAAAGATATAGTGATCTACTATTTCCCAACTATTTTCCTTTTACTTTTTACAGAAATGAAGTACTTCAGTTGCCACCATTACAGAAATGACATTAAAAACTACTAGAAATTAATATCTCAAAGATAAATTGACATGCAGTTTTCAAACAAATTGCATTTAAAAGTATTTTTTTTCCTTATACGAAGGTGTAAAAATTGAAAATGGGCGATGCTTAGAAGTTTAAGAAATTGCAGTAGTTATTACTGGTATTTAACTGTACAATGATACATCTGCTTCGTTTTATGGCTGGCTTATATAACGAAACGTTATTTTTTAGTGATGACACTTTAATTGTTGCCTGAAAGAAATAGCTAACATATCTGCCAACTCGGAAACATGTCTAGAAGTAATATTTCTGCAGTCCCTTGCGCAATCATTGTAGCAGGTTTTACTGTACTAGCTATTATAATTATTATTATTATTATTATATTATTATTATTATTATTATTATTATTACTAAAATTCATTTTCAAAAGTTGCGTCGCTCTAAAATCCTTAATTTAAACATTTTATATTAAAGTTTTTTTGAATATTTTTCCTCCAGAAGAATTTTGAGTTAGGTAAGAAAAGTGCAATGCTAAAATTATTATGACTTATATAATTTGTTCTTCAATTGCTTTTTACACGGAGTTCGTGTGTAGTTGGCGACTTATGGCTACCACTATGTACTGTATATCACGCGGACGTGTGATTATTGCAGTCATAGAGAGATACTAACGTTGCATGCTTCTATCAATGTGAATAATAGCACCCTTTATTGTGTACCCCCAGCTAAGGTGCCCTCTGTTTGGTGAAAGATTTAGTGTCGTAGTAATTCCACATATGAAATTGCCACAAAACGCGTTGGTTTGAATGCTTATTGTATGCCAACTACCAACCCCATATACACAACTGAATTTTGATTCTCAAATTTCAGTTCATTTTATAATTGCAATATAGTTTGACAAACTTTTCCTCACACTATTATTTTTATTTATTTATGTATGTTATTATTGTTATTATTATTATTAATAATTTGCTTTGGCGGTTTAAAGAATTGTAAGCTTTACAAAGTCTCTTTTTTTATTACACTTGTAATATAGACATGTTGTGTATTTTACATTACTCTGTAATCTGCCAAATATCATTTTTTTCATTGTTCTGTTTCTAAAACAATTGAAATAATAAAAATAAATATCGGACTAAAAGATGAAAATGTAAACTTTATTTAGGGTTATTTATCATTAGTTTATTTATTTACATAATAATATTTTTAACTTTTACCCACTTTAGAATTTGCAGCATGTTAATAACATTATTCTTTTTCATTTATCTTAATTGTGATAAAACCATAGTGGACGATATTACGAGCAAAAGAGAGAGGTTGGACAAGCAAACTTTTTGAGGAAATCACCTAATACAGAATTTCTATTCAACGTATAATCATAATTTAATTAATATTAATCTATTAATTGATAATTAAGTTTCAAAAATATGAAAATAGTGTAATCTCATTATTAATACACGCCTGTACACAATTTCTAGAACACACATCAGGAGATAGTTGAAAAATGTATTACAAAATTCGACCTTTACTTACATAAACCAAGTTAAGTTATATAAAAACGTGTAATCTACACTATATAGCCAAAGGTGACCGGTCACTTGCGATTTTAGACGTTTTGTTAAATATCTAGAAAAATACATGAGAAATTATCCTCAAACTGCAGGTGTGTAAACAGTATAGTATAGGTCATATATTTCCGCGAAGAGTTTTTCCCGAAAACCCATAGGGAACCGTCAACAAAATAAAAAAAAATAACGAATATCTTTTGGTTAACCCTGTAAAAGCTAATGTAGCAAAAGCGTTCAAAGTCGAGATTATTAATAAGTGGCCTATTGTAATATACCGTGTTCATTTTTATGAGGATAGCATGTGTACTCGTAGCGAAATTAAGGTTTTTATTAAAACAGTCCTAAATTTCGCCAAGTTTTTTGCTTATAATTTGCAGAGTTCTTGGTATAAAAAAGTCCTTCCGGCCAGTGCCGGGAGGAAGAGGTAGCTTTCATATTCCTTATTTAAAAAAAGCCAACTTATATTATTCAAACACACGAAGCTCAATTAAGTGGAAACCGAATGTAGGAGATTCAATACTAATTTTTATCAATACTACATCATTATGAATGAGAATTTCGCGAAATTAGTCAGCTTTATCCAAGCTGCTTTTATTTAAAGTAACTTATATTTGGCTGCATAATTCGGCGATTTCTTAAAGTGCCTGCCATTTTAAGACAACATGGTGGATGAGGCTAACCAGTGAACTAGGTCGAGACCTTAGTAATTGCTGTGCACATGCTCACTCACATCGGAATCGGTTGATATATACGAGTGCTGTCGCAGGCAAAAAAATCAGATTTTTCAAAATGTCACCCACGTTAGAAATTGAAACTGCTATATCTGAGCCATTTTTTAAGATAAAGACAAACAAAAAATGCTCCTGAATCCTTATATCAAGGTCAAATACTTAAGAAAGAAACCTTTTTCAATTTCTAATTCTTTTGCACCTCACTTTAAATATATATTTTTTTAATTTAATGACCGCCATTTTGAAACAAGATGGCTGATGAAGCTGACCAGCGAACTAGGTCGAGATATTGATGTATACTATCCACATGCCTTTTTACATCGAAATAGGTGAATACGTGTGGTATCGCGAGACAAATACAAGATCGTTTCAAAGTGTTATCCATGATAGAAATTCAAAGTGCTATAATTCAACCACTTTTTAAGATATAAACAAAAGAACAAATTTTCAGAAACAAAAACTGCTCCAGAATCTTTGTATCAAGGCCAAACACATAAAAAAAAATCTTTTTCATTTTCCAATTTTTGAAAACCTCATTTTAAATTTTAAATTACATTTTTTTAAAATGGCAACCCTTTTGAAACAAGATGGCGAATGAAGCTGGCCAACGAACTCGGTCGAGACATTGGTATGTACTATGTACAGACCAAGTTACATTCAAATCGGTTCATAAATACGCCTGTTATCGCGTGACAAAAATCAGGTCGTTTTAAAATATCAGCCACAATAGAAATTCAAAATGTTATAACTCAGCCATTTTTTTAGATATAGACGAAACAAAACCTGTTCCGGAATCTTTGTATTAAGGTCAAACACATACGAAAAAACTCTTTTTCATTTTCCAATTTTTTGGTATCTCAATTTAAATTTAATTTTTTTTAATTTTTTTTAAATGGCCGCCATTTTGAAACAAGATGGCGGATGAAGCTGGCCAACGAACTCGGTTGAGTTATTTGTATGTACTATGTACACACCAAGGTACATCCAAATCGGTTCATAAATACGTCTGTTATCACGTGGCAAAAATCAGGGCGTTTCAAAATGCCAGCCACACTAGAAATTCAAAATGCTATAACCCAGCCATTTTTTAAGGTATAGACGAAACAAAAACTGCTCCCGAATCTTTTTATCGAGGTCAAACACATAAGAAAAAATATTTTTTCAATTTTCAATTTTTTGGTACCACATTTCAAATTTAAATTTTTCTTAAAATTTTAAATGACCGCCATTTTTAAACAAAATGGCGGATGAAGCTGGCCAACGAACTCGGTCGAGACATGGGTCTGTACTATGTATAAACGAAGTTACATCCAAATCGGTTCATAAATACGCCTTTTATCGCGTGACAAAATTCAGGACGTTTCAAAATGTCAGCTTCGTCAGAAATTCAAAATGCTATAACTCAGCCATTTTTTAAGATATAGACGAAACAAAAACTGCTACGGAGTCTTTGTATAAAGGTCAAATACATAAGAAAAAAATATTTTTCCATTTTCAATTTTTTGGTACCACATTTCAAATTTTAAATTTTTTTAAAATTTTTAATTGGCCGCCATTTTGAAACAAAATGGCGGATGAAGCTGGCCAACGAACTCGGTCGAGACATTGGTATGTACTATGTACACACCGAATTACATCCAAATCGGATCATAAATACGAGAGTTACAGTGTGACATAGGTCAGATATATATATATATATATATATATATATATATATATATATATATATATATATTGATATATATATATATATATATATATATATCAATTTTGAACGGAGGGTGGTTTCGGGGTCTGGGGGTCATGATCGATGAAAATATACCAAAATTTTTTGAACTCGCTTTCCTCCGAACGGCTGCAATAGGTAGCTTTTTGTAAAGAAAGCTACCTAAAAAGTTCTTTTCAGAAAATATGACAAATAACATTGTACACAATACTCAGTAATCAGAATTTAAAAATAATAAAAACTGGATGAAAAATAAGCAGGTTTACTGAAAAATGTTTCACTGCGCATGCGCGAAGGCTATCCAAATGTAATATGCATAATGTATTAGCTAAGTATATAGAGCAACTTTTGTGAAAGTCTCAAAATCATAGCTTGAAAATTCTGAAAATTATCATCGATAGAATAAGCTAAAAATTCGTTGTTCCCAAAAAGAAGCAAAAAGATGAGGGGTTGTATCAAATATTTGTTGATTAGTGCCAAGATAGTGTACACAATATTGCACGCACTACGTGTACACAATATTGCACGCACTACTTGAATACAATCCCTCCATCTTTTTGCTTTCTTTTGGAAATAACGGATTTTTAGCTCATTCTATCGACGATAATTTTCATAATTTTCAAGCTGTGATTTTAAGACTTACACAAAGTTGCTATATGCACTTAGCTAATACATTATGCACATTATATTTTGATTGCTTTCGCGCATGCGTAGTGAAACATTTTTTAGTAAACCTGCTCATTTTTAATCGAATTTTTATTATTTTTTAATTCTGATTGCAGAGTATTGTGTACAATGTTGTTTGTCATATTTTCTGAAAATAACTTTTTTTAATATTAAGAACTCTGCAGATTATAGGCAAAAAACTTCGCGAAATTTGGGACTGTTTTTAAAAAAGCCTTAATTTGTCTACGAGAATGCATGCTATCCTCATAAAAATGAACATAGTACATTACAATAAGCCACTTATTAATAATCTCGAGTTTAAACGCTTTTGCTACATTAGTTTTTAAAGGGTTATCCAAAAGATATTCGTTCTTTTTCAATTTGTTGACGGCCCCCTTTCGGGAAAAAAATCTTCACGGAAATATATGACCTATACTATACTGTTTACACACTTGTAGTTTCAGGTTAATTCCTCATGTATGTTTCTAGATATTTAACAAAACGTCTAAAATCGCAAGTGACCGGCCACCTTTGGCCATATAGTGTATATTATAAAGGACAAACGTGTCCGTCCGTATAGCTGACGTCATTTTGACTGTAGCAACAGCAGACGATTAAATTTCGTTTTATTGCAATTTTTTTAACTTCTAAATATCGCACATTTAGAATTTTTACACTATCGAATAGGGAAAAATATACATACTTTCAAATTCACTTCGTTTGAAAATTGTATCGCAACTTTTTTTAAAAATAATTTTCAAGCATTAATTGTTCTTTTTAATTATCTCTATTGAGTGCAGACGATTGTGAAATATAAATCCGTTTGCACTTAAAGTAAAATAAATAGTTCGGCGTTTATTTCCAGCTTATATGCCATAACGAAATTAAAACTTCATTGTTAAATGAATAAAATAATCAGAAATAAATAAAACACAAATTTAAAACATGTAATTCAGCTACGCATTTAAAAGCTGAAATTATCGCAATTAAAACTGCTGATTCAAGTAGGATATTTAGCGATTTCATTGGCTATTAACTCTTGGCACGAAACCAATACGAAAGCATCGCCTTTAATGAATTTCAAAAACTCAATTTGGATAGCTTTATAATATTTTTCATATAAAATTGATTTTTGGTGTTGTTAGTGGGCAAATAATTAAATAAATAAAAATAAATACAAAAATATATAATTTAAAAATGTTGAAACGTTTTCAATAATAATTTTAAAAAATGTGTTTTACCTATATTCTGTAACACGGGATGGCCGGGTAGGGTCATAGGTAAACATACAAAATGGGACGCTTTCAAAGAGTATAATGGTAGCGCGATGACGATCGCAGCGCCTATAGTGACAAGGGGGGAACAAACTTCTCATCCATGGAATATTTCTCCTATTCAGTTTCTATCTTCATCTTTCTATGATCTTTCCTTAATAAAATTCTTACGTTTTCAACAAAAAGTTTTTCTTTTACTAAATAATGGGTTTGAAATATTAGTAAAAATAAATAACTAAAAATAAGCCAAAAATCTTATCTTTAAAAAAATTAATTTTCTTTTACAAAAATAATAAAACGTTTGAATAAGATTTTAAGAGGAAAATGGTTATATTCATGTTGAGCTAAAAAAAAATATATAGTATATGTATTGAATTATCTTGATGAATAAGCAGCATTTATAATTATCTTTACTCCCCCTCCCTTTTTTTTTTAAATTTATATAATCTTTGCCAACTTTCATCGCGAAATTTAAATTGTATTATCGTAATGTACGTAAATTTACCATGATTACGTATATTATTATACTTGCATTCAAAAGTATCATGGATATTTTAATTTTCACATATCAAATACATAAATATTTAATTAGATATTTAATTTCTTATCAGATTATTTTATTTAAGTATATGCCCACCAAAACTGCATAAAACCCAATTAGATGCTACATAGATTGCAATATTACATTAATATCAAACATGCAAGTAATATTCGGCGATAAAAATTTGAGAAGTATTCACAGTTTTGCGTTACCGGTAGTAAAATCGAAAAAAAGAATGATTTGATTTCATACGCAGACAGGATTTTGTCGTACACATTTAAGATTTTTAAAAGTTTTGAAAAATATTGTTATTTTCTTAATAATAAAAAAATACTTAAATGCCAACGATTTCAACGACACATTCCAGCGATCAATTTCAAGAAAATCGTCTACCTCGAAAAGAATACAATCGAATCAAAGACTAGATATTAAAAGTATAGAATAGAGCATAAATTTCACATGCATAGGTAAATTTCGGAAGCTTGTTAGTTGTTCCCCATTGTCGCTAGTGACGCTAGTTAACGATGTCATTACATATTTTGCTGTAACTGTCCTATCTAGTAGTTTATCTATGAGTTTGATGCCCTACTAACAAGGGGACCATCAAACATGGTGATCACAGATTTTGATGATTTCAAAGTAAGTTGTAGGGGTCATACCACTAATTATTCTGGTGAAAGGGTTTCTTCAAATGTGCCTTAGTTGTTGAAAAATTGCTGGTTAAATTCAGCGTATATTTCAAATACCCATTAATATGACCTTCTGTATGTGAATTCGTGGCACAGCGGTAGTATGCGAGCTTACAGGCCAAGACAGTGTATAGATTAACATACAAGATTGGACATTTACGGCAAAATCTGTAATGGCAACAGTACTAGCGTCACTACCCATGGAGGAAAGAGATAGATGGAAATGCAGTAAGGTGGCTGGGGTGACGCCAAAAAAGTAACCCTAAAATCCGCTACAGTAGACCCAAACACAGGCACGTTCTTTCACGAAAGAAAGAAGAAAACTTTTAGTAATACAGTTTTTATATTAACGCATGGAAATTATTCCATAGGGATAACATTCGCCTTGCATACAACATTTCAAATAAAAATCATTTTTTTTTTATTAATTGATTTTCATTTAAAATACAGTTTTTAGTTCATAATACAATGAAATGCTGCTTTAGAATGCTTAAAAATAAGCAGATCACTTTCATTTAGAGGGGAAAATGCACGGGTGATGTCGAAGAATTCGGTCCCTGTTCTAGGTGCTTGTTTTGTTTGGGCCTAGTGAGAGCATTTAAATTTGAGCGATAACGCGCATCATATTGCAAACCGTTTTTACGGATACTGCAATTCCATCTATCTCTTCCCTCCATGTCACTACCATGGTCACTACCACGCGGAATTATGGATTTAGAAATTGCTCTACCACAATAACTATATTCCTTAGTGTTTAGACGCATATAAGAAAACTTATATTATAATAATTTGAAATTTAGATAAGATTTTTTACTAAAACAGATTTAATAAATCGACAGTTATAGCTCTTTTTCTAAAATATTTACAAATATAATTGTATTAATTAACAAAAAATGCTGTTAACAAATCTTACAATTCTTTATAAAAAAAAATGTAAATAAATACATTATGGTCCTATCTATAAATGGAAAGGTTTTTGCAGTATATTTTTTTTATATAACGTATTTTTAATAAGAAAAAAGCTATACCTTTGTAAAGGGTTGTGAAAACTACCACTTTATAAAATATATAGAGTGGTGACCAAAATTGTGGACATTTTTTGAAATTTTCATGTTTTATAACTTTGTGTGCTTATAGAATATATTAATTTTAACTCAAATACAAACGTTTATTATTAACATTCAAGGAAATTTCATGTAGAATTTAATTTAAAAAAAAACAGAAATAAAATATCTGCGTTATGAAAAGTTACGCTCACTTTAGTCTAAAATACAAACACAATTAGTCATGAATACTGAAGTATATTGTAATAAAAACTTCCTAGCCCATCACAATGGCTGTTATGAGAACCAATCAAATGTCAGTAACTAAACTGCAATATATTTTAATTTTTAAAAGCGGTATTTTACTGGAATGAATTTTGCAGAAATGTGAATACCAGTGTAAATAAATAGAATAACGATTTTTTTTTTTATATTTCTATTTTTTTTCTTAATGCAAATAATTTAAAACAATGTCATCAACAACAAGAACTGATTGGACACCTACAAAAAGAAGAAGAATTGTCATATTGAGAGAAAATGGTCTCTCTTATGCTGAAATTGCAAGACAGGTTGGTGGATCAGTTACTTTATCTAGCGTACGAAAGTTGTGCTTACGTTAGGAAGAAACTAAATCAGCGATAAATAAAGCAAGATCAGGCCGAAAAAAATGCACAAGTGCTTCTGACGATAGAAAGATAAAAAGGATATGCCTCAAAGATATAAAAATTCCATCCGATGCTGTTAGATGTGAAATGAATGCAATGGGTTTTCCAGTTAGTTCAAGAACAATAAGGAGAAGATTAGCAGGCTTGGGACTGACAGGTAGAATTCTAAGGAAATAAAACATTTTTAAATCTTCAGCAACGCAAGAAACGAGTTCAGTCAGCAAAAGAACACATTAATTGGCCAAAAAATCAGTGAAAGCAAATAAACTGGAGCAATGATGGTAAAATATCGCTCTTTGGTATTGATGGGCGAAAATATGTAAGATGTAGAGTAGGGGAAGAGATGCATCCTGATTGCATTGAAGCAACTACAAAGATCACAACAAATGTCACGATTTGGGCCTGTATGTCTGCAGATGGTGTGGGCCGCATTCAAGTGATTGATAGCATTCTGAAGGCAAAAAAATACATCGCAACTCCTTGAATCAAAATTGATACCTTGCATCAGGGATCTCTTCCCCAATAAAGTACCATTTATCTTTCAGCAGGATTCAGCTCCATGCCACACGGCAAAAATACGCAAAGAATTGTTTAAAAATAAAAGCATACAATTATTACCCTGGCCAGAAACAGCCCTGATCTGAATCCTATTGAAAATTTGTGGCGACGTTTGAAAATCCTTATACAAAAAAATCATCCATCTAATAAAACGCAACTTATTGAAGCAATAATTGAGTCTTGGCATCATGTGATTAAAAAGGATGAACTCCAAACACTAGTTCTCTCAATGAAAAGACGCTGTGAAGCTAAAATAACAAGGGTTATCCTACTAAATACTGAATGTGTAAGTGTAACTTGAAAATATAATGAAATCAATCTTATTTTTTTGTAAGCGTAACTTTTTTTGTAGTGCAGATATTTTATTTTTTTATTAAATTCTACATTACATTTCCTTGAATTTGATACATAAATATTTGTATTTAAGTGAAAATTACTATATTCTTCAAGCACACAAAGTTATAAAACATGAAAATTTCAAAAAATGTCCGCAATTTTGGCCACAACTGTATCTGTGACTGTTTCGCTTCTGCTTTCTAAATGTTATCAAGCAAAGTATTTTGTATGAAAAGTAAAATCTACTTTTATTAATAGATGGATTAAATAAATTTTATTTTAGATTTTCTTTAATGATACTTAAAAGTGCCGTCAGTTGATAAAGGGTTAAAAGGCCCTTCTTCTACTATAGTCAGAGTTATACTCAGGTTTCATTTTTGAAAGTTTATTTCTGTATTTCAGTAAATTTTGCATAAGATATGGTTTCGCTGTTCAACGAAATAAACTCAACACTAAATTACCCCGTTTGTCTATGGGTCTGCCATATCAAAGAAAAACAATTTCCTCTCGCATCACATTCTTTAAAAGTATAAATAATTATAAGAAAGCAAAACGTGTTATCCTTGTATTTCCATTTAAAAATAATATTACAAAATCCCTAGCTATACATTTTTGTGCTCATAAAAAGTACTATCACAATGTCGGAGCCTTCTCCACACTTGTTCCTTTATTTTCATTACGTCCGATGCATTCAAACTGCTTCTTTTCTTTCCTGAAAAAGAGATGAGAAAAACGGCGCCTTGATTTAAAGTAAAACATACAAAGTTCAAGATAAGAATTTCCATTACGCATACGAAAGTATAATAAATATTTAAGAGTTTGCTATCGGCCCGGGCAAACATAAATTTTATGCTGCTATTTTGAATAAGAAGTCAAATCAAAAAGCAACGTTTTTCTTTTCTTCTTGAAATATATACAATGTTTAAGTTTTTACAGCATTTTTTGATATGCACGTTTTAAATTGAACTTTTTGGTAAGTGGTTCAGTTTCCGTCGACAATTTTTTTTTCGTTAGTTTTTCTTATTTTTACTTTGAAAGATATCGAATTATAAAGAGTACATAAATTGTAACTTATTTTTTGTAGTATACTTCAATAGTTGTTAAAAAGAGATCGATGCACTAAGATGCGAATGGATAGATACTTTACTAAATCTTTATTTATTTATCTATTTTTGCTTATATTTTTTACTGTTCCAATAATATCCGGTGTCTGAAAAACTATTTTACAAAATATATTTGCGAAATTTATCAACGTATTGTTTTTTTAATAAAAAATTTGTTTTCTCAATATATATGATACTGAAATAGCATAAGAATTTTTATACGGACTTTTATTTAATTCAGAAACAAAACAGAGCTGCTTCCTAAAATTAATAAATAGTATATAAAATATATATGATTTTTTAAGCATTTCCGAGTAAGCAACATCATTCATTATATTAGTGGTGGGGGGGGGGGGGGAATCAAGCTGAAATTATCCTAAATTAAAAAGAATTTTGTAGTAATTTAATACTACAATTTCGTAGAAATTTTTATTAATTTACCAAATCATGAACATTTAACCAATAACATTTGAAAGGCAAAAAAACTTTTAAGAAAAAATACACAAAGAGAAATAGTCTTTAGACTAACAATATAGAACTCCATTTATCCAATGCAAATAGTTGGCGATTATTTATAAAGACAGATCAATATGGAGCTCCTAATTATTGCTGTAACGCTAATAATTGCTAAAAAATTTTTGATATTGAAAAAATGCTTACGATAATTTAACCCTTTAGCGCTCAAGCTTTTTTAAAGTTTGAATTCATACATTTAAAAAAAAAATACATTTAGGAATTCTAAGAAATACGAACTTCTAAAGTCATGTCTCACAATACCATTTAAAGACACATCTTTAATATATCTATCTATATTATAACGGAATAACGTGTCTGTGTGTAACGCTGACGTCATTTTGATGGTGGCAACAGCAGATGATTCAATTTAACTTTTATTAACTTTTATTGCAATTTTTTAAACTTCTAAATAATGCACATTTTTCTTTTTTGCACCGTCGAATGGGGAAAAAATATATTTTCAAATTCAATTTGTCTGAAACTATATCGCAATTTGTTTCAAAACTGTTTCGTAATTTGTACAATTTTATTGTTTTTAAAATAATTTTCGAGCATGATTTATTTTTTAATCTAACTCTATTGCGTGCAGAAAATTGCAAAAAAAAAAAAAAAAAAAAAATCCGTTTGCACTTAAATTAGAATAAATAACTCATCATTTGTTTCAAGCTTATATTCCATAACGAAATTAAAACATTCATCGACCAATAAATAAAACAATAAAACATAAATAAAACAAATTTAAGACACGTAATCGAATTTCACGATTAAACAACTGAAATGAACAGGAGATTTCTTCGGCTGTCAACTCCTGACGCGAGACCAATATGAAAATATCACTTTTAATACGTTTAAAAAATTTATTTGAACTCATTATTGGTGATTTTCATATAAAAATGATTTTTGGTATTGCTAGGGGCATTCTAAAAAAATATATTAGATTTAAAAAATCTATTAGAGTTATCGATTTAAAAAATGAACCAGTAGCCTTCACGGTTGCAATAGAATATTCTATTTAAAAAATATATTAAAATTTACTATTTCAAAAAAAAAATATATATATATATATATATATATATAGTTCCATGTCATAAAAACCTCACTGAACACTAACGGGTGTGATTGATGATATTGTGCCGGCAATAGCTTCTGTGCATATTCGAAGAATTCTGTCCATTGTCAACATTCGGAGATATCATTTCGCGTTTTTAAAGAGGGCAAGGAAATTTGTTATTGTTGTTGTTTTGTCGTGCTAAAAATATCATAACTTAATAACTGCACAGATTATTTACCTATTTGAATGTGTTTTTGCCAATTTACTTTATTTAAACAGATTAAAATAACAAGATTGCTACATAAAGATCCCTAACATTAAAGAGTTCTACTTTTTGTAATTTGGTTTTCCTGAGGAACTATTGGGCAGAATTCAAAGTGTAACGTGTCAAAATTTCAGAAATAAAATCGGGAATCACTGCAACGGGGCCCATTAGCTCGTTTGGAAAGATTTTCGTTTAAAAATATAAAATCATACAAATTCGAGGGTGTACACTGCCGAAAGCAGTAGGAGCCCAACGCTAAATCCTTCCTGGAAAAAAAATATCCGGATTGAACTCTGATATTAGTCCTATTTAATATTACTATCCCGGGCCCATGCAATGCTGGGCTGGAGGCTACATTGTAAAATAAATCTGTAAATCTGCAGATGTAAAGTTACAGAAATCTGTGTGCTTATTGAAATTTTATCTGTACACTGTACAAAAAAAATGTAAATCTACAAAACTAGTTTTTGTAAAGCTACAGAAACCTGTAGCTTTACAAAAGAATCTACTAAAATTAGAGTAATCTTACTAAAAATTTATCTGTCACCCGAGTTGCAGTTACCTAAAAAGTTCTAGACATCCCAGTTTTCTAAAAAGTTTAATAACCTTACAGATTTTTTGATTTACGGTTCAAAAGTGTATTTGTTACATAAATTTTTGTTGCTGCCGTTACATAAAAAGTTCTAGGAATCCCAGTTTCCTAGAAAAGTCTTAGTAACTTTTTAGATTTTTTTTTTTTTACAGTGTAGTACACAATAAAAGGAAGATAATGTAACGCGAAGGAAATTATCTTTCTTCATCTGTCCCAAAATACTTCTGCCAGTACGAAAGCAGAAGAAAGTTATTTTCTATTCTCGTATTGGTAATATGTAACACAATTTGATTGAAAAGCACATCAATTGTAACAAAATAACGCTTTACTATAAATACAGTCGGACCTCGTTATCCCGACACCCTGTTTTCACGTCACTCCGCTTATCACGTCAGTTTTTCAAAGTACCGATTTTCTGTATATAATTTTAATGTAAATAAAACCAGATTTTACGTCGTTGAATAATTTTCAACTCCGGATATCCCGACGATTTAGGAAAATTGTCCATTTTCCGCAATCCATCTTATAAGCATGGAAATTAAGCGGTATAGAATTGTCTTAGCCAAACTTTTCACAAATACGTCTAAAATACCCATTGAGATAAATGAGAAATTTTTCTCCCATCGTTTATCGAAATAAATAAACCCACACACTATGAATGACGCACTTAAGCTCTAGATAGACGTATCAGTCTATTCGTGGCCTTTTTGTTCTGATTAGGCGGGGCTTTCTTGTGGTTGCACGGTGTTTTTCATTCGACTAAAACTGAAGCATTGCATTGCATTGAAACGAACAGAAATTATCTAACATCCATTTCTGAAACAACGTATATTGATTACGATTCATTGTATAATATTAAGAAAAGAATTATAGGAAGCACATCATCATAAATCTAATTTTTATTCTTTTCAATTTTGTTTTTGTGTTTATTTAGTTTAATAAGAATGTTTTATTGCTTAAAACTATAAGAACATTTATGAATTTAAAATTGTCTTAAATTAATTAAAAATACGGCTTGTTATAAAAAAATTTATTCCAACTCCGGTTACCGCGACACTTCGCTTATGACGACATTTTTTTCTGTTCTATAGAGTGTCGAGAAAACGAGGTCCGATTGTGCAGAAAAATGACGCCGGTCATTCTACAACAGTGGGCGAAAAAAACTAAACTATACCGATACCGATACCGATACCTAGTGGTATGGAGAAATGTGTAACAATGCTTGGATAGCTGAAAGTGCACAAAAGAATCAATAACATGAAGTAATCCTTTAGAAAGCAATACTGTGAAAATTAATCTACGGTGGGAAAATATTTTTCCAAAGCACTCTAAAATGTAAAATAATTTCTTAGTTACCCACATCGTGGAAATATTTCCCTTTTCTTCTAAAACCATTAGGAGAAAAATAAACTAGATTAATCAGCAAATAAATAAATAGAATGCTAAATTCATCTTTAAAAAGTTAAACTTAAAATTGCATTATGTGCAAATTACTTAAAAGATCACAAAATATTTAAAAAGGTGTAAATTACTTAAATTTTCTTATACCTATATTCAGGCATTATAGTAGCCACCAGTACAGACACTTTTACCACATTTGTTTTACATTAATATATAAAGATTCATGACACTTAACTTTCATTTGATCCAACCAGGACAAAATAAAAAGGATTATACACCCCCCCTACCATACATGAACGGAATAGCACTAAAAATAAAACGCGAAATTAGTAAACTCGGAAAGACAGTCCCAATCACACCCAACCCTTCCCTATTTAAAACGATACGAAATGAAGCAGAAAGATACGACGAATTACAGACGGCAGGAGTATATAAAATTAAAGCCTCAAATACAGACAATAAGGAAATTACATACATCGGGATGACAAAGCGAAAAATAAGCGAAAGGTATAAGGAGCATATCCGCGACATTAAATATAATAATCTAACAACAGCCTTCTCACGAACAAATTAAAAAAAACCCCATAATACCTCAATCAATAAAAATAGAAAAAATAGCTGCATATGATAATCCCCACAACACCCTAATGAGAGAGGCTATCGAGATTAACCTCGAAAGAAAAAATGTATGCAACGATATGGCGCATGCAAATGTTGACTCCCGTTGGCTAAAAATGCTGGAAAGAGGGGGAAAGTGAAAAGGGAGAAGGGGGAAAAAATGGAAAAAGAGAAATGATAAAAGGTCGAAAATGAAACTGCGAGCCGCCAAATGAAACTGAAGAAGTCCAAGAAATGGACGAAAACGTTTTTTCAGAGAAGTGCCAAAGAGTATGGACAATGCAATATATATTTATAAATAGCATAGTTTTAACGATATACCGGAATTTATGTCCTTTTTAAGTAAAAAAATGTGGTTTGTTTTTTTAAGAAAAGTAAAGAAATGTAAATTATAATGTTCGATTTTAATATGTACAAAACGAAAGATAAAGGATTTTTTAAAATGAAAGTTAAGTGTCATGAATCTTTATATATTAATGTAAAACAAATGTGGTAAAAGTGTCTATACTGGTGGCTACTATAATGCCTGAATATAGGTATAAGAAAATTTAAGTGTAATATGGGCATTAAATGAGACAGAAATTACTGTCGAAAAACACTGGCTAAAGGTGTAAATTACTTTAATACATCTTAGTACTTCCAACTACATACATAGCCTTCGTCAGAGAATACAAAAATACTGTTATTGGTGTCTTATTTTCAAATTTCACTAAGTTGGTGTGGAAAAGAGTGAAAATGAAAGCCAATTTTTAAATCCGGAAAACATTGGGAAAATAAAAATATGGATATACAGGGTGTCCGGTCTCAACGGTGTCCAATGGCTAATTCCTAAACCGTTAGTCATAGACATATAGTTCCAATTACAAAAATGTTTTAAATGAGGTAAAGAAATATTTTAAAAGCGATTTGGGTCAATAAAAACATTTCTTAAAAAATTACGAAATTTAAATTTTTATACGGTCCCCCGGTTCTATAAGTTATATTTAGTGAAATTTTCCTTTTACACTGACAAGTAATACAAAAAAAGCCCCGTTATTCTACGATTAAAATTGACCGAGTAATAGCCGTTTAAAGTTGGAGCATATTTTTTGCTGCAAATTGGAGGTCATTCACAAATTTAGTCGAAATATAATTTCGTCAGATATAAAAAATGTTTGGGAGTAAAATTAGTACATTGCAATATAAATTTGAAATCTTTAATCATTCTGGCATATTAATGGAAAATATACAGTTTGTAATAAACATTTAAGAAGAAAGAAAAAACAGAATTTTTGTTAAATAAAATGATTCTGAATTAACAGCCTCGGTTCTTTACAAAATGATACGTATTTTAAAATATTATTAGATTGCACAAACCTGCAAAAGTTGGGTTATGTCATGTTTTTTAGCTTCGATAATTGATTTTTATATATTCTGTACCGCTGAATCCGAAATTGACCTTCATTTTAACTATCATATCAGGATTTTTCGCAAACTGCAAATTTCAAAGTGAAGAAGTTCAATGTTAAAATTGAATTTCTTCCCCCATCTCATCGGACCACTCAGCTGTTTAGCTGTAAGAATCCCAGGATAAGCAAAAATATCGAATAAATTTTTTACACTAGATTAATATTAACACAATTATTCTAATTGGTAAACAAATCATATTAGATGTAAATTTCCAACTGGGCGAACTGTAATCATCAAGGTTAGCTGGGTGAAAAAGTTCGACCAGAATCGTCCGGGATAGCTTAGATGGCAGAGCACTGGCGGCTTCAGCCAGAAGGTCCCGGGTTCGTATCCTGGTCCGGACATTTTTCGCCCAGTTGGAAATTTACATCTAATATAAATTTTTTAATCAAATCAAATAAAATAAAATGAAAAATATTTTACATATGTCTTATAGTATGAGATTTTCGCTATATTTTAACTTACACATTTGCGATTTGCAAAAAAGTTCTAACATAATGGTTAAAAATGAAAGTCATTTTCAGATTCAGTGCTAAAAAGTGAATAAAAATCAATTATCAAAAGTTAAAAACCCAACAATCGCAGTCTTGTATTATCTAATCTAAAACTTCTTCTTAAACTCCTTGGCAGAAATCTATGCGAAATTTTTTGTGTTATCCAGTAAAATAAGTATAAATGGTAACCACCGAAAATCTTAATAATATTAGATTGTTATCGGATTTGCGCCAGTATGTAAAATGCAATGTCGATCGGATATTTAAAGGTGGGTTAAAGTTCGAGTACAAATTTTGAACTGGAAAAACATACATACGATTGTTGAAATAACATAAAAATTTATAAAAAAAACATAATTTTTGTTAAAAGAAATCATAAGAGAAACAGTCTCAAATCCTGACAAAATAAAACATATGTTATTTTAGCCAATTTGAGACTTAATCATAATACTTGTAGGATTTTTTTTCAAAGCGCAGATACACATGAAGTAAGATCTTCGAATACTTTAAACACTTGGTATATGATCCCTCAAAGCCAAGCCGAACTCATTTGTTTTCAGAGTAGAAAAGTGGCATAAGTCATGCATTTTTAAAGTTCCATAACTCGCTCAATTTTAGCGTTATAAGAATGGGACTTTTTTTGTCTTACTTGTCAGTGTAATAGGAAAAAATTACTAAATATAACTTATAGGACCGGGGGACCGTATAAAAATTTAAATTTCGTAATTTTTTAAGAAATGTTTTTATTGACCCAAATCGCTTTTAAAATGTTTTTTTACCTGATTTTAAACATTTTTGTAATTGGAACTATGTCTATGACTAACGGTTCAGGAATTAGCCATTGGACACCGTTGAGACCGGACACCCTGTAGAGGGAAGTGAAATATTAAGTGTTTTATTATTCTTTAGGCAAACTGAGCCAAATTCTGGGTATGTTGTAGGATAAAACGTCATTACAAACAGTATTTTCTTTAGCAATAATTTCTGTTGATTCACAGATTATTAAATCATGATAATTCTATAAGGGCATATATAATTTTTGTATCTTCGAAATTAACTTGTATATTTTGCTTCTAGTTAAATCTTGACAGGGCTGTTGTTGGCCGGTTGGACTTCAAATCTCTCAAATGTTCTTTAATATGATCTTTAAATTTATGAGAAGCCTTTCCTATGTATTCGAGATAAATATTTTCTGTTTTCAGTGGAATTACATATACTCCAGAAACTCCATCTTCAATAAAATTGAAAGATATAGTTAGTGCCAAAATTGACCGGATCCCGAAAGATATTTGCACATAGTGTAATTTTAAATTTAAAAAATTAGATTCCTTAGAGTTAGAAAACAGTAAGCTTCCAAAATTGACATAAACGTCTTTTTCGAAATTTTCGGATAACAAAGGGCCTCTTTTATTTCAGACATTTTGTGTAACTGTTGTAAATCCTTTTGCAAATGTTATTGTAAACCTTGTTTTCTGAGATTTTATGTTGGTTCATCACTAAATGAGTTCTGAAGATGCGAGAAAGTTTTCCGAAATCGTCAGTAATTAACTTATTGTTAACTTGAATTTTAGTAAAAAGATTTCTATGTCAGTAATATTTTCTCAATTTTTTTACCACCAATGTATAGGCTGTTTAAATTTTTTTAAATGCCAAAAACAAATTTATTCGTGAATATCAGAACTTTTTTAAATAGTGTATCATTTTCAAACATTGCGTTCATTTAATGTAAGAAAACAAAATGGAAATTATGATGATATTCCCTCTTGAATTTAAAAATATTTAAAACGCATTTCAACTGTAAATTAATATGTTTATGACATAAAAATAATTTTTCTTTTTTATAAGAAAATATTTTTATTCAAGCCATTCAACGGTGGTGGGATATATTTTATTTCATCTAATTTTAATCAAGATTTATATCAGAATATTTTAATAAAATTTTACTTTTATAATTTTGGTGAAAAAAAGACTTAAAATTGTATTTCGTTATTTTCAAATATTTTTTTTTATAAACTAGGGGGCACTACGCTCGCGAACCCCCGTTTAGACACAGCAGACTCTAAAAGCACACTAATTTGATCGGCTTTAAAAATATTTCGGAAGATTGAATTATAAGCTAAAAAACAGTGGCGTATAAACGGGTTTCTATTCGTGTCTCTTTGATTGGGGAATTTTAGGGCCAAATCAGCTGCTGTTAAAAGATACAATGGCTGTTTCCGTCGTTGATTAAATAAAATCAGTTAAACATTTCAAAATAAGCTAATATAAAATGAATTAAATAAACAGAGTTTTTGTCTCCCGGTGTTTTTTAGCAAAGCAAAAAGAAAGTTTTTTTTTTTTTTTTTTAAATAAGTCACTTTAAATGTATCGTTTCAAATCTGACGTAATTTTCATCAAACTTTTCTTTCTCTTTTTAATATTCACGTGAAAATACTTTTGTTAGAAATGAAATATTATTTGCACTGTCCTAATAAAAATAATTGAAAAGATCATCTTAAAATATCAAATAAATGCCTCGCGCAATTTTTATTTTTTAAACTGTTTTGCAATATTATATTTTGTTCATTTTACATAATAAGTGTAATGTGACGTACATGTGACGTAATTTCTCCTATTTAAGACTTCTAACGCATGATAATGAATTTATTATTTCACAATATTCCTTCTCTTTTAAAATTCCCGTGTAAATATAGTTTTTATGACGTAATTTTCAATGAGTTCCTGGTTTTTATATTTTCTGTTTATAATAGCCACGTGTAAATAAATTTTTAATTTGAAGCAAACATTATTATTTGCGCTGTTTGTACAGTTGGCAACAGTTTAAATTAATACCATTTTCTAAAATATTTAAAAAATATGTCTCGAAATGCTGAAAATTTAAATTTAAAATAGAAATAAAACCTCAAAAAAATAGTCAAATTAAAAAAAAATAAATGCAGTCTGCACACCGGGAAATTCTAACGCATAAAATGATTTTAAATTCCCATGCATAGTTTTTGCTCCTATAAAACTTTTTTAATGGAACGATTTTGTCCAACTTTAGCATTAAATATCTCTTAAAATAATTCTTTGATTTGAAAACTGTCTGCATCAGCGTGTTTATCAAACATTTCTCTATAATACCACCGATTTTCATATTTTTGTATGCAATATTTTGCTTAATATTAAAGAAGAAAGACCTACGGTCACAAAAAATTCAAAACCGGCGGAGGCGGCGACAGCGTTTGTTACTTTTTTTTTTAGAATAGAGAGATTTCTGGTGTGATTTCAAGATTACAGACACCCAATTACTTTTCCCTCGAAGGATTAAGATATCTGTAACAATCTTTAAAAATGACGTCTACAAATTATTTTTCAAATAAATCAACAGTCCACTGAACTTTCTTTTAAAAATTATTTATCGAATTTGCCTGTCATTTATATCATTATTTTTTAATGAAAGAAAATACTTTATAATTTATTGCTGTTTAACGCAACCATAAGTTAACAGAAATGAATTTATTGAACTATAACTCTACTTAATGAAAACTAAACTGAAAAAGAAGTCAATAAATTGCGCATATATTATACGCAAGTTCTCCATTTCTAAGTAATTAATCTTCATGACGGGAGCTTATAAAAACGACAATGCTTTGGAGAATTCTGTTTTTGTTTAATTAATGTTTTACCGTTGATTCCTTATTTATGGCAAAGAAAGTTTGACAGAAAAGTTTAAGGTATGGTCACATAAAAAGTGAAGCCAGAAATAAATGAAGCGATATTTCTTAAACAAAATTAATTAAAAATAATCAAGTTTATTACTTCCAAACTTATGTTTACATTTAATTTTTAAAAATAAGTATAGTAGAACCTAATCCGAACTAATTGGGGTGGGTACCTGTTCGCATTACAAAAAATCCGGTTTATCCGGAACTCCGATAAAAATAGAAAAGAAAAAGATGCTTACTAAAAAAATGCAAGCTATTAGTACTCAGTAGTACAGTAAACATCCTCTAATCCGTCATCCTAAGGTCCGGCATGCTGGATAATCCGGCACAAATTTCGGGAAAAAATATTATTCCTTGTTTAATCACTCTTGATGTTTATAATAATCCAATGGAACTTCAGAATGAGGAATTACGTAACAATCCATTACAAACGGTTCAAAATCGCGAATTTTCAAATAGCTCAGTCACCACATCGACGACGTGGGGGGAGAAAAAAAACATTTCTGTAGATTATTTGCGAAATCAAACTGTTGAGAGAGAAAATTAATTTTTATCATCCGAATTAAATACTTTTTGCATTTTAGAAAATAATTTTATAGTATTGGCAAACAAACTGATATTCGGTATTTTTTTAAGATGGGTTCTACGAACGCACGTTATCATTTTATATTCGTGTACATATGTTCTACTTTACATTATTGAGTATTTTGTTAATTCTATTCAAGCTGTTTAAAGGGGGAAAAAAAAACATGATTTACTGTCATTTTTTGTTTAATTCTAACTTCTACACGTTTTTTTTCGACTTTCATCCTGTAAATAAAATCGGTTCGGATTAACCGGAATTTCGTATTAGCGGGATTCTACTGTACAGTATCTTATTAGTGAATTTAAACAAATACAGGTTGATTCAAAAAAGATGGGAAAATTTTTAAGAGGTGATAGTACACACTAAAACAAACATTTTGTATCAAAGAATGCATGGTCGAAAACTAAACGTAAAAAAGTTAGAGGGCGCCAAAAGTTATGTTCTTATACGAGGCAAAAACACACAATGAATGATTAAGTTAAGTTACGAAAACAAATTTAATGGCATTTGATTACAATAAGTGCTCAAAACATTGGCCGGCAGCTGTTATGCACGCAGTACAACGGCGAAGAACAGATTGGCGAAATTTCTGAAACACACCAGGCACCACCGCGCTCGCCAGATCTTTCATGTCTCAATTTTTTTTTTTTTTTTGCGGGGACAGCTAAAGGCTCTTGTGTATGAGACTCCCATTGAATCCGCAGAAGCACTTGTCGCCAAGCTTTCGGCTGCTGTAGGGGAAGTTCGCGATATGCCTGGTGTGTTTCAGAAAATTCGCCAATCTGTTCTTCGCCGTTGTACTGCGTGCATAACAGCTGCCGGTCAATGTTTTGAGCACTTATTGTAATCAAATGCCATTAAATTTGTTTTCGTAACTTAACTTAATCGTTCATTGTGTGTTTTTGCCTCGTATAAGAACATAACTTTTGGCGCCCTCTAACTTTTTTACGTTTAGTTTTCGACCATGCATTCTTTGATGCAAAATGTTTGTTTGGGTGTGTACTATCACCTCTTAAAATTTTTTCCATCTTTTTTTAATCACCCTGTATATTTGATAATAGCTTTTGTGAAACAACAGTTTTAAATGATGAAAAAATTTAGACTTCAGTGGGCATCTATTATTTTTTTTCTTCAAAGTCATTTCTTAGATTGTAGCCGTGTGCATCATAAGAGAAACAAAATTAGTGCATTGCACAGTAATTGAGCAGATCAGTATGTTTAATTCTTGCGTTATGCGTTTAACTTTTATTTAATTTTAATTTAATTTTGCGTGCACACTATTCAGTATAATTGACAGATACTTAAAGAAATCGTCATGACTCGCGTTTGAAATGTGATACGACTCTTAAATTTGGGTGTAATATACTTTAAACTATGATGATAGCTTTAAATTTGAAAATACAAAAAATCGATATTAACACTTTTTGTTCGTGTGTTTTACAATACTGAGTTTCTTCTTGCATTATGTTCACTTATGGGAGGAAAATAACGTAATGTAACTTTTTATACGGAGGATTCTGCATCTTTAAAGTAACTATTATAATAAATTTCAAGTTTCTATCCGTAACAATTCCAACTAAATCACAATTAAAACCTTTTTAGAACGCTTTCTACTTATTTTAACCTCTTAAATTTCGATTATTTTTTAAAGCGTTCTTAGCGAGCATTTACATTTTAAAATTAACCACCATGCCAAATTCCGAGCTTTTATACCAACTGCATCACGTAAATCACAATATTAGAACGGTTTTTGCTCCTGCTCCCTTTAAATTTCATTTTTTTAAACTGTTCTGCGCGAACATTTTGATCTCTAAAAAAAGCCCTGCTCAATTTCGATCCCTAACAATTTTTAAAAAAATGTAATTTAGATCGTTTTTAGAACCTTTTTCACATATTTCATCCTTTTAAATTTCAAATTTCATAGAAACCGTTCATAGCAAGTATTTATATCTTAAAAGTAACTGACACACGAAGTTTTAAATACCTAGCCCCAATAATATAAGAGATATCGCAATTTTAGAACTTTTTTTTTTTTTTGCTCCTTCATCCCCTTGGGATATTGCTGTAGCGACATAAATTATACCCTATGTTAGAGCAGAGATCGTCATCAGCCTTTTGCCACCATTATTTTTGAAATCGGTTCGTTAGTTCCCCCTATCAACAAACACACAAATTTTGTTGCTTTATAATATTACTATTTCATGCAATTGTAAATTAAAGTGAATAAATTCTCTGAAATGTAATTATACTTAAAGACAACTAAATGGAGAAAGAAGACACACATATTGCGTACATTATAAGCAAGTTTTTCTTTTTTCCATTTTTAAGTAATTAATCTTCACGACAGAAGCATATAAAAACGACCATGCTTTGTAAGATTTTATTTCTGTATAATTAATGCTGTATCATCGAATCTTTACTTATGGCGTAGAAAGTTTGACAGAAAACTTTAAAATACGGTTTCATTAAATACTGGAGTCAAGAGTAACTAAAGGCATACTACTTTAACATAATTAATTCAAAATGAATAAGTTTTTCATTCAAAACTTATGTTTATATTTTTATTTTTAAAAGTATTTTTATTTTAAATAATTATTGGATGAATTTAAACGATTTTGTTTGCTAACTTTTTTGTGCCAAATAGCAACTTTAAATGGTAGGAACTTTTGCCTTTTTTCAAAATGGAACACCTTTAATCTGTGAGTATTATGTTTTTGGTTTTACTTGAAAGTTACGTCGTATAATTAAAAGATAAAATTCATTCACTACGCATTAATTATTAGAATCAAATTATTTTTTTAAAATTTATGTTGCAAAAATGTATTTTTAATTTATGGCGTGAATGTTTGATCTCACTAAATACTGGAACCAGGAACAACAGAAGGCATATTCCTTGAACATAATTACTTGAAAATGAAGAAATATTTTATATCTAAACTTATATTTACATTTTTGTTTTAAAATAATTAATATTTAAAAAAAAAATATTTAGCGGATTTAAACGAAGCTGTTTGATTTTTTTTATACAACACTTTAATACTGAAAAATAATTAAGACTTTTGATGTGCATCTATTATCGCTTGCTTTTAATTAAAAAAAAAATATTTTTTACACTGCATTCTTTTGTGTCATTAAAAAAACACTACGCGCTAATGTTGCAGATCAGCCTGCTTAATTTTTAGTTTATGTTTTTACTTTTGTTTTATTTTACATAAATTTTGCGTTCAAACTATTTGACACAGTTGATAGACATTTGTAAAACAGTTGTAACTAGTGTTCAAACTGTGATACGACTGTTAAATTTTGCTGTGATCTACTTCAGAATTTATCCATTACATTAAAATTAAAAATCTCAAAAATCGATAGTTTCGTCAATTTTCGATATTTTGAAGTAAGTCTTAATACATCATCTTCAATTACTGTAAAAAATAAACGTAGAAATGGTGATGATATTTTAATTTAACATTTAAAAAAATGAAAAATATACATGTTATATTTATGTTATATTATTAATTCTTCCTTCGCGATATTTCCTTTTTACTTCCTAAATTACTGGCATATTCACTAATTTCTTATTCATTATTTATACCTATCATTAATCCTATTAAATTCTCCTTAAATTAATTATTAACTTCTTCGATTTACTTAAGTATAAATCTTTCAGTTTATTCCTAAATTGTATCATTATTTTTGATCATTACTATTATTTAATGTGAATTCGAATCTTTTTAAAAGAGCCATTTCTTTCTTTAATTGCATGCTTATTTTATTCCGAGATTATTCTCGCACATTGGGGTATTTTTGCTTCTAAATGCATCCGTTCCAAATTGCCAGGGCTCTTTGCTTTATCACTCCCATTCTCCTTGACGTAGGCTTTACGCGTACCCTATATTCTTGCATTGGCCGGAGCGCACGCGACGTCATGATTTTGTGTTTCTACACGCTGTCACAAAAAGCAGATGCATGGGATCCTTCCTCAGATTTTTCGAGAGATTTGTTCGAACTTGCTATTGTCAACAGCTCCCTGGTTGGTCGTTTTTAGACATAATTCGTTCTAAAAGTTTCATTCTAATATTATTAAGATCAAGTCATTTTCCAGCTAGACCGCAATGCCTTATAAAAATGTGGAGAACTGCTTTAGTGATGTTTGATTAATAAAAATTTAGATCCCGAATTGGCCTCGTTTTTTCATAATGTAGAAACGCTCAACGATTTCATTTCATGTCTTTTTTCAAGCCACCGCACGACTGGCACCAGTATCTAACATGCTACAATATAAGCCATCAGGCGAATGGTATTTCTACGTTAATTCTGTGTCAGGAGTAATGCCGCTGCCTTCATTCTTTTTTATATAATAAAAGCACGACGACTACGAGGATGTATTCTTTTTATATAATATACATCTTTTAATTGTGAAGATGTATTTCTTTCTCTGATGCTAGAAGTCCCGATCGATCAGTGTTTGTCGTGGAAAAATTAAGCCCGGACCCGGATCCAGTATAGTGAGAGAAAATCGGCCATGAGTCACCACAAAGTCACATGACGAAATTACTTATCTTTGTCAGTAAAAAAGAACCATCGACGTCACTTACGGAGGAATCTCCATCCAGGTAGCTACAAGTTTTGGCGATAAAGGGTTAGGGTATCAAACCAACGGAGAATACGTCACTCTCTGTATCTTCTTTTCAGCGGTCGGAAGTTATTCATTTTAATAAAATCTTGAAAAGTTTCGTGTGAATTAATTATTAATATATATATATATTTTTAACGATTTTGAAGGTTTTCTTAGTACAGGGATATAAAATATAATATTCCACGGCTAAGTATTAAACAGAAATCGCTTACAAAAACCAAATTTCTCATTTTTGGTAAATAGGGGTTTTAAAAAAGATGGCGAAAAATTAAAAAATCGCTGTATGCGAAATTCGAATAAACTTTATTGAAAAGAAGGCAAAATTTACTAATATTGCTCTGAAACATTAAATTTGGATTGATAATATGAGTGACTCAAAATTGATAGCTAACTTGGAAAATATGGGAAATTACGTTTATTTTTTTTCGTTGAACATAAATTACGAAATCAAGTTTAAAAAAAAATCGAAAATTTGAGAGCCATGTGCATTTGGTGCATTCTCCGTCTATTCGGAAGTAAAATTTCAGACTTCTACGTGCGATAGATTTCCGTAGCCATCACGTACACACAAACAAACATCTTTCTTTTATTACTATAGATGAAAGATAAGTTTCCTTTTTAATCAGAAAATATTTTATTTTTATTTAAGGTATCTTTTTTAATATTCTACTAAATTATTTTTACAAACAGTATATGTATATATATATATATACGTTTGAATTTTTGCAATTTTGCCCATTGCTTTACATTGTTAAGTATGTTATGCTTCTGATTTTCTCATTTCAATTAGGTTATTTCTATTCGCTTCGGCATTATCCATTAGGATAAAGTGCATCATTAATCGATGTGTTTAGAAATATTAGAATATTATTCATTAACGTATTCTAATAATTGGTTAATTTTTATAGGGTCGATTTTATCTTGCGATTTAATAGTTGTGTTATTTGAAAAAAGTTTTATTATATTAAACTTCCTCAATACATTGCTGTAAATTCGCATTTATTTAAGGAAATTATTAAATTTATTTCATAGATGCATCATGAAATTGTTGCATCTTTTTATCATCTTTATATAAGCCCTCATTTTGGCAAGATAATTTCAGTTCATTAAGTTTAAAATACTGTATTTACTCGTGTATACCGCGCATGCGTGTATAACGCGCATCCAGTACTTTACAAGAAAAAATTGCGAATTTTTTTATCTCGTATATAACGCGCACCATAAATTTGACATGCAATTGAATGAAGGAAAAAATGAATTTCAGTAAAGAAAGTCGAAACAAATGAAGGCGAAAATCTATTTTTAGAGTAGAGAGTGAATGACGGGAGGTAGGAATGAGTGTCGTATCATGCTGTGGTGACGTCACTCACTCGTGTAATGCGCTTTTAACTGATGTTAATGATTTTCAGAGTTTGGGATACTCAGTCTCGACGTAAATTTTGATGTTCAAGGCCTGTAAAATAGTTAGGAAGATGAATATTCCAAGAGAAGATTTCAAGGGAAGTTATGGCTGGGTGCTACGCTTTACGATCCGTAACAGTCTATCTATCAGGAGAATGACAACTCTATCGCAGAAGCTGCAGGAAGAATACGACGGACAGCCTTACCAAGTTCTTCCAGTATTTTATAAGGCTACGAAATCAAAAGGATATCATATACCACAAATCGGCAATGCGGATCAAACTCCATTGTGATTTGATATGCCGGAAGCCACAACCGTTCATCTCGTTGGAGACAGAACCGCTCGAATGTGCACAACAAGAGCAGACAAGCAACGATGCACTCTTATGCTGGCTATTACGGCTGACGGCAGCACGTTGACGCCATGTGTTGTTTTTAAACGTAAAACTATCCCAAAAGAACCTTTTCCAGTCGGCATAATTATAAGAGCACAGGAAAAAGGGTGGATGACGGATGAGCTCATAAAAGATTGGATTTACGTTGTGTCGGAACGTTAGCCAGATGCTTTAAGTCAGCCATCGATGCTGGTCTTAGACAGCTTCCGTGGACACACGACGCCTGGAGTAAAAGCGAAAATTCGTCGCTCAAGTGATTTGGTTGTGATACCAGTTGGTATGACGAAAGTGAGGAAGCTCTTAGATGTTTTCATCAACCGACCACTTAATGTTGCATTTCGGCATGCCTATAATCGGTGGATGACAGCAACAGATCACAACTTCACTTCAAGCGGAAGAATAAAGCTTGCGTCACTCCCAACTGAATGTGAGTGGATATGTGAAGCTTGGAATTCCATCTCAGATGAGATGATAATAAGAGCTTCAAAGTGACTGGCATTTCCAATCAGATGGATGGAACTTAAGACGATATAATTTATAAGGATGGTGCCAGTGATGACGAGGACAATAGCAACAGAGGCAATGAGAATTTCTAATTAGCGTTTAAATAGTGTTATTAGCGCTGTTGTATAAAAATGTGCGAGAAGTGAAATAAAGGTGCAGCAATACTTCTATTAAGTAAGATTTTTCCAGTTTTAGAATCTTCTTTGAATACATTTCTTGATTCATATGTATATCGCGTGATTACATCCAGCAGAATAAATTATTCCGTGTATAACGCGGACCTAGGGTTTTTGCTCTAAATTTTTGAAAAAAAAGTGCGCGTTATACACGAGTAAATACGTACTTAACTTCATTGTTGCAAAATTCGATTTTAGTGTTCGATTTTTTACTCTTTTTAAAACTTTCAAACATAGTTCAAAAGGTTTCATGAATTTGGTTTGTCTGACCGTCTGTCTGTTAGAGCTCTAACCCGCGTAAATATAGTCGCATATACATGCAATTGACATATGAGTTGCTGATAACCATAGTAAACCAAGTCCATTTTGAAAAAAAAATGAGATAGTCCATTTAGAAGGTGCATAAAATCTCTTTTATCCACTCCCACAGTAAACCAAGTCTGTTTTCACATACTTCATCATATATGTGATCTGTTTACAGACTTTATTTACTGTGAGAGTGGATAAAACAGGTTTTATGCACCTTTTAAATGGACTATCTCATTTTTTTATGGACTTGGTCTGCTATGGTTGTGAGCCCCTCATATGTTATTGAGGTTTACAATGAAAAGTTCAGTATACAAAATGAATTGTATAGCGTTCACAGTTCGTTTACAGGACAATCAAAATAATTACATTACAATATGGTCTATGAGGAAAAAGCGTTTGCAGTATATTTTACTGATGTTACATTATTTCAAACACATTGAAATTTGTAGCATTGAATCTTGTGGTATACCTCATTAACGTATACTACAAGTTGCTTAATGTTGAATACGGTGCGCATATCAGTTATCGTTGATTTACAAGCACACACAAAAGAGTTCGGTAGTGCGGTCTATGAGCAATAATTGCTGGAAGAACATTTTCAACTGACGCATTCGTTTTTAAATTTTATTTTTTTGCATATTACTTTGCGTGTATCAGTTATATAGTTATATTCAGATATATAAAAAATAGATCGAGTATATTTCCATTTATTGGCGGGAATTGCTGAAAGGGAATTTTCAGTTGTGTTATGCTTTCGTAACTGAACTAAATTTTGCTTTAAAATGTAGCATATATACAAATCGGTAGATCATATACAGGGATTTGCAAGAGAATTTGAATTATTTTCTGACTATTGATGGTAACTGTCAAAATTGAATTTTTATATGTTTTCCAAATTGTTTACTTACACATCATCTTTCATCTTATTAAACGGCGCAGTTTTGTTACAGTATTCTGAATTTGTCGGAAAGTATTCCACAATCCATGCTTGAAGCAAGATTTTTCTTTCTTGTTATTATTTCAGTGTTTTTTTCATGTATAATTGCTCCTTTTTTAATACTTAATTTCAGAAATATATATGTTATTGAATCAAACATTTGAATTTTCGTAATATTGTCCATTTCCTTATATTGTAATTTATTTCGTGCTTCTCAGTTTCTCATTGCAATTTATTTATTTCTGTAGTGTCGATTTTATCTTGTGATTTAAAAGTAATTCTATTCGCAAAAAGTTTCATTATATACTATATATGCATTTAGAGGGGACTACTATAAAATTTATTACTTTTTTACACAGCCATGAATTAATGAACATTAATTTTCTGACCAAAAACTCTACTTAATGCAAACTAAGCTCAGAGAAAAGACAATATATTGCGTATACATTACATGCAATTTTTTTCTCCTTTTCTAGGTAATTAATCTTCATGACGGGAGCTTATAAAAACGACAACTCTTTGAAAAAATTTATTTTCTTTTAATTAATGTTATTTATTTATTCTTTATTTGTGGCTGAGGTTTGACAGACAAGCTTAAGGTATGGCATCATTAAATACTGGGGGCAAGAATAACTGGAGGCATATTTCTTAAACGTAATGAATTCAAAATAAATGTGTTTTTTACTTTCGATCCTATACTATTATCATTTTAAATAATCACTGGACAGATTTAAACTTTTCTGTTTGATAACTTTTTCGTGAAACAACAACGTTAAATAGTAAAAATTGTAGACTTCTTTAAAAATAGATTTTTAATATGAGATTATTGTGCTTTTGGTTTTAGTTGAAAATTACTTCTTATACTTCATTAAATTATAACAATGAGAGAAAAAATTCATGCACCATTTATGCTCGGGTTGCTTATTTTTTTTAATTTCTGATGTAAACTGTGGTTTTTATTTTGCTTTAGTTTCGGGGAAAAATATACAGATTTACAGTTTCTTAATTTCGAAAGTTATTCATGAGGATAAATTACATATTGACGGGATTTAAACTGGTAACTTTTTTTAAAACAATAATTTTAAGTAGCAGAAATTTTATATTTCTTTAAGAAAAATCTTTTCACCAGCAGCCTTTTTTTTTTTTTTTTTTACTTTAGAGTAATAGCTCTGTTCCTATGTTGTATTCCTTTTAACGAGCAGAAGGATGTCCTAACGTATTGATTATGTAGATGGGCTTACTCAAATTTTACTTTAAGGAGACTCTTCAGTCAGAAGAAAATGCTCGCTAGCTAATGTTAAACCTATGAGCGGGTTCTTTTCGAATTTCTTGTTTGAATTTGAATATTTTAAACGACATTTTTTGGATAAAGTAGCTGAGATAGATCTTTCGAAGCCGGTTCCGAAAGGAAAAGTAAATTTTTTTTTCTGCAAGCAAGCAAAACCAAAAAGCAAAACATGACCATATTAGCAATCGACTTTAGCCATCCCGTGCAAATAAGACAAGAAAAAAAAAAAAAAAAAAAAAAAAAAAAAAAAAAAAAAAAAAACCCTGAAAATTCGAAAAGAACTCGTCCATAGGTTTAACATTAACTAGCTAGTTGTCTACGCGTGATTAAAGAGTCCCTTCAAGCTCACAACTTCGGTTTGTTTTATCATAATTTTGTGCGCTAAATTACGAAGCTTTACAGTACTTCATTAGAAAAGTTATACATCTGGATCAATTAACTAACAAACATTAAGCGGATTTAAACGAATTTATTTATTGGCTTTAATTGCGAAACAATAATTTTTTATGTCTGAAATTTTAAGTTATTTAAAAGATCTTTTTTATTCATCATTTTTTTTTCAATAGAGAGAAAGAAACATGTGCTTCGCATAATGCATGCGTCTCTTAAGTGGATCTGCATGCTTATTTTACTTTACGCATCCTAGATTTGGTTTCATTGTGCTTTAATATTATGTATAAATTTATACAGCTTCACAGACGTTTCATTGGAGAAGTTGTTCATCTGAATCAATTATACGATCAAATATCAATATTTTTTAAAGAATCTATCGTATAAGTTTTTTCAAATATGAATAATTTTTAAAGAACCTTTTATATAAGGGTTGTTTTTTAGTACCAATAATTTTTAAAGAATCTATCACATAAGGTGCTTTTTTTTCTGTCAAACAAAACTTTAAGCGTCATTAATTTTAGACTTCTTTGAGAAACTGTCTTTTAACCCTTTATGACCCAAAGACTCTGATTTGACGATTTGAAAAATATTTACTCAGATGTTTCTCTAGACTATCTGAAAAAAAGAGTTATATGTTGTGGAGATTATATTACCTTAGAATGAACAGGTATTCATATTTCAAAAAGATTGATATATGTGTATATGTAAGTTAAATATTTTTGATTATAAAAGACAATTAAGCATTTTTTTGTTGTTAGCCACAAAATAATTGAAATCTTATTATCTTGACATTTTAAGAGACTTGGAGCTGTTTAATCACCAAAATATTGATTTTTTGAAAAATTATATATGAAAGAGCAATGCAATATTTTGTAGCATTTGAAACATTTTGCATAGAAATATTTCTATTATTACGTAAGTTATGACTAAAAAAATGCGTCCGTCATTTTCACTGCAAACAATGATTAAAAAGACAGTTTTAAAGTTATTTTTCTTAAAAAGAAAAAAACCATTTTGTTTTTATTTTAATTGCGCACAAGATTTATTTTACGTTAGTTAATATTTTTGCATGCAATCTTTACGAATTTAGATATTATATCTACAACTTAAGATTGGATCTAAATTTGTGCATATTTTAGTGAAATTTGTATTTAAAAAGTATTGTTGAAGGTATTGCATACATTAAGATTATCTGTTTTTATGCTAAGAATTACAAACGAACTTTGGTTCAGTTTTAATATAATTCTTGCGTTACAGGTTTTATAGCGAGAACATAGTCGGTAGTATTTATTTTGAATTTTTTTTTTTTTATCTTGCTTCAGAACTGAACGTTGGCGCTATGTGACTCCTATATGATCCCTTACATTTTCCCGTCTTAATGATTTTCGTTCTCAGGTCCATTCCCAACAGAAGTACTTGATTGACCACTTGATTGACGAGGTTTCGGCGAATCCAGAAAGTAAGCATCATTGTAAGCATATAAAAAGCACCGACATCCCTCGACTTACGTAATACTCTACTTACGTAAATTCGCCCTTACGTAAGAAATTTCGAAAATTACATTTATGAACATACGCATGTTTGATACGCATTTGCATACTTTTGATAACTGTTTTATAAATAAAATATGCAGATAAAAATCACAACAATAATATAGTTTTATGTATTAGATTGTTAGGTAATGGAAACTTTAAAATATTTAATTAGTTAATTAATATTAATCCTTCAAAATTCGTTTTAATTTAAATTTTACTATAAAACACTTTTAATGTATTCTACTGAAAAGATCGTTCAAAAATATCAATAATAAAATATAATATCTTAATTTTAACACTTTCAGCCAAAATAAATATTTCTTATAATAATTTTCAAATATAAAATTCAAATTATCGCATAACGATCTTTTATTTAAATCTTTATTACGCCGTGTGGCAACAAGTCAAACAGCCAATCCACTACTTTCGCGCCCAACGACAATTTCTTGTGAGCGTCGTTGCTAGCGTCCCTCCCTCTCTTGCCGTTGAGATTTGATAAGTTTAGGACGTGTAGGCCCCGGCCGGTGTGCCGTGATTTCGTTATAGGCACACATGGGGGGGGGGGGGTCTGCTCTGTTCAATTAAGAAATAACAGTCCTATATAGTAAATATATCTTATAATTCCTAATAATTAATCCCATCAAATTCGTCTCTTAAATGTTTTATTGTGAGGATGCTCAGACGGACTACTTAACATAATGACCCGGAGTCTCACGAAGTGATACAAAGTATGTGAAGAGTATGTCATTCAAGGATATACATAAAGGCAATCCAAATGATTTTTCGACTATTCAATTTCCGTCATAGTGCTTTTTATCAACACACAAAAAAAAATCCATTGAAAGTGGATTAAAAATCTACACTGATGATGCCATCAGTTACTAAAGTGGATTGAATCGTCATTTGAAGTGGGTACACAAGAATGTATAGAGTGATCCTCTGATGACACTGGCTCAAATATGGTATATTTTATTATATATTGGCATGCTTCAATTGGTAATTCCTATTACTTTTAGAGAACTTTTAAGTGTTACATAGTGAGCTCAATCTTGTCTGACATTCGTCTACTTTAATAATTTTGAAGCTCCAGAATCGATCGTACTAAATGCTAAATGTTTACGTCTGAACTTTGAAAAATATTTTCTTAGCATCATCATTAGAAATTAATCAAATACATAAAAAATGAGTTTTCTTAAGTTTTATCACGCATCCATTTGATCTGTTTTTATACTGTCTCACAACGTTTTGTTTTGTTATGATTATATACATAATTAAATAGTGGTTCTGCGCAGAACTGAGGTCATTTAATATATTTTACAATAAAGAGATTTGGATTCATCCTATCTGTTTTGTTCCGTTTATTTATGTTTTATTTTGCATACAACTTTGATGTTACTCAATTATGACGTGCATTTATTTTAATTTAATATAATAGAATTTACAAGGTGAGACCTAAAAGTAAGGTGAGTAACGTCATAATAATCACTGTATTACATATATGCAGATAAATACCTCACTGTTGTTCAAAGTAGTTTCCGCCGTCTACAATACACTTTTGACAACGTTCATACAAGTTCTGGAAACTTTTGAAAAAGTCCTCCTTTGAGACAGTTTTAAGTTCCTTGGTAACAGCAGCTTGAATGCCTGAGATGTTTGAAAATCGGTATCCCTTCAGTGTCAATTACAGTCGTGGAAAAAGGAAAAAGTCCGCTGGCGCAAGATCTGGAAAATAAGGCGTCCATTCGCTGCTGTTTCTGTTCATCGCTTAAATAATGAGTGACAAACGTCGCACAAAGTTTCCGTTTACCCAAATCCTTCGTCAGTATTGTTCGGATGATTTCACGAGGAAGATTCAATTCGTTCGCCATTATTCGGACGGACAAATGGCGATCTTGCAGCAATAACTTCCTAACTCTCTCACATTTGTCATAGTTCTGCTCGTCACCGGTCTTCCGTTGCTATGCTCATCCTTCATGCTTTCACGACCTTCACGGAAACGCTTAAACCACTGAAATACTGTCTTGCGAGATGAAGTTTATTCGCCATACACACTTCGAAGCATTCGCAGGTTTCCGTAGCAGTTTTACTCCTTTTAAAACAGATTTTCGTATTCGTTTTCTGCTCCATTACGCAATGCACTGACACCTCTTATGTTTAAGCGACTGCACGGACAAACACTAACCAAGAAACTTTGCAAATGACCCTGAACTTTAACATTGCATGTTCTCATTTTCGAAAGGAGAGGTGAGTCACGTTACTTTTCGGTCTCACCTAGTATAAAGTATATTTCATATATTGAAATTGAAAGGATTGACTATATAACAATAATGAGAGTATAACTTCATGAAATAACAAATAATTCAAATCAGAAAAATATAAATAAATTATGCACATCACACTATGATTTAAAGGTTAAAATTTCAGTGAGTTACATTTAGGGATCTGGTTCAGATAAGGGAAAACTTTATAATTATCCATCATGCATTTTACCTTTTATTGCAATGTACTTCAATTTTACCACTTAGATCACGAGCCTCTTCTTTTTAATTTATCTTTTTAAACTTCTCTCTTTAAAACCATTAAACTACATATTTTTTTTATTATTTTTTTTATAAATTTAACATAGTTATAGTTATGTTTTTATTGTTATATACAATCAAATCTTTAACAAAACAAACACAAATCTGATTAAAATGAGTCAAAAAAAAAAACTTTGTTTAAACGTTACAATTTTGTTAACTGAATTCAAACCATAACGAAACATAATTTTAAAGTTTCGGTGAAGAGGAACGTGTGTATTTTTTCTCCCAGCTCTAGAACTGTTCCTTTGATGTAGATTCAAAATTGATATAAATTTATTCATCAATGTTAAATTTATAAATCTCATATTCCACAAGATACTTTTTATTTGAAAAGTGTTTTTTCAGTTTGTTCTTGTATTTTTTCATACTTTTATAGTTTATTTCCAAGCAAATACTGCTGCATGCTACTTTATTTATAAAATAGTACTGTGTAAATAATGTATATATTATATGTATGAAACGATAAAAGCTAAGCCCCTTTTAAATTTTAAAATCCCCTTTTTGCCCTTTTTAAAATTTGAAATCCCCGTTTTAAAAAATAGAAATTTAAATTTAGAAATTAAAATTAAAACTTTTTAAATGCTTTAATAATTGTGTCTAAATTGATTGAGTGCCGCTTCCCCTGTTAAATTAGTTTTTCCGCATCGCATCTTATAACTTTCAAAGATCGTTTTGTCACATTTCATAAAAATACTTTTGCTGAGTAAGTGCGATTTTAAGTTCGTGCTGCATCCAGTCGGCCGATTTGAGCCAACGCCTTTGTCCCGGGCAATCAATCATTCAGTTAGCGGCCAATTAAATTTTAAATACGCCTCCTTTGACTTCAACGTTCCCTAGCAGGAATAATGCAAAATACCTTATACTTATATCGCTGCACGGGTTGCAAGAGAGGGCTTTTTACCATCCAAATAATGCACTAACTTCACGCCACTCTGCTCTCCAGGGATCGCTTTGCAATATGCCTCAGTCCCAATGTCCAGCAAGGATTAAACTAGCAGCTCTCACACCAAAGGCGCCTGATTCCTCAAGATGTAACCAAGGATCAATAAATCAGGTCCCCGAAAAAACTTTGTCTTCCTTTAATCAAAAACTCACTTTATCTGACTTTTATTAATTCCCGGATACCACTCACACTGCGACTACAAAGATATGCTAGAAACTCAGAGGGAGCGATCAGACGTCGGCACGGACACGCATCTGCTATCGGCGCCCCAGCACCCATCAGCCCGGCAACCGAGACAGAGGACCCACAACGGGAGCCCGTCTCTTTAGATATATATATAATAAATATTGCAGTTTCTGATTTACCTAAATTTTACCTAAGGAACTTACAAATTCGACTTACGTAAGATTCGACTTACGCAAAAGTTTACGGAACGCATTGCTTACGTAAATCGGGGGATGCCTGTAACTAAAAAAAAATAGAACATAAAAACTAGTTGGATGTGCCAATCCCAAAACTTTCTTCTATCTTATACATCTTAATATTTCAAAACCTAGTTACACATGTTAATACTTCAATATTATTAGTTCAATACTATACCAACTTTGATTTTCATCTTAAATTTCTGCTCAAGTCAATTAAACGGACTAAAAACGAGTTAATCTATATCATGATATTTTTTAAAATTATTAATTTTTCCTTATTCTGTCGTTATCAGCTGTTTGCGAATAGCCGGCATAGCAGGAAGCGAGTTCCCGCCGCTGCATGAGCCGCCGATGCACAATAGAACTACGAAAAATCAAGAAAAGTATACAGAAATCGCTAGCACGGAGCCCCTTTACCGCGCAATATTTCCAAATTCAAGGAGAACCTGTTGGCCAAAGCCAAAAACAAGCATAAACATTTTGGTTCAATTGTATGCATAATTTTATACGCTGTTCGATGGTACAATAATGAAAATGGCACAGAGATCGGAATTATAGCGCCCCCTTCTTTCGGAATTTTTTCAAGTTCAGGGAGGACTTGTTTGCCATAGCCAGAAACATGCACAAAAAATTTGGTTCAATTATATGGATAACTTCATACACTTTTCGATGGTACAATAATGAAAATGGTACAGACATCACAATTATAGTGCCCTCTTCCGGCAGAATTTTTCCAAATTCAGAGAGGACCTTCGTGACATGACCAAAAATAAACACATAAAATTTGGTTCAATTCTATGCATAACTTCATACACTTTTCGGCGGTACAATATTCAAAATGGCACAAAAATTGTACAAAAATCGCTATTACAGCGCCCTCTACGAGCGATTTTTTTACAAATTAAGGGAGGACCCCCTTGCCATAGCCAAGAACTTAAAATTTTTTTTGGTTCAATTCTATGCATAACTTCATACACTTTTCGATGGTGCAATATTCAAAATCGCACAAAAATCGCTATTACAGCGTCCTCTAACGGCGATTTTTTTCCAAATTCAGGGAGGACCTGCTTGCCATAGCCAAAAACTTAAAATAAAAATTTGGTTTAATTCTATGCATAACTTCATACACTTTTGGATGGTACAATATTCAAAATCGCACAAAAATCGCTATTACAGCGCCCCCTACCAGCGAATTTTTTCCAAATTCAGGGAGGACCTGCTTGCCATAGCCAAAAACTTAAACTAAAAATTTGGTTCAATTCTATGCATAACTTCATACACTTTTCGATGGTACAATATTCAAAATCGCACAAAAAACGCATTTACAGCGCCCCCTACCGGCGAATTTTTTCCAAATTCAGGGAGGACCTGCTTGTCATATCCAAAAACTTAAACTAAAAATTTGGTTCAATTCTATGCATAACTCCATACACTTTTGGATGGTACAATATTCAAAATCGCACAAAAATTGTTATATCAGCGCCCCCTACCGGCGAATTTTTTCCAAATTCCGGGAGGACCTGCTTGCCATAGCCAAAAACTTATAATAAAATTTTGGTTTAATTCTATACATAACTCCATACACTTTTTGATGGTACAATGGCGACAGACAGACGGACAGACGGACGGCCGGACAGACGGACAGACGGACACACAGACAGACAGACATTTTCTATAAACATGTTTTTTGGAATCTCTGACCCCTAAAACATGCAAATCCGTCGAAAACCGGAAGTCGAAAAAAATTTCGATTACAATACTTTTTTCTATTGAAGATAGAAGAAAGTAATAAAAATATATTGACTAAAAAGTACTTTTTCCACATCTGCAGTAAACAGAAAATGACATACTTCTCATAAATAGTGTCGATTTTTTAATACAAAATTGTAAAGTATACGGACTTACTTTTCTAAAATATCTATTTTTGAACGTCTCCAGCCTTTTTAATTTTACAGAAGTTACTAATTTAGCAATAACGATGCAAATTTACTCAAATGATAAATGAAACTTTGGCATAAAAAAATAACTCAGTATCGCCGAGAATTCTATGAACAATTTATATTAACAACTGTGTTGGAAGATAGAAGCAATAAATAAATTCGTCTTTTAACCCTTTATGTACTGAAATATGAATTCATGAAAATTTTGTCATCTAAAGCATTTTTCGGGAATTGTTTAAACTACATTAAAAGATTTACATGATCATTTAACAAATTTGAGAAGGATTTTTGAAAGATTTAGAAGGATTACTTAAATTTGAATTTATAGGACTTTTGTGCAATATTTGTAACCCCACTCAAATCTTTTATTTTAAATATTTCTCTTAGCATTTTGCAGAATTAGGAAATGTACAAGTATAATGTTCTTCCAATAGAAATATAGAAACATTTCCGAATTGAAAAATCCCCCCCCCCCCCCAATGCTAAGGAAGCTGAAAAGATGCAAAGGCAAAAGAAATCATCCTTTTAAAAATACTTTTGCTTTGTGTAACCAATAATGCTTTTGGAACAAGATAATGTAATGTACCTATATCTCATTCTAAACTGTATTACAACTAATCGATATATTAAATGTATTTTATAACAAATTATTTTAATGGTACTTATAAGTACTGTCAGTAGATAAAGGGTTAAAGCGCTCTGCACCAACAATTCAGCTTCAAAACTCCAGGTAAATCAGAAGTAGTTCGGGCAGCGGTGGCCCAGTTGGCAGAGCATTGAATCCGCAGCTGAAGGCCGCAGGATCGAGGCCTACTGCTGGCTATAATCCGCCATGTACGCTAGTGGCGCCTGGTGCATGTAAAATCCGTCGTGGGTGCAAAGTCCTCCAAGTTATCTGTGAATTATACCTCTGGAGGTGCCTTGCTAGTTGAAAGTCTCGTTAAATGACCAAGGTTCCAAATTACTAGATCAACATGAATAGCAATGTATAGATTCCAAACAACAGCATATAAATGTTAAGCAATCGACATAACTCCGTTCACAACTAAGCAAAAGGCACTGCCGATACGTTCTAGGCGCTCGTTAGGTTTATTGCCGCTACGCGGCGATTAGGCGGTCACCCGCCCCGATACCAGGTATCAAACCCGTTCAGTTGGGGCTTTCCGGCAGGTAGGGGCCTGGTCATCGGTTAGAAAGAAAGAAAAGGGTTAAAGCCCACTGTGTAAGTAACATTGACTTTCGGCCATGTTGCAGATATGGAACGCTGTGATACAAAGGATTCATTTACGGCTATTCTGTTTATTTTTGCTTGAAAGATATTTCTTATGCTGTATTTATTTTAAGAGAAAATAACATTTTTGACATATTGATTATGCGATCAGCCTGCTTAATCTAATTACTTTATTCTGTTAACTTTGGTTTATTTAATTTTAATTTTGTATGCAAATCTATACAGCTTTAGAGTTACTTCACTCGAAAAAATACCAATGTGGCTCAATTATATTATGAAATATTAAGCGGAGTCTAGTAACATTTTTGTTGAATAATAAATGCAAGTTGCGGAAATTTTAGACTTTAGTAAAAAATTTAATTGAAAATAAAATGGTACGTTTTCAGTATTGTGCGAATTAGCCTGCTTAAGTTTTTTTTTTTTTTTTTTTTTTTTTTATGCTGTTATCTGTGGCTTTACTTTTTATGCAAACTTTGAACATTTTGTTTGCAATATTTAAACAAGCATACAAGATTTAAACTAGGTGTTAAAAATTATTTATGTGAATCAATTATACTATGAAACTCGCAGTAATTGACACCTTAAGGATTATTTCTTGTTCAAATCACTATTACAAAAATTTAAATCAATTTTATATATATCTTTCTTTTTGAAAGAATAGTAGAAATACATTAAAAAAATATTGTTGGCAAAGTTTTGAAAAATTATCCAGTCTACTATTAATTATTTCTTTTCACAAATATGGTAAAAAACTCCATTAACTGACACAAACTCTATTCTGAAAAACCAATAATTGACACAAAGAGAACCAGTGTCTGACACTTGTATTTGTAAAGATAAAAATAAAAAAGTTATTTCAAGGAATTTATGCTTTAAAAATACTTTAACCTTTATTATAAAAATTATACTTAAACCTCATTTATGTATTGGTATCATACTACAGATGCATGTATTTTTTTCTTTCATGTGTTAAATTACTATTGATGCAGAAATCTAACAACTGACAATTATGAACCAATAACTGACAATCAGGGCCGTGCGAATAAAAAATTGCGACCTGGACAAAGTCCCCCCCCCCCCCCCCCCCGCAATTTTTCTTTGTGACAAGTGCCACAAAATTGATAAAGTGCAGAAACAGAAATAAAGTCCATTGAATAGATATTTTGCGTTTATTTTGGAACTTTATAATGTGTAAATTTATAGTAATTCAGAAATTTTAAGCAACTAAATAACATACGAGAAAACTTCAGTTAGTTGTTAGAGAGATTGCGATGTTTTGGGCAGATTTTTCTCAATCTTTCTCTCTTTTTTTCTAGCCATTTTCAGCTGTTGTTAGAATTTGAGTTGGAGAAAATGGAAAATTTTTCAAGGTAAAAATCATTAACAACCAGGTTAGAAACAAGTGGTCCCCAAAGAGAAAAAAAAATCCTCTAAAAATGATCGATATCAAAAAAAGAAAAAAAAAAAAAAAAAGACGTTGGTAGTATAAATTTGACACCTCCTCAATTTCAATACCCGATTTTTTTTTTTTTTTTTTTTTTTTTTTTTTTTTTAAGGTTGCAAGCAACGTATTTCAATTTTCTTTAATATAACGAGTATCCAATTCCTCTGTCAGAGAAAGAAGAAATGAAATTCCCAGGAACCAATAACTGGAACCCCGATCCCCATTAAGCTAAATTAAATAACTGTAAACCATAAATCATGGCCACAATGTATCATAGGCATCTTTTAACTAATTTCTACAAGTATAACTTTAGAAAAAGTTTAGGATTGTTGCATTAGAAATAGGTATAGAAAACACAACCTAATTTTAGAAATAAGCTGGGTACCCCCAAAATGGTACTTTTTGTGTTCTCAAAAGCTCTTTCCTCATTGAATACCTTCTATTTCTACTATTGGTGAATACATTGACTCCAAAATGAAACTAAGTATCTAAGTTTGTATCAGATAACATTAGTTTGCAGAATTCTACAGGAAAATGCTTATTCGGAGTTAGATTTTTGCTGAAGTGTCAGTTATTGGTTAGATGTGAATAACTGGGTGTTTCACCCTACTACAAAATGATTGAAAATTATTTCTACATCTTTGGAATTCGATAAATATCTAAAATATAATATAGCAGGGTTTTGTTACTTGTACATATAAAAGCAACGCATAACGTTTTATTTGTAAGCAAAATGATTTCTAAACAAACAAGTATTTCTAAATTTGGAAGCAAAAAAGAAATTCTCAGACCAATGATCTGAACTTGGTATCTCTTATGAGTTTTTTAAATAAATAATTATTTTCCGATATTTTCAAATGTTAACGTTTATATTTTTATAGAAATTTGTCTATTTCATGTACAGAAAACTATTTTAAAACTACAAAAAGTAGACTCATTTACGTGGAAGCAATGGATTACAAAAAGCAGCATTTTGTTAATATTTAATCTTTATTTTTTTCAGTATACTAGTAAAACATTTTCTCTATTATAAACCGCTACCGATTCTTTTATCAAGGTTCTAATCAGAGCTACTTAAGAAAGATATTCCCTAAGGTAGTTATTACAGTTAATTAAACTGAGAAACTATAATTATCTATCCTATTTATCAGGGGGCTTTTTTATTATTATTGTAAGAAAAGAAACGATGCATTTTGTTGGAAATGTAGCAGAAAGGGGTTATAATCTTCTTGCAACAAGAAGTCTTCCTTTTTCCAGCATTTTAATTTTTGACAAATGAAGCAAAATAATACACTATTTTCGAAACGTAATTAACAGTCATGAAGTTCAGTAAAAAAATTAATTCAGAATTTAAACTTAAGAGGTTGTATTTAGAACCACATTTTATTTTTATTTTTTATTTTTTTAACCAAAAAAACATACTGCTCAATTTTAATTCCAGCCTTATTTGAATTAATAGACTTTTACAGCAACATGCTACTGCATGTTTTAAATTATTCTTAATATTTGTTTTAGAAATACGTTATATTTTTAAAAGGACACGAAAGAACGTCGAAATAATGAACAATGGTTTTAAAAGTGCACAATATTTAAATTTACACACTATTTAATCACAGATAGTAATATGAGACATCAACACTTTCATTGTTAACAGAAGTGTGTATATATATATATACTAAATTTTATTTTTATATTCGATTTCAGTTGTGATATTAATAGTAGATAAAATATTTCAGTTATGATATTAATAGTAGATAAAATATAGCAGAGATTACAGGACTGAATTATAAGTGACTTTAGATTACCAAATATTCAAAAAGAAAAATCTTTCTTATTGCAGTCCAAAACGATTGATTTGATGACGGCAAAAAGGCTATATTATCAGTGTTTGTGTTATATAAAATTAGTTTGTCCGATCATTTGTAAAAATAATTTTGACTTATTTGGAATGTCGAGTTATCTGAAGGTCGAGTTATCAGAGTTTCACTGTATTTCCAATAAGTAAACATATCTTCAACTTTTGTTTCATACCAATTCCATCTACAATTCCATTTACATTAAATATATCACGTAAAATAACTAGTAAGTTATGATTTATTTTTTATTTTAATGGAGTGCTTAAATCTTTTTAAAAGTCTTTTTTCACCCGCTAGGGGGGTTCCGCCACCTGCTCGCTACGTTCACCAACCCCCAACGTAATAGCTTCACGATTGCATTCGGTGTCGCAAAGCAATCCCTATTTTCTAGCCAACCCCAGACGTAATTGGTTCGTGTTTCCATTCTGGATCGCTTTGCGATCCGTTATTTTCTATGCGTTCAATTTTTAGATTCCACTTGGTTCCGCTCTGCCCCAACTCCTGGCAATTTTATTTCTTTATCTCCAGTACATAATCATTGGAGCTTACGGAGTTTCATAATTATAAGAATTATTAAATATAAAATTATATATATAATGTTACTAATATTGTAAACAGTTACTGTTTGTGCTTAAAAATAATGTAAATAGTTCAATTAAGCTCTATTCACAAGCTAATATTAGCTTTTGCATTGAAATATCTCAATTTGTTGATTTTCTGCAAACGCTGTTGGATTTCAATGGGAGCTATGGAAATTTGGCGAAATAGTGGAAATAGCGCCAACCTGGCGTCACTTTTGGCGACTAATTTTGGTCGCCAAATTTGGCGATATATCGCCATAATTGCCCCCCCCCCTCCCTGGTAAACCCCGCAGCGTCAGAAAGCTCTGACCAATCAAATGCGTTGTTTCGCGGTATCTACGCAAATTTTCATTGGTCCATTTCCAAATCGTTGCTTTTTTTTTATATATATAGAAAGAAAATTTCCATTTATTTTTCCGTTGTCTCTTAACACTTTCTTCATAGTGCATATCCCTTTAAGAAAAACGTGTACAAGTTAAGTACATTCTATTTTTTCCATCAAAATCAATATTTGTTATCCATGAGTGAAAAATATGCATTTATAGATGTAAAAGTATAGAGTTCTCGTTCTCGTGGGCACAAAAGGGCTCGATGGACGCATGTACCCCCACGAGCATGAGATTGACGACCTCTGCACGAGTTATCTTAACAATTTTTAGAAGCGAGTTAGTTAATTGGAAAAATAAATTACGTTTAAAATTAAGTACGAGTTTTTGTTTTGTTAGAAGGCGATTTTAATTGAATCGGTCATTTTGAAAACGGTCAACTTCTATGCAGTTGATCCTTTTTCAAACTGTTTCATTCAATTAAACTTGCTCTGTGAATGATTTGAATATAGTGTAAAATAAAATCAGTAAAAAGGTAAAAGTAGTTTTTTAAAAACACTCTTTTATAAACATTCAAAGTTCATCTTGAAAATCACGCCTAATTGTTTTACTGTAATTCATTTTTTTCCCCGAAATTTTTGTTACAATACCTTAACTTGGCGTGGGCACCAAACCCGATTAGGAAATATTCATTTCTTTTTTCACACTTCGTTTAAAACGCAAGTAAGTTAATTTATTCAAAAATATATAATTTTTGATCGTTTTCTATTTTAACATTGGACAACGAGAAAGGCAACATGAAACATTATTTCAACTATCTTTTTTAGGACTTCTAAATTGGTTTCTTGACGTACATTAGTACAGTAATTAATATTAACTGTTAATTGATAAAAGCGTTTTAAATTAATTATGTATTACACTTTTCCTTTTTTATTTATAATTTATTTTCTAAGCCTTTCGTCATCCATAGCAGCCATTTGGCCTATTTTGGAGAGCGTTTATTGATGCATAATTAAATCCATCGTTGTTTAGCTCATATACAACTGTAGAAGTTACAGAGGATATTTGGCGATTTATCATCTGTACTGTGCTAAAGTAAAAATGCCTTAAGGGGGCGGTAGATGTTAAAAAACATCTACCGCATTTCATCCATCATAGATGTATGAAATTTTGTGAAAACATAGATTTCACTATAAGTGTATGGAAAACCTTAAAAGTAATTTCCAATTTTATTTTATGATTTTTTGAAAATTTGAAAATTTTAAAACGAAATTTTAAAATGCTCCATGCGTCTTAATTTCTGAGATATTTCCTTGATTTTACATTTTAATCACTTTAAACTTCATTACAAACAAATCTGTGTATTGATTTATTAATCCCTTGAATATTTAATTTATTAGATATTTTTCTGAATTCCATATCGATATTCATCGAAATTTTGCCTTTTAATAAGTTAAAAATCAAATTTAATTATCTTAATGAAGTCGAATTTTAAAATGCATACATAGTTTCTTTTTAAGCAACATCGGGATTCTTTCTTATCAATTTCATGATTTTTGATCAAAATATAAGACACACGGAGCATTTCAAAAATTTATGAACGTTGAAAAATCAGTTTTGGGAAACACAAATTTAAAGTATATTAAAGATCCGAAAAATTGTTTGCATACAAAATTCAAGCGCTTGTAATTTTGCGAAAAATAATCGCATCTGCATGCGGTTTTTCGCAAATCGCTCAGAACAAACTGGAGAATAATAATATTTAATATATAAACGTAAACTTTTCTTTGTTGCAGATCTGCAACAACGCGCCATATCTTCCCTTGTAATGGGTTTTTTTTTGTTTTTTTTTAATATCTAAAGAGTATCGAAAATATCTTATAATAGTCATTTAAGTTGCATTTCTTTCAGAAGAGCATAATTATTGAAAAGGGGAAACATTAGTCTGTTTTTATATTATTTAATTGCTATGGGGTAAGTTAGGGATCCCCCCCCCTCTGTAAAATTAACTTCAAGTCCAAAGCTAGCAAAAAAAGAGAAAGGTCTCGTAGAAAATAGAATTCAACAGAAAAAGCATAGAGCGCCTACTCAACATATTCCACCAAAACAAGTGCGCCTAGACGAAATTAGGCACTGGCCATATTGGGCAGAAAAAAGAATACGTTGTAAATATCCTGATTGTAAAAACTTTAATCAAACTGTTTGTGAGAAATGTGGTGTGGGATTTTGCTACAACAAAACTAACAATTGTTTCAAAAATTTTCGTGCAAATTAAAATTTTAAATATTTTCAGTTTTTGTGCCATTTGGCAAGATGTTGCAGATATGCAACAAACCCATTTTTCCAAATAAAATTTAATTTTTCTGTTCTGAATTTTTTTTAAATTATTTTTTCCATGCTTAAAATGATGCATTTTAATATCTGTATAAGAATTTTTCAAATCGGGGTTGTTGAGTTACAAAGGGTTAAATTTAAAATATATTAAAATGTTATATTCGAAAAGGAAACCAACCTGTGAACGTAAAGTTTATAATAATGGCATACCAATGAATAGTTTAAAAATCGATTACATTTTATCTTTACACACAAGTTAAATAAAAGAGAACGAGATAAATAAAAGAGTGTAAAAATACAATTATTGTATAGTAGTTAAATTAGCGTTTATTTTTGCTCTTTTTCACTTCCTGAATGCACTTGCATTTAGACCATAATTGTTTAAATTTCCAGAGGAATTTCGGAAATTAATATCAAAACCTTGGATGAAATCGCTAAATGAAGAGGTATTTATTAATATCCCTCTACATAAGGCAATTTCCGGTGTGCTATATAGCATCAAGTATTTTCCTAATAATAGAATTTTCAGCCTATATCGAGAAATTTAACGAATATGTTGGCAGCATACGACCCTATCTGTCAGGCGCCCATTAAGAGGCGTCAGTGATAGGAATTTAGCTGGAATAATTTATTCTCGACTAATACTAATTCGCTTTTCACGAGAATTTTTAAGAAAAATTTATTTGTATGAGCTTTAAATTTGTCACAACTTTTGTGCATGTTTCTGTAAAAAGATGCGTATATTCCGCCGTATAATGCGCATTTTTTATACGTGAAAATTTATTTAAAATTAAAGGTGTGTGTTATACGCCGGGTATAAAAATGAAAGATTAAAAAATGATAAAAGAGGTAAGTATGAATGGTATTTTCTATATTTTTATTTATGCATGTATTAATTATTATACTTTTCAATGTTATTTGTAGTATATTTTCATACCATATATCTCATGAATGTTTCATTTCAAAGAAAGGGAGGAGCGCAATGCGGCGAATATCCTACCTAAAAACTAAAAAACACACTTTCAAATTTTGGGTGTGCGTAGTACCTCGTAGACCGTTATACGCCGAAATATACGATAAATACTAATTTTATTTTATTTTATTTTTTCATATTTGTTTTATTACAACCACGCAATTTCTTGTTGTTATATCGAACTGTCGCCTTTCAAGTGATCTTGTTCAAAGTGGTCTAATGAGTATGCAAAACGATTAATTATTAATATTTTTAACACTTTCCAACATAGTTGAAAAGTGTTTATGAATTAGGTTTGTCTCTGCATCTGTTCGTCTGTCTGTCCGTTATCTAACTCGCGTAAATATACTCGAATTGCCATGTAGTTAATATACGTTATTGGTGTTCAGTATGGCATATTCGGTATTGAAAATGAAGCGTGTACTATTCATAGTTCATTTACAGGGACACTCAAAATATTTCCTTTGCATCATAATCTATGGGGGATAAATCATTTGCTATGTATTTTAATAGTATCACAATATTTTAAACATAATGAAATGCATATATATACAGTAGAACCCCTCTAATCCGAACTAATTGGGACCGGTGGCCGTTCGGATTACAAAAAATTCGGATTATCCGAAATTCCGATAAAAATAGAAAAGAAAAAGATAAGTGCTAAAAAAAATGCGAGTTATAAGTACTAAGTGGTACAATAAACATCCTCTAATCCGGCATGACTTTCGGAAAAAAATAGTATTCCTTGTTTAACCCTTTCCGGCCACAGTGTGCCCGGGTCGGGATACCTAATTTTAATTCCAAACTTACGAACGGCACCAAGAATATTTTAGTCAAATTTTGCTTTTTCTATAAACATGTAAAATAACATGTTTTTAATATCTACAAAAGTCGTTTTAAAATTCCGGTGTCAGTCAATCATTTCATCATTTTACAACAAAAATTGCCCGTGCCGGAAAGGGTTAATGACTCCTGATATTTATAATAATCCAATGAAACTTCAGAATGAGGGATTACGTGTAACAACCCAGTACAAACGGTTCAAAATCGCGAATCTATAAATAGCTCAGTCACCTTGTCTACGAGGAGGGAAGAAAAAACGTTTCTGTAGATAATTTGTGAAATCAAATTGTTAAAGAAAAAATAAATTTTTATCATCTGAATTAAATACTCTTTTAATATTTTAAAAAAGAATTTAGCAAACAAACTGGTAAACAAACTGATATTCGAGATTTTTTGAAGATGGTTTCTACGCGTAGGCCTACAGTGTACGTTTTCATTTTAAATTCATGTACATATGCTGTACTTTTACATTATTGAGTATTTTTTTAATTCTATTCAAGCAGTTTAAAGAATAAAAAACATACTTTACTGCCATTTTTTGTTTAATTCTAGCTTCTACACGTTTTACCCGACATTCATCTTTTAATCCAGAAAATTTCGTAAGTTAATATTTTCAGTTAATCTGTTCAAGTATAATTTTCGAAAATAAAATCGGTTTGGATTAACCGGAATTTCGGATTAGCGGGGTTCTATTGTATTATAGAATCTGACTTCGTAAAACACAAACAAAAATAAGCGACATTTTCTAAATAAAATAGTTATATTGGAATATCACTTATTTACAAAGAATTCTATTTACACAAGAACTATTTACAGGGAATAAAGCCGTCTTAAAATACGCCGCAATCATAGCTTCACTCTTCGACACATTCATTCTGTTTCTGTCTCTTCGAACTCATTCCTCCAATTCCCGCCGCCCGAATACTCAATTCGCAGGCGAAAACTCTCTCTCTCTCGAGCGCATGCGCTCCGTGTCTCTCATGCATTTTCATTGCGACGATGCTGTTGTCAGCACGTTCTTAGGAAGCAGGTGGCGTTTTGAACATCAGGAGGTGCTTGGGATGCTATATGCATTTCCAGAAATCGGCCATGCTGACGGGTCAGCTGCGGTCAGTAGCAATGTAGGTCCGCTAGGGGGAGCAACAGGAGCCCCTGAAAAGGCAAAAAAAAAGAGAAGCACCCAAAGTTGTTAAAAGATCATTCTAAATAAACAAAAATTGTCTACGCATCGTTGTGTAATCCTCTACAAAATAAACGATATTCTTTGAACAGTCAAGGGTTAAAACTTAACAGTTCGCTTATCAAAAGGCACCGCTTTAATGGTTTCTATGTCATAAAAAATCATTACGAGTTATTTCTTCTTCTTTTTTTTTCTTTACGTATTTTTTTTTCTTTTCTTCTTTCATCACATTTCATAGTTACTATGATATATTCTTACGAATTCAACATCTTCGGAATCAAGGGATTTGTCCGGATCGATTGTCCGGACTCGTCAATGTCAGTCAAAGTGTCATCTTCGGAATTATTGGTGTCATCTTCGGGATTTAAGTCAAATTTATTTCTACTGTCTTCAAAAAAGGACCTTCTATGACCAGGCTTCTTTTTATTAAATTTCTACTTCGGCTTCTTAATATTATTATCTTCATAATAATTTATTTCAGATTTATCCTCAAATTCTTTGATGATTTAGGAATATTCTTAATTTCCTTAGAAACATTACTCTTCAACTTCTTATCACTGGACATTTCAAAAATTTTCTTCTTTTATTACAGCAAATTTCTGGTTGTTTTCATTTCTAGACGAATACATAATATTTCCTTTATTTTCGAAATTAGGAGAATCTGAATCATTCTCAAGGTTTTCAACACTGTTATTTCGCTTCATTTGCTTCTTAAGTTTAGTCATTTCTTGTTGTAAATTTTCAAAATCTTCCTGGGAATTATTTGATTTTATTTGAATTCTTCTTTTGGAGATTTTTTTAGAACACTCAACTTCGGGTTCTTATAACAGTTTTTCTAATTGTTTAGAATAGTTATTGGCTTTTACTAGACGTAATTTAAATAGATCACAGCGTTTACATTTTTCATCTAATTGAGATTTTATGTCTTGCAAGCACCTCTCAAATTTTCTGTACAATTTAGCAATATTCTGCCTTTAAGTTAATTCTTGTTTTAATTTAACTTCTATATCACATAATTTAGATTCTAGGGATGTTACCACGATTCTTGATTTTGTTTTTTTTCTGACAAAAATGCTTCTTTTATTTCGATTAGTTCTATTTCAAACAATTTATATTTTCTTTCAACTTCTTTAACTTGAGCTCTTTAAATTTCGTTTTCTAAATGTAATTCTTTAATTTCTGAGTTGGAATAATATAATTGATTAACATACAAATGTTTGCTTTGGTTTAGAATTTGTGCGTTACTACTGTGTAAGGTAGACGAATAAAGGTTAAATTCAGAATTTACTGTTAATTCACTTGCATGAATAACCGTTAACAAAAGAATTATATTTATACTAATTTATCTTAACATCATTATCAGAAACATTTAATGAACCTCATTGTATTACATCAGTACCAATAATAATTTCATACTCGATTGAATTACCATTAATCACAAAAATAGATGTTTCAAATTTAGACTCATCAATTTAGATTTCATCCGCAAAGTAACCGATTGGTTTGAATGATTTCTTATCTAATCCGCTTAAAAGCATATCAGTTGGTTCTAGATTTAAATAATCTTTAATTTTATCAAAATTGCTTTTCTTTAAAATAGTTCTTTGATTTCCCGTATCAATTAATGAAATTAAATTTAATGAATGCAACTTTACATCTTTAAGAATCAAATTCTGAGAACAGGTTCGAACATTCACTTGAGAATCATTAGGAAATTTTGCATTTTTCACTTTACTACACTCGAATGATTTATGGCCACATAATTAATTACAAGAAAAACAAAGGAGACATTTATCCTTTTTTCTACAATGAATACTTTTATGATTTTTATCACTATAGTTGTAACAGTGAATATTTTGCTTAGTAGGTCTGGATTTGCTCTTAATCTCAAGTTCTGGTTTCATTTTAGGCCAAACATCAACATCAGGTTTTATATTGTCGTAGTATAATCTTAACATTTTTATAAATCTTAAGTTTTTGTTTAAATGAATTTGCATTAAAACAACCATACAGAAAAGATTTTTTAAACACAGGATCATTTATTCCATTAATGACATATTGAATGAACGCAAAATCCTCAATATTTCCTCTAGAACACAATTGTTTCATGTGTAAAAAATATTCATCCAATGATTCATGATCTTTTATTTTCCTTTTAGACAATAACCCGTGCAATTCCGCCGAATTACATGTCTGACCAAATTCTGAAATGAGTATTGATTTGAATTTTAACGGACTATTTATTTTATTCTCACTCTCAATTAGTAATATTGCTCTGCCTGCCATTGAGCGTTTAGCTAAGATTAATTTATTCTAATATTTTAATTTATGCTAAATTAAATAAGGAAACAATATCCTCAAAATCGGTAATCCATTTCTCTATATTTTTATGTTGGGTACCATCAAATTTTACGACCGCGTTTCCGATATCATGTAAAGCAATAGAAAGTTTTGCTACATAATATTGAACTAGAGTTTTTAGAATCACATTTTTTTTCACAACTGCCAGTATCATTTCTCAATTTTTTTCCAGGAATATGTTGAACAACATTAATTTTACTACTTGAATTGTTATTAGAATTACTTTCGTCTTCGTTATCAGTATTTTACTTAGGAAGTATATTGGATTTTAAAATATTGAAGTCGCGCGAATAAGAAACTATTCTGGCAGCGATCTCATCAAAAGTTCCGAAAATATTTATACATAATACATTGCAAATTGTTATGAAATCGTTGACTGAAAAATTTTCATAAATTTGCTTTATTTTTTCATTATACTCGTCACTATCGACTTCGAAATCAAAGCCTGTAAAATTTCTAAGTCTTGGCCGGTTTTTTTCTATTTTCTTCACATCCGAAAATAAAATTATGCAAATTCTTAATACTAGATGATATTTAAGTCTTTAAGTAAAGTTCTAGTTCTTTAAAATGCCCTAAGTTCACCATAATTAAATAAAAAGTAAAGGAAACTCACTTTCTCTATAGGTATTCAGCTGGAATAATTTTTAACACCAATAAACTTATTACTGCTCAACAATATCACCAACATCACAATCTATATTCTATATACTCGAGCAGCAAAACTTGAAACATTCTTTACAGACGTCAAATTCATATCTGACTTCTGAACACCACTTATAGAATATCGATTCTTTAAACGCAAACAAAAATGAGCGACGCTTTCTAAATACAGTGGTTATATTGGAATTTCATTTATTTACAAAGAATTCTATTTACAGAAGGATTATTTACAGGGAATAAAGCCGTCTTAAAGATACGTCGTAATCATAGCTTCACTCTCCGACATATTCATTCTGTTTCTGTCTCTTCGAACACACTTCTCCAATTCCCGTCGTTCGAATACTCAATTTGCAGCAGAAAATTCTCTTTCTCGAGCGCATGCACTCCGTGTCTCTCATTCATTTTCGTTGCGGCGCTGCTGTTGTCAACAGGCTCTTAGGAAGCAGGTGGCGCTTTGGACATCAGGAGGTGCTTGGGATGCTAAATGTATCCCCACATTATTGCGGTGGAATAGAAGATGGTTACTACAGAACATGTTATGTGTAACCCTTACAGTATGCGGGCAAAGGAACTCAAAAGTATTCCGTTATATTATGAGCTATGAAGAAAAATCGATATTTGCAAGATATGTTCATGATGTTTCTCGGTTATAAACATAATGAAATTGATACGAATTTATGATGTGCAATAAAGCGTCCTTTCTGCAGAATATGGGGTTCAAAGCATTAATCATTCATTTACAGGGTTTTTGGATCACGGGAAAGAGTTCTATTTTATAATGGTCTACGGGGCAAAACTATTCGCACCATATTTAAATTATTTTCACTATTTCAAACATGGTGAAATTTATATACATTACTGAGGTTTACTACAAAATGCTTGCAATAGAATAGGATGTGCATTGCATTAATCGTTCATTTACAAGGGCACATAAAAGATTACAGAGACAAAATACTGTATCCGAAGTGTCGTCTTTTAGCGATGGTTATGCTAAAAGTCTGTTTTCAGTTTTGGTATACCTTAACTCAATTTTTGCATATTACATGATGTCATAAATTTTATAGAACATATACAGGGATACACAAAAGAATTCGTAAGCATTAATTAGAATGAGCGTGAATTGCTTAAAGATTTAATTAATTTGAGTTATGCAGCTTAAAGTTGATTTTCAAGCTTAACTACATTTAGTATAATACTAAGAGATGTTTGTAGCATATAAATAAAATACAGGGCTCTGCAAGGAACTGGATACAAGGCGCCTATCTATATTATAAAGGACAAACATATCTGTGCGTGACGCATACATCATTTTGCGAATGGCAACACTTTGAAATTTGAAATAAAATTTTGGTTTTGCAATTTTCTCTACTGCAAATTTTTGAACATCTAAACATCGCACACTTTAAATTTTTACACCATCGTATAAGGAAAAAAATTCTCTTTTAAATTCAATTTGTTTGAAAGCTGTATCTCAATTTATTTTTGAGATATTAATTTTTTTGTAGTTTTTAATACCATTTTTCTCATCGTGGCAACAAAAGTACCTCATTTCTATTGAAAGTCATTGAAAGTAAACGGAAAATAGTCGAAAATAGGAGATGCTGTATCTTTTTGTTGCCATTTTCTCATAAAACCTGAAAAAAAAGTTGAAATTAAAATATGTGCTATGTCACGAATATTGTCTGTTATTCCGTGGTAATGACGTCATAGGCACACTTTTCTATAGACGAAATTTAAGACTGGATTGTAAAAGTGAATTGCTTTAGCGGATGCAAATGACGTCATTATACAAAAAAGTGCGTATTTTAATTCTTAAACATGAATTATGTTTTGTAGAAGTGCGTCATTTTCACAGCCCAGCTGCTTTGAAATTCTTCACTGATGAAAATGCTTCACTTTTGGAAATAATGTAATCGAAATCGCGCACTGATAAAACGCAATGTTTTACAAAATTTTAGAGTGTCTTTATAAAAGAGAGGTGACATGCAAATAATAGCGATTTATATTACAGAAATTGATGATTCTCGCCTGGATGGATTTGCTTCGCCGAATTAGCCAAGCAAACAAATAATTGGTGGTTTAAAATAATATCGTGTTCCTGAAGCTTTTGTCGAAAATTCTCTCGAATAATAAAATTTTAATGCTATTCTTTAGGACATTCTACTATAATTTTATCAAAATAACATAATTTGGTTAATTTAATTTTTCCTAATTTTATATAATCTATATATTTAAAACACAAGTGTGTTTTTTAGTCATCTACCCTGAACTTTCTGCTGAAACAATTTTACTAATATACAGGGTGATTCAGCTCGTCGGTGACAAACTTTAAGGATCGATAGAGCACACCTAGACGAACATTTTTGAATAGGGAATGTAGGGTCCCTGACGCGATGGTAAGGCGCTAGGCGCTTTCGAAAATTTGGGTGCCGAAATTCGAAACGTCATAAAAACTAGGGAAATGGTTAGATTTTCTTGCTTGTTGCGTCGAAATGATTCTGTTTGTTTAGACTTTCTTCAGTACCAATTTGATAAGCGTATCTCTTAAAACATGGATAGGGGGCGCTGCAGACTTTGGAGAGCTAGACAACAACTTTAAGACCGTTATTTTGATAATTTAACACATGCTCGCCAAAGTTTATACTCTAACTTAAAGTTTGAACCCAAAAGTAGAGCCCTGCAAAAAGCGTAAGAGCCGGAATAAAATGTCAAAGTACAGGGTGGTCGAAACTCGAAGGCTCCTAAGAGATAAACAAACAGATTTCTTGACTTATGGCATGCATTTTCATGATTCTGTTTGCTGGGGCTCTCTGAAACTCAGTTGAACGGTACAAAAAGAAACATCGATAGGGGGCGCTTTGGGCAAAAAACATAATTCGTTGACATTTCGGACGCTAACTGGAAACGGGGCGCTACGATCAGTTAGAAACAAAACAAGAGAGTAATTTACTTATCATAAGAAGCTATTAAAACTGCAGTTTGTTTGTTTTTTTTAACAAACATAGCTGGTTTCAATCATGCACAATGCGCGCAATAAAATTTACATAAGGTGCTTTTTGCTGATTTATGCAAAAGATATCGTACCATATCGATATGCAAAAGATACGTAATGCGTAGACGACAACGCGAGATGACGTAGTTGTATGCGCAGACACGTCTTTTGAACGTGCGGTACCTACTTAAGCTTCGGGTTACTTGTCTGCAGATCGGTAATAGGATGGAACGGTACACAAACTCTGAATTGGCTGACATGCATTTGGCGTATGGCGCTGCTGGTTGTAATGGACGAGCCGCTCAGCGGTTGTACGCCGAGCGTTACCCCAACAGGCAAATCCCCTGCCATGCCTTCTTCGCTCGAGTACACCAGAGGTTGTCCACAACGGGATCTTTCGACGGAGGCAGCCCTGAAAGGGAGCGATCAGTGAGCACCCCCGACAACGAAGAGGCTGTGCTTAACCTGGTTGAGGACAACCCAGGTCTTAGCACGAGAGATATCGCCAGACATGTTGGCATTTCGCAAGCAACTGCGTGGCGCATCTTACGTTCCCGGAATCTGCACCCCTACCACATCCAGCGGGTGCAGTTGCTCAGAGAGCAGGATTTTGGCCCTCGAGTGGAATTCTCAAGATGGTACTTGGCGATGAGATCCAGGGATCCCCGTTTTGTAAACAGCATTTTGTTTACGGACGAGTCCACCTTCAGCCGGGAGGGAATGTGGAACGCCCACAACAGTCATGTGTGGTGTGATGAAAATCCACATGAAACCAGAAGCCGAGCAGCCCAGGAGCGTTTCTCAGTAAATGTGTGGGCCGGCATTCTGGGGGATTGCCTCATTGGCCCTTATTTGTTACCTGAACGGCTGACAGGTGGAAATTACCTGATTTTCCTGGATCAAGTGCTGCCGCAGCTTCTGGATGAGGCGCACGTACCCGAAGGTTCGCGTCGCCAGATGTGGTTCCAGCACGATGGAGCTCCGGCCCATTACACGAACGACGTGCGTCTCCATCTAAACGCAAGGTATGGCCAGCGGTGGATCGGGCGTGGGGGTCCAGTTCACTGGCCTGCCCGATCACCAGACCTCACCTGCTTGGATTTCTTCCTTTGGGGTTACCTGAAGGCCGAGGTATACCATACACCTGTCAGCAGTGCTGAAGAACTTGTGGCGCGCATTGTGGCAGCTGCAGGGCAGATCAGAGATACTCCTGGCATTGTTGGAAACACACACTCCTCAATGCGACGGAGGTGCGAAGCCTGCATCATGGCCCAAGGTCGAAATTTCGAGCATCTTCTGTAGTGTTATTTTTTGTAAATAAATTTCCAGTATCATTGATGTTTTTGGTCTAAATTTATTCAGAAGTGTTGAGCAGAGGTAGAAAATGTGTTTTCATTATTACTAACTGATCGTAGCGCCCCGTTTCCAGTTAGCGTCCGAAATGTCAACGAATTATGTTTTTTGCCCAAAGCGCCCCCTATCGATGTTTCTTTTTGTACCGTTCAACTGAGTTTCAGAGAGCCCCAGCAAACAGAATCATGAAAATGCATGCCATAAGTCAAGAAATCTGTTTGTTTATCTCTTAGGAGCCTTCGAGTTTCGACCACCCTGTACTTTGACATTTTATTCCGGCTCTTACGCTTTTTGCAGGGCTCTACTTTTGGGTTCAAACTTTAAGTTAGAGTATAAACTTTGGCGAGCATGTGTTAAATTATCAAAATAACGGGCTTAAAGTTGTTGTCTAGCTCTCCAAAGTCTGCAGCGCCCCCTATCCATGTTTTAAGAGATACGCTTATCAAATTGGTACTGAAGAAAGTCTAAACAAACAGAATCATTTCGACGCAACAAGCAAGAAAATCTAACCATTTCCCTAGTTTTTATGACGTTACGAATTTCGGCACCCAAATTTTCGAAAGCGCCTAGCGCCTTACCATCGCGTCAGGGACCCTACATTCCCTATTCAAAAATGTTCGTCTAGGTGTGCTCTATCGATCCTTAAAGTTTGTCACCGACGAGCTGAATCACCCTGTATATATTTTTAAGAACTGAAAGCTCTTCCTTTGTAGATGTGGTCGCACTATCTGTTTTTTTTTAATATCCCCACTTTTATATTTTAATTTTAAAAGCATTTTATGAAATTTCTTCAAAATGATGAAAATTTGATAGCTTTCATTATTGCAGACAAGAGAGAAATAACGAAGTACTTTTAACTTTATTCATGCTATTATCCGATAAAAATTCAAAATCGTTGTATAGGGTTTAGTGGCGGAAAATCCCATTAGAAGCAGAATATTATATTAAGGGCATAATAACGGAAAATGACATACTGCTTTTGAAAACACGCATTTTTCCTCATAAATTTTCTATATTGTTTTTCCTTCTGCATGTGAACTGATACTAAGTTTCAGACATTAGGCGAAATGCTTATTTAAGTGAAAATAAAGTCATATTTAAAAGAAAACGATCAGTTTCTTCGATGAAACTAAACATTTTAACACAAATGCGTCTAAAAAACATAAATCATGGAATTTTTTACTCTCAGGAATTGAGATTAGAATCTCAAGTAAAGAGTGCGTCTGTTCACATAAAAGATGTTGCTGACCATTGTGACTTCATGTTTTGAGTTAAAATAACTTTTAAATAATGAAACAAAATGAATTTTTTTTAAATGGTGAATATGGATATGAGAAGTGCGTATGCATATTTTGAGAAGGTGAAAATTGCTGTTTTCATTCCGGAAATCCAAGCATAAGAGCTTCAATTGATAACCACATCCTAATAACTGATCTTTATTATATTTTACTGATTAAGTATCTATATTATAAAGAACAAACATATCTATGCGTAACGCTGACGTCCTTTTGCGA